>KV751315.1:15706071-15716305 GCA_001698575.1 Mola mola | reverse complement strand
TTGCCTTTCGTTAGTGTCTGAAAATCATCAGTTCTTTTAGCGAGCTTTTCATATTTTCCACAAAGACAGTATGACTTGAGTGATTACAGCATCCTAATATTTTTGGAATCGCTGTGTGTCTCTTTATTATGAGGTCATTACATCTACCTGCAATGGCTTCATAGTAAACAATGATGCTTTTGTCCCTAAACCAGCATCACTAAACTAAACTTAGTTATGAATAGGCAAAGTTGCACTTTATTAAGTGAAAACTCATTTAATATTTCTTGCTTTGATAACATAAGTAAAATGTTCATAGCTGTGAATAAACAGACACATTTTCTTTAGAACAGCTGAGGTTATGGTGGTTGCCCCTGCATTGCTCATGACCTTTGGAGCTGCCACCAGTGGCCAACCGTAATTTATCAACATCTAAACTTTCCCCTGTGTTCGGTCAAACACAGGCGGGGGACCGGCTACTGACATTAAAACTCAATTAGCAGGGCCAGTCTCTTAATAATACATTGGCTAAGTGCATTAGCTGCACGTCATCTGGTGCCCAGAGCACAGTTCTTGCACTACATGGCAATATGACAGGGCTGCAACTGTCTGGGAGCTAATGTGTTGGAATGGAGGGGCATTAAAATGCTCCAGCAATTAAAGCATTGACATTCAACATGCAGGAAAGTGTTCTGGTTGGCCTAGATAGTCATTTTAATATTTCTTCAGTGGATAAAATTTCATAACAATAGGAGAGCCCCATTAGAGGTATTTTTAGTAGTCTTCAGGAAAACACTGTCTTAATGCATTCAACGCCAAAGCCATGTTCTTTCAGGGATGTCATGATATCTCATTGTTGGTTAATCATTTATCCACTGTTTCTAACTCAAGCCATAATATAACCATGACATTTGGCTGAGTTATCACTTTTGGCGGAAAAAAAAAAAAAAAGAATCTTTGAACTGTGACCCTTATTTTCATCTGTACCATTGTTTTTCTGTAATCCAGAGAGTTATCTCACTATCAACAAGATGAATTTGTGTAAAATATTGCTCAGGCTTGATCGAGCCATTGATTAAACCCTTAAAAATGAGTTCCTGTTTTGTAAAATTACATATCAAATTCTTTTTTTCACAGAAAATAAAATGGTGGCCTTAAAATGGCTTTGGTTTTTCTACGATTATTCACAGTTGCCTGGTGTAGGTTGCGAAGATCTATGAATGTGCTAGTATAGCCCCACACGTCTTTTATCTCCACTCCTTTAAACTAGTCTACTATATTCTGCAAAGTTGCAAGTTCTAAAATTGGAATGATTCAGCCATAGAGAACAGATTCCCAGGAAGAAAAGGAGGCGCTACATGGACATGGTCGCCCACAAGTTGAGGCATCAGAATGGTGAACTTATTATTTTTTTTTACAATGTTAAGCCCCACTCCTCCAGGTTGTTAGTATTTTTCTTTAGGTTTTCTACCTAGAAGACTCGGGCTGTCAGAATTCATTTTTTGGAGGCTGTTGACAGTGGATTGCAGAATGAAAGCAAAAATACTCAGCCATGATGATGACTGCTTATGTAAACAAGTCCCATGGTACATTAAAAAAAAAAACCAACAAAAATGTGATCTTTTACTGGGGCTTTAATTTCAATTACGAGTGAGCCCTTAAGTTTTGATCGGGTTCTGCCATCATTTAAATATGCAGCAGCTGAAACTAAGAACGAGTATATTTTTCTTTCCTCTGTCAGATTTGTCGACTGGACTAACACAGCAGATTGACTTAATTGATATTAATAGGAGAGGAAATATGATCTTGTGATTTCTAACAGGCCATTAATAATTAACACTCCAGTTAGCTAATGTGAGTGGTTATAGATATATAATAGCACATATTCAGCCCAATGTACTGTATGACTGTGACAAAAATATCAACGTCTTCACTTTTGTTCTCCATACTGGCACTTGGGAAGGACTCCTCATGAAATTGTAAGCTGATTGACATGCAGGTAAAATTGCAGGCGCTGTTGTTTAACCTGGCCCGACATGCCCCAAATTTTACTGTTATGTCAGTCCAAACATGGTACGTAGGTTTTAACTTTTGGCATGAAGTGTGCCCTGTTCTCCAGCCTGAGAGCTTGAAAGCTAAGCACAAACATGCTAAATGAAAACAGAGTATTTTGCACCCTTGGATTTATGCATAACTCTGCCGTAGACACACTTCCTACATGACTGAACCTCCTGTGGTTTGGACATTACCATACTGCTGTGAATCAGAAGCTGCCAGAAAATGCACCCGCTTGCGGTGCTGTCATAATGCCACATCCATTAATTTGAATGTCACTGTTCAAACTCTCAGGAATGCTACCACTGAGCAGAGCAACACTATCTGCTATAGCACAAACATGATACAGGAAATTGCTGTAATCTATTAATAGATTAGAGGAAGCATTATCTTTTCACCACAAAAGTTGCTCTCTATTTGTTTACAGGACAAAAATGTGCTAATCTGGTTTTCTTTTACTTAGAGGCCTCATCTGTCATTTCTTTCCTCTGTCGTGGGGAAATGACAAAGGGGCTCAGAACCACATCAACTGTTTAAAATAGCTCTCTGTAAGTCACCGGGTCACCTGGGTTGTTACCCCTTTTTATCTGTATGAAAGCTTAAACAGATAGTATTAATTGTTCTTGAGGAATCCCAAACAAAGTAACTCCCACTCTCTGGTGTCAACCTTGGCAGAAAACATTCGCAATCATGAGTGATTAAAGATAAATACATTTGCAAGTGATTAGCGTTGAGTGGGTTCCTCGTCAACACCAACCAGGACATGAAGGTCGCTGCCAAAAACAAAGCATTTTTTTTTTTTTTTTCTTTTTTTGCTTCCACAAAAATATTGGAAGGCATTGTTGAGGGATAAACGCTCTCAGCCAAAGTGGGTTGGATGTTTTCCTTGTGTTCCTGGCAAAGCCTTCAGTTTCTGCAGCTGTCATTGGTGTGGTTTTGCTAAGGTGTTGGGAATCCCAGGCTGACTTCCTACTGGCTGTGTTTGTGTTTGTGATGACAATGTTGAGACTCATATTCATCCATCTACCCACACTCATTAAGGTCTTCTATTGCTCTCTCCCCATCTTTATCATCCTTTAACCTCGCAGGATCCTTAGCTTGTGAGGTTTTAGTTACGCTGCTGTGGAGCCCTTACACCAACACAAAAGAGTGTACAAATCATGTCCTGGTTTTTACATATGCACTATTAATACAAATTGGGCCTCAGAATTCTGGGAAGCCTTACCACTCTCGTCTTGGCTGTTGTAATTTCTGAACAATAAACCATACACACAGGAAAAGGTGTTCAGTGGAAAGAACCACTGCAGTGAAATTTACTCACTGCTTCTGTTTTCTTTTGATATTGATAAAATTGAAAAGGTATAAATGTTCCACAGCCCAATAATATATTTCAGAAATAGATACCACACTGGCAGCCAGCCCCCAGTATGCAAATGTGAGAGATTATCTGTTGTGTTTTTTAATATTTGTGGATTTCATTGATATGCATGCTGTGTAATTATTTCTCGTATTTGATTTAGTTATAAATTTAGAGACAAATTAACCTGTTGATCTTCACTAATAGCTGTAAGAATACAACGGAGTCTGCTGAGCATTATGGGCTTATTTTCCATTTGGCGAGTAGATTTTGAGATGCTCTCAGCTGCAATGTCAGCAGCTACATTTTTGGACTGAAACATGTTATTAAAATCTTTGCTGACGGTCTCTGCTGCATTTATTGCTAGCGACTTTTATGTGTAATACATTTTAACAAGAATCGTGCAGCCCTACTCTACAACCATTTGTTTATAACAGTATCTCCAGTTAATGAGTTAGAAACACCTTTACCAGATACCTGCAGTGTCATTTTGAGCATAGGTAGTGTTTAAAAAAAAAAAAAAAAAAAAAATTTTCTGAACTGTTTTTTTGATTGTACAGTCAAATACAAATTGCTTGAACATTACAGTAGTTACTGGTACTTAGTGGTCCCTTAGTTAACAGTCACAGTCTTGCCTGATGGATACAGCAGCAAGAGACTGGACACAACCTCTTAGATGGACTGAGGCCAGATCAATGACAGAATATCCGGCACCGAGGTGTTTTTTTGGGTTTCCTGATGGCCGATAATATGACAGATGATGTGACTGCTGTTATCGCTAGCCTGGTTAACCATGCAGATGTCCCATTAGCTAACTCAGCCTGGGGTTGCCAGGAGCCTAAAACAGACAGAAAACTACCTTGGCACTGTATTTCCTGTCCACCAAGTGGCTTCTATTATGCATTGGACTGTCAGATTCTGTGTCCGGTCACTGTATCCTTTCAGCCTCCATGTTCATTGGGAAAATTAAAAAAGGCTACATCAGATGTACATGCGTTGTATTGAAAATATTAAATGCAAATTGCATTCTGTTTTCTGTTTAATGTGGACGAACTATTTTAAAAATGTACTCTGTATGGTATATATTTTTATGAGTATGGAGCAGCGTGGTATAAGCTGCAGCTGGTGTGCAGAGGTATACGGCAAGTTAATAATTTGAGTTCCCAGTTTGCTTGATTGTATTTTTGCTGCTTTAAGGTCCTTCAGATCTTGCTTTTCTGGTGTATAATTTTGCATAATTGTTGGTCTCCACTGGGAGCTATAATTTTGGCTAAGGAACAAATGCATCCATTCAAATCATTATCTCTTCACTGTAGTACTGACAGTCAGACGAAGATTCTAGACATGAGCTTCAGAGCAAAAGGGTCGTGTAGCATTCTACTGTGGTGGAATGGTTTGAAAACACATTATTAAAACACTTATAGAGTATATGCTGAAATCTACTGTAGCAAATACATAATTTGACAAGAGAAAAATGTCTATCAATAGATATTTTTTCTCTTAGTGACCTAACTGCTGCTGCTTTTCGTTCGCTACATGCGATCTCCTCCACAATTGTCCGAGACAGAACGAGATGAGATCAAGACTAGCTTGTACCACAAGCGGGGGGGGAGTCATGATGAAAGGAATAAAGAAAAAAAGTAACTGCAGTTGCAGTACACGTACAATTCAAATACTTTGCTCTAAAATGTCAAGATTTGGAGTTGAGTCACTCAACAGCAGCACCTAAATACATTGTTTTTCATTTGAAAAATTGTTTTTAGTTTAGTTTACTAAACTAAACAGTTTTAGAGTTTAGTTACTCTAAATTACAGAATTAGAAACGAAGAAGGTCATGATTGATGTGGTTACTGTGTTAAGACATTTTTACATAGATGTTATAAAAAATGTACTATATCATGGAATATATTGATATTGTGATATGAACTTATCCATATCAAGATAGAAGACTTTTTTCCATATTGCCCTGCTCCAGTGGTCATGAAACAAAAGTGTTAGCATGCTCATCTATTGTGCCACATAAATCCAAACATGTAGATCAGTGATCTTCACTATTTTTTTCACAGGAGCCACATTGGCAGGGCAAAGTCAAGGGGAGAGCCACTTTTACGGCGATATACCAAGTCACCCACACAGATGAGCATTTGTACATATAAACTGGTCATCCCACAAAAAAAGAAACAACACAGCCAATACATTTTCAATTAAGACCATATTTACCATAATACTGGGATGAGCGGAAGCTGGCATGCATGTACTTGACTTTCTTCATGTTGTATTTATAGTTTGTTGTTGCAATCACAGTGAGGCTTTCAAGATGAACATGGGTCAGCCGGTTTCTCTGTTTCCTCTTAATAGTGTTCATGGTTGAAATGGTTGACTCACAGGTGTATGTGCTCATAAAGAAAGACAATACTTTCTGTACAAGTGGTTTCAAAGTGGGAAATTCTGCTTCAGAAACCAAACTCCAGAAGTGCCCAACACCTGCTCTGGGTTCAACTTGGAGAATGTCATTTGTTTGCAGTTCAATTTCATTCAGAATTCAGAATATTCTCACCTCTTGTTTGGCCATGGAGAGGTAGTAAGGACAACATTTCCTCTTGAAAAGAGTTTTTTTTTTTTTTGGGGAACCTCACCCAAACACACAGCTGAGAAACATCGGTAACATCTGTGCTTTTGTCCACTGGGATGCTGAAACATGGCGCCGTGCGCAGATCAGCCAATAACTGTTCACGTGTGTCCTTTCCGATGTCCTCCATCCACCTCGTTATTGTTGAATCAGACAACTGTAATCCTTTTATTTGTTTAAGAATCGCGTCCTTGTTGTCAAAGTCTGTGAACAATATTTCTGTTGAAGCCCAAAAACAGTCTTTTACTATTTCTGAGTCTGAGAATGTTTTTTTTGCCCACGCCAAAATCCACGCTATCTCAAAAGATGCCTCTGTTAAACGTTCTGCAGTAGAGGCCCTGTGAATAAGATTTTGCTGCTCACAAAGTGAAGCAGTAAGCTGTGCTGTTTTTCTTTTTCTAAGGTCGCTGCCAGGGGGATAACTTTCATTGAATTTTGGATGCGCCGTTTTGAAATGGCGCTCCAAATTGCTTCGTTTGAAACAGGCGCGGGTTTCTTTGCATATTAAGTACAGAGGGGTCATGCCATGAAGAACAAAGAAGAATCCGTCTGTCCATTTCTCTTGAAATTTCTTGTGCTCATCTTGTATGCCTTGTACCTTTCATTTTTTTACTCTGAACACCTGCAGTTTGCCTGCTCGTCCCCTCTCCGGCGTCTTCATGTTGATTTTCGTTTGCTGCTTCCTCAGACTCTTTATCTTCACTATTCGGACATCTGATTTTTTTTTGTGTAATCGTCTTGATGGAAGCAAAGAGTATAGATGGGAGGTGCAAGTGCGAGATGCAGTCGCTGTTCTCTCTTTCTTAGATAGCGAGGACACCACGGGTCAAGAGGGAGTTTTTGAAGAGCCAATCCAATACGAACCAAAATTTTCTATACTCAGTGGCTATTTCTTGCTTGAAATATTTTGGGATACATATTTTAATGTACTGTTTAGCTGTAAAGAAAAATGACCCCATTCGTGGCCTGGAAGTGGCCCACTATATTGTTTCCTGTGTTGTGGAAAGGGGGGATAATAAAACTCAGATCAGTCTGTTCTGACCAAAAAGGAACCCTGGTTCATGGCTTATTTCTCACCTCCAATGGTATAAAGATAATTTAATTGTACTGCTTAACTATGCAATGATTTATCAGCTACTGCAATATTTTTTTGAAATGCAGTGAATTTTGCACTACATACTTATCACTTGCACTGTCCATTGTTATTTATTTATTTTGTAATCTAGTATAGATTTTATACATTTTGCATATTTCTAGTTCTCCTTGGTTCAAAGGGACAAACATTGCTTGACATCTACAAGGGTAAGTTTTCCTTTTAGCAGGTAGAGCTCTTATCTGTTTTTTTATTCCAATAAGTAAACTTTTTCAGTTGTACTGCATTAGTCCGTTTCAAAATGCTGGATTGTAAATCGTGTACTTATTAGGTCCTGTGCTGACCTCAAATGGAGAAGATAACTGTGCAGAGAAGGCTGAATATAATTGCAATAGAAGCCAGCGGGAGCAGCAGAGTGTGTTGCGTTTTCTTTCGCAGGATGAAAATGACTTGAAATGAGTCATGTATGAGTGGGACTACTTGCAGGCTGCCACAAGGGCTGTCCAAGTGGCTTTTCAAAAGAGACATAATTGCTTTCCTTTTCAGCAGAGCTCACATTGGTGACAAGAAAATACCATACTTAATCTTCTTTTGTGTTTGTGTCTGTGTTTTAGAGGCGCTGCCTTTGACAAAACTGACAGTATCACATCCAATGTGATTCGTCGAGATCAGACAATAGCCCCTGTTATTGGCTGTTGACAATGAAATGGCTTTCTTGTCAGATGCTACTTATTCAGCCAACATCTAAGGTTGAATTTATATATACTACTAGAGATGATGATGGTATTTAGACCAGAAAAAGCTACAAAAATAACTATTAATTGTATTTCAGATACTTCACACCTGTACATACTTTCAAGTTGAGAACAAATACTTCAGCTCTTAAGACAGATGGAAAAGCTTTTTGAGGAGGAGCCGTTTGGTCCTGGAGCACAGAGTTGTGTAGTGTGTGGTGCTTTGTTTCACAGCTTTCAGTCTGCCAAATGAAAGACGCTACTGGCACCTTCCATTAAGCAGCAGTTGGTCATCACAGGCTTTCTGTGAATGCACTCTTGTGTACAGTATGTTTTAATGTGTTCAGGTTCACTTACTGAAGCTGCAGTTATTTATCACAACTTTAAGCACAAATCTGCTAACATGGAGCCTACCCCAGCATCATCGGGCAAAGGCGGGCTCACCCTAGACAAGTCGCCAGTTCATCGCAGGGCCGACATATAGAGACAAACAACCAACCACGCTCACATTCACACCTACGGGCAATTTAGAGTGACCAATTGACCTAACCCCCGGTTTGCATGTTTTTGGACTGTGTGAGGAAGCCGGAGAACCCGGAGAGAACACATGCAGTCACAGGGAGAACATGCAAACTCCACACAGAGAGGTCCTGACCCGGAACCCAGGACCTTCTTGCTGTAAGTGCAACAGTGCTAACCACTGCACCACTGTATATTTCTTAAAAAAATATGCCTTTTGTCCTGGGGGTCAGAGGTGTACTAGGGTATAAGAATGTCTTGAGATTGTGGCGCTGGTCAGTCCCATCCCCAGTCCAGGTCTGAGTATTGCGTATTGCTCTCCTTAAGTAATCACCTCACCAGAGTCCAAGAGTATAATAAAGTTAATAAAGTTATAGTTTAGGTCATTTATACATTAAAATTTGGACCCACCAATTTGCTGGAGCCCGAGTTGGCAACATGGAATAAAATGATATAACCTAAACCTAAAATCAACCACTTACAACAAAACAAACTTGACAGGCAATTTCAATAAACACTGTATTGTATATTATATTAAAATGGCACCGCCCGACCCCTGCTCTGTGGAAGCAACAACAGAACACAATGGGCCAATCAATCGAGACCCATACAACTGGATCATCATATGCAGTTATTTCTCTACCAGCCCGCCAGTGACAGTTCTGATACTCCCAGTGGCCATTCTGCTCTTGCTAGTCAAGTTGAGTTATTCTGCAGAGCACAATTGGGTGTATATTTATTTCATTCGAATATTTTGAATATTGTTATTTTTCCAGGACCACAAACAGTCAAATGAGCTGGTATCAGTGACATTTAAGTTGTGTGTACCAGATAATCTACAGTCCCTGGTGCAGTTTGGTCAAAGTCAAGATGCCCTTTGGTGTCCACGGCCCAATCACTGTATCTGAGCCAAAATGTGTGAACTTTAATTATAGAATATTGTTAAATTCTCTTCATCATTTATAGGCTATGCAGTTTTAAAACCAAAGGAAACCATGGAAATTGAAAAAAAAAAATAAAGAAGCTGTGTAATTGATTGATCTCATACTGTCGTAGATGCTTCTAAATCAGCAACACAAACAAAATTGTCACACCTATTTTTTATGAGAATAAATCTACAAATACAAACATGTCGCCTCCCAACTTCCTTAATTATCAAAGCTGTACATTTTCAGCTGTAACATTGTACTTACTGGTAAATTTCTTATTTTGAAAGATGTCTGACTATCAAATTGAATGTGATTAGTTGAGATCACGCAGTTACCCCTATTAATGTCTACAGTGATATTACTTTAAAGTAAGATGCCCCTTTTTCTAATTGACCACTTACCGTACGATTTATACGACTAGAGATGATGATAGTACTTACACCAGAGAAAGCTACAGAAATAACTAATAATTATATTTCAGGTACTTCACTCCCTTAAGTTCTCTTTTCAGATTGAAAGAAACACTGCAGCTCTTAAGACAGGTAGAAGAGCTGTTTGAGGAGGAGCACTGAGTTGTGTTTCATCAGAGGCTTTATATGAATGAAATGGGTTTTCTCGTTTGTGTAGGTTCACATATGCTGCAGTTATTATCAATAATTTGTTTTTGTTTTTTTTAGTTGAAAGAGATAATCATAACTTGAAGCACAAAACATACAGTATACCGTCTGTCAGAAAGGATTAGCAAATGATCACTTGTCGTTTTATGTTTGTATTTACAGCCTCCCAACTTGTCTAGTATCAGAGCTGTACATACTCAGCACATCCTACTATTACTTTGTACCTACTGGTACATTTGTTCTTTGTATTTGAAAGATATGAACAATCCACACTGTTGTATAAATCCAAATTTGACCTACGTACAGCGCTTGGTTGGATTCC
>KV751315.1:15685779-15705480 GCA_001698575.1 Mola mola | reverse complement strand
AGTGTTCGGGTACAGAACCAGTGGACATATAACACTATAAAGTATAAAATATAAAAATAAAAGTACAAAAATATACACAGTATAGGCAGTTGTAAAATTCTAACAGTATATACAGACGTTGTGCAGAGAGTGCCGTGTTTAGTGCAGGTAGGAGGAGGTGAATGATTTTACCAGGTAAAGTGTTTACTGTCTAATAACAATAACAGAGGTGTTGAAAAGTCTAATTTCACTGGGGAGGAATGACATCCTGTATCGTTCCTTGTAGCATCGGGGACAACAGCGTCCGCCCTCCACCCAAGTAGTTCTCTTGTCCGTCTGCTGTTAAATCTATAAACCATTTGATATCATCAGTTACTTTCGTTATCTAAGAGCTAATCTGTGTCTAAAATTTTATTAGCAGTAGCACTTTCAACAAAGTGAAAGAAAGTGTGTTGACACTGTTGTAAATAAAAGGTCAACAATAAATTGTTACATGCGGTGCAAGCTACCAACTATTTGGATAATTATTTCAGCTAATATAAGTGTTCTTGAACAGTGACAATGTGGTTATGTGCCAGACGGAATTTGAGAGGCCATAAAACACAAGCTAAAGCAAGTACAAATTTGATGGGAGCTTAAAAATAACACTTTGTTTATGGTATTTGCACCTATAATTTTCAACATAATACATAATTTTTTTTCAGTCAGTTTTACCAAATCTTTGAATAAACCTTTTTGATAATGTGTATTTATCACAGAAGTGGCTTAAAATTCTCCAACCAAGTTGCAATTTTTTTTTTTTTTTTTTTTTTTTTCCTCTTTGTATTTTATGAAATTAAGCTGAAATTCAGTACAGAACTGAACAGAAATGTGTTGTCTTGCACTGGAAGACATTTAACAAACACAGGGGTCTACTAAATTAGTAATTAGAACAACATTAGAACCACATTATTAATCATGCACTCATGGATGTTTTAATATTTAATTTCATTAAGTCCAAAAACAACTAAACAAAATTTCTGACATCCTCAGCTCAGCTCTTCTGAATACTGAGTAGCTTTGACCAGAAGATGGCAGTACTAGCTGTGAAAGCTGCTCCTTTTGCTGATGATATTTTGTACCTGTCATGCCCCACCCCCCCACCACTGCTGCTCTCATATCTGTATTAAAAACACAGACACACACACCGCCGTCTTCCTTTGATCTGTTTATGGGCTGCATGTTTCAGGCAGGCTTTTTTTACCCATCTCAGCTCCGGCCGTGCAGCGTGCGGAGGAAAGTGAAACAGGTTTCTTTGTTCTACAGCGTGAACGTTACAGGGACACACTGTGTTGGTTTATACTCAAGCACTGGACACTTATTAACTTGTTTGTAATGTTTTATGACCTGCTTTAGCGATGATGGTGACAGACCTATGGACAGTGAACTCCACCTGCCGACTGCCACTTAACCTGAACCAGCACAATCCCAGGCTAATGTTTCACAAAGTCAAAGGAATCACTCTTACATCAGGTTGTTCCACAAAACTTTATGAGGAGAGCTTGAATCCATCATCGATTTTAAACTAAACTGCCCCCAAACAGTAGAACTGGCAGCAGGCTTTGTATTTAACTAACTCCATGAATAACAGCTCAGATAACATGTCAGTGCGCTAGTTTCTGGCCCTTTGCAGCTTTGTTTAACTCACCACGAACAAAAAGCAAGTGTCCACACATAATATGAGTCAAGCCACACACCTCCACATGCATAAAAGGTCAGTACAAAGAAACACCAACAACCAACATATAAAACAACACTGACTCACTAAATATTTAACCAGTGTGAAAAGATGACATCAGTACACACCCTCAGCCGGGCCGGGCCCCTATCTGGGCCACAACGTGAGGGGTACTGGCCTTATTGACCAGGCAGTGTTCCCTCACTGTTATTCTAATGCTAGTCAAACATTATTTTGAATGGCTAAACTCAATAGTGGCAGTGTTCAGGCTGGCAGTGTAAATATTAGCAGAGCACACAGAGAGGCAGGAGTTGCTATGTGTGTATCTGTGTGCTAAGTGTCGTCTGTCTGTCAGCTATGTCTACACAGTACACAGCAGCAACAATAAAGCTGCCGGAGTCTAAAAGAACGGAGAAGAGAAAACAAAACGGAAGGAATTTTGACTCTAGCCTTGTGCACTTCCTTGTTAGACAAAGAAAGACAAGACTTTTTTTTTTCCTGTTATTAGCGGTTATGGCCATTATCTGTGCTATGTCTATTTAGCCTTAAACTTGTTATGACAAATCAACACAGCTGTTGACCATTTTATTCATCTCAGTGCAACGCTCTGCTGATAAGCTTAGCGCAACAAGGCGAATGTCTTTGCTTTGTCGAGAAAAGTCATTGCGCTCCGCAACAGTCTGTTCCTAGAAGTCACATGATAGCCAACATGAAAAAAGACCCGAGGCTGCCACTTTGTAGACATAATGCATTTTCTGCAAAACTATTGAAGATTTTGTGCAACAAGTTCATTGACCAGCAGTTTGTCAACAAAGTCAAGGCCTGTGACTACATACAGTACTGTATGTTCTCTTGTCGTTTGCCACGACAAACCTAGAAATGGCTTTGTTTACACATTCCTCAGGAGAAGTTTGTTCAGAGGCAAGTCAAACATCAGGTGTTAAAGGAAATGTTCTACCTCGAACCATGACTGTTAGTGTCCTTACACTAACACTAAATACACTACAAATTAGTGTTTTTCAATCTATTATGTCTCTAAATTTTAATGCATTTAGTTGGATAAGGTCATAATTTGAATGGCTCTCTTTTGGAGCAGAAAAACTGAATTCGTGCCTGTTAAAATACTGTTCCAATGTTTTAAAAAGTCTTAATACAGTTATCTGTACTTGTCTCATAAATCCAGTGTCATCTGAGTTACAACGAAGGTTTAACTATCTAATTTATAATGTTTTCCGGTTAACAATGATCCCACAAGCTCTTATACACCTGCTTCCCCTTCATAGTTTAGAGAGAATCACAGCTCTGGAAAACTCTGCTCTTTCCTTGCGGTGAGAAGGAATAGAAAGAGCAGCTGTGGAAATGTTTGCAGTTTTATCTCTGGAGGAATGGGTTGGAAGTACAAGCGTCTTCAGCTGGTTGAGGGGAATTCTTTTGAAATGCTGTTTGTTTTGGGCACAGACACAAAACACCAATGTAGGAGATGGGCTAGCCAAGCAAATAAACAAACAGGCTAATATTGACTGTAGTTTTATGCTTGTTGGTATGTGCCGTATGTGCCTGCTGTTGATGCCAAACAAGTCAAACAAAATTAATCTTGCTTTTTTGCATGTATTGTTTACAATTAAAAGTTTTATCAAGCCTGAATCGTAATAATGTTGTTGATTCATTTAATAATTTTACCCCAAAAGGTTCTCCTTAAGAAAATGTTTACGTGATGTGATACTGAGCATTGCTAATAAGGAGTGAATGCTGATTTTCATATTCTTATACAGGCATCCGGAGGTCTTGTAGAACTGCCGCAGCCTAAGGCATTCAACAACCAGACAATGCTCATTAGTTAGTCTGTTTGTAAGTTTTACCTGAAACATGTAAACTTACCTGGAATATGTATTTTTGCATTTATATTACCTTCAGGCTACCGCACAGCCAGCCTACCTGCTCTTGCTCTGGGCTAAGGGGCTTTATCTGTCAATTTCTGAGTCTTCACTTGTAGCCCCAGGCCTCCCACTGTACACCTATGCTGACATGCTGCTTTTTCACATTTAGAAATTCCAGCAGGTCAGTTTCAAGAAGCTGTAGCACTGGAGGACAGTATGGGTATCCTGCAGTCTGACTGCCTGAGCGAGGGCGTGTGTCCCATCACTCTGTGTTGTATGTGCATGGTCTGCAGAGAATGCCAGGCACCAAAGCCTGGCCCTGGGCTCATTCTCATGCAGGCCCACAGTGTGGGGCTGAGGCTGGGAGATAATTGCTTCTCTGAGGAGTGGATGGCCTTGGAGCTTTCCTCATCTAGCAGTGCCAGCCACCAAGCTGTCCATCATATGGGCCCGATGACTGACACTCTCAGAGGAGAAACAAAGGCTATTAGCAGTGTATGTGCACAGCTGCTGCACAAGCATACGGAATTGACTTAAACATAACTTGCTTGCATACAAAGTGAGAAGACACTGGTGTATACACCATCAGCACTATCCTTGTGTGTGTGTGTTTTTTTCCACTTCCCCTCTCATTATCCTCCCCCCTCCCTCCTTGTCTCCTCTTCCTCTGCCCTCTAATCTCACTTCACACCTGCTGTCTCTGACATACATGTTTCCCCCAAGAGAAGAGGCTGAAGCTTGAGTGAAGGGCTAAGGCTTGGTGTGGGAGGTGGTGAGGGGGAGACAATTGAGCCTGTTTTACAGCAGACCTCCCTGTGGCTGTAGTGGGGGATCAGAAAATGAGGCGTATCCACCCACAAGGCAACACTGGTACAGGATCAAGCCAAAAAGGGGGTGTGGGAATTAAAGTGGACATGATAGCGCTGGGAATTCTCCTCAATTCCTAAATGTACCAGTAGAAAGGATTGGGATGTTCAAGGCTTTTTGTATTATGCTTCTTATTTGGGATTTTATTCGATTAGAGGCAGTTATTTTTTGTTCTTATATGTTAAAATGAAATCATTCAATCTTGTTTTAAATGACATTAAAAGTAACAGCAAACACATAAGATGTCAAAGCATCCAACAGAAGCCTCCTATTCCTGGTTGATTTGCGTGACTTTGGCATTGGGGTGAATATCTGGCCCCTCCTCAGGGCGTGAAGCTCTAATGAGGGATGAATTTGTGCTTGCTAAGCATGGTCAGATTTATGAGCCAGCACGGCTCTCCAGCTCTGCACAGACAACAGATATAAATATAGGAACTCTACAGAGAGACTGTATCACACAGGGAATTGGGACACTCCCAACGTGGTTGTATGTACAGGGTGGGTGGTTTCACAGGCAATGAGCAAAAATGCTGCATTTTACAAATTATGGTTGGTTCATTTCAGTCTTGTCTTTCTGTTGGTTTCTATGAAATACATTTTTGACATGGCAGTTTATTACTAGCAATGTCCAGCCAGGACAGTGAATCAATCAGTGCATCAGTGCATTGTCCTGTGATTTAATTGAAGTGAGATTGAATTTATTGAACTATAGAAATAGAAATAGAAATCAGCAACAAATCATCTTTCCACAGACAGTTTCACTGTTACTTTAGATAAAATGATAAAAATACGTATACTGTAGCATTTTAGTATGATTTAGTTGCGATGATTATTTTACAGATTATTGATAATGGTAGTTATGTCACATGATAGTCACTATGCCTTCATATTCCTTTTCAAATTTTTATGTGATAATAAAAATTGCATTTCTTATACCACATACAGTACTTAAAGCAATCACTTTGTGTCATGCCTTGTTTGAGAAGAGCTGGATGAGTTTCATACAGGGTGAGTATAGACGTTATTAGAGGTTTGAGCAGGAAGATGCTGAAGCCAGTTTTTCTGCATTTTTACTGTTCCCTTGTTTTACATTTTAACCAACTTATTCTTTCCTGGAATGGACTTTTTATGGGGGAAACTCCCTCTTAACCCCTTTTTTTCTTTGGATTTTGAAATTTGAGCTAATATGGCCTGGGCAATATTTCCTTTGCAAATTAGGGCACATTTTGAAAATGTCAGAGGGTTCCCTTGATTGAGTTAATGGCTTCCCTTTTAATCTGTTTCGACATGCTTTTGACACAGTCGCCCTGTCATCAAATACTTTAACCTCACAGTTTTGTTTCCCACCTGCAATGCCTCTGCAGATTTGTGTGTCAGTGGTGACCTTTCCTCAACCTCTTACCTCACTGTCGTTGGCAATGAAAACAAGATGTGGGGGAAAGTCATCTCAGATATTTTGAAAACACTGTCAAAATTTGACATTTGCACTGCTTTTAAAGCTTTATGAGGGGAATGAAGCATATTTGAGAGTAACAGGATCAACTTGTGGGATCATCAACCATGTGCATATTTAAAGTCAAGTTTGCAAAATGATTACTTTCAGGTTGTAATAGCTCTAGTCCCAAGGGATCTTCAGCCAAAACTCTCTTTACGATTTGCTCTGTTGATGCCATTTGGCTGAAGTTTTGCTGAAAGACACCTTTAAGACTGAATGATCAAATTGATTTGTCTATGTTTTGTGTTTAGACAGACTCGATTCATGTAGATATACTTTTGTGCATTCAGCAGTTTGATGTAATTCGAATCAGCCCTAAGCCGATGTTCAAAGAGACAAAAAAAATTCAAATCTCATTCTGCTAAAACAATATTGTGTCTACTTGCAAAAAGCAAATTTTCATAGCCACTTTATATGGTGTTGGAGAATATTATTCAAAGTCCAACTTTTGATAGTATGAAAACATTAAATAAGTGCTCAAATGACGAGATAATTAGGATTATTGTAAACATTTATTTAAAGAATATGCATAATATTTCTTTGTATTTCCAAATTTATTTTTGAATTTAAATCATTAAGAGTCATTACATTCAATCTGCATGAGATGTTCATCATTCAGTTAACATCATTCTATGAAACATCTTTAATGTTTCAGACTCAATTGAATGTGTCAGCTCCAGATCCAGCAGTTTCCTGGGTCATTGAGAAATGACAAACTGAAAAGAGAAATGTCATTTAGGTCTGAGGGCACTGGTGCACCCTGAAGCCTCAGTGTCTTAAAAGCAGACACTCAAGTCAATCGGAGCGGGGAGCTTGAACAATAGTACAGCCCTTGTATTTTTATCCTGCTCTCTCCAACCAGGACAGAGCCATTATGGAGCACTCTGGCTGTCAGCTGGATGAAGTTTTTCTTCCCTGCTTCTCTCTGACAGGCGAAGATTTGTTCTCTTGCTGAGAGAATTGGTTTGAGTATTATAGTTCTGTTGTCCCCCAGATGATTGTTCTCATAACAGCTCTGCTTTAGCCCACACTTTGAACACCCACTGTCATGAAAACCACAGCACTTCAGGCAAAGTGCAGCATGGCTTTATCTATTTCTATCCTAAAACTATTTAAAACACAATGCAGTATCAGCCATGGTATGTATACATACTAGTAGAATATGATAGGTGATCATCCTATTCTAATCAGCATGATAAATGTAGTTTCATGACCATCATTTTCAAAGAAGATACAGTATATATGGAGTTAGATCAGCCTCAAAATTCATAAATGTAGACAGAAGAATTTACAAATGCACTTTGTGATGTATGTGCAAATGCCTCTCTCCACAAAAAGGTTTTTCAATGCTCACAAAAATATTTCTCATTCTGTATAAAGAATCCACATATAAATACATAATGTTCACTAATGTATTTATGATGCACACAAGTACAATGGAGATACACAAATATATGTATTTAAAATAATTTTCAATTTTGCAGTGTTAATTTCGTTAAAGAAAACTGACAAAAAAAATTTGTCATCGACCCTTTTTTACGGGACAAAGAAGAGACATTGATGAGCTAAAAATAGATAATTGGCACAGAAACTCTGGCAAAATATGTCCTCAAAGGTATGTTAAGGTCTTGTTGAAGAGATGAGACTAAAGAGTTGCGGTGAATGAACAGACAGTTACAACGATGATATTCTTCATCTAATATGAATATTCTTCATCGGAATATGATCAATGTGCAGATTGAAAATCTCTGTTATCCTTTTTCTTCTGTGTGTCTGTTTGGGAACAAGGAAGATATACTTCAGGAATATCCTCTTTTCTTTCAGCATTTCAGCAGCAGTTGTGAAACAGCATACAGCAGACTCCACCTTGGTCCTTTATTTACTCCCAACCTAGCTTGCTACTATACATTTAAAACACTGCTAGACTGCCAACTAGCTGCTAACTGCTAATTTGTCGTCACTCAACTTTATTGACGCTCATTCTTGGTCTACCCCACGTTACAGGTATCGCTGTTTTCTTGAAGGAGCCACGCTGCTCTTACAACACAATCTGTTTTAAATTAGTTCACAGAGAGTAAACATATGGACTGAAAATAGTAAGAACTCGAAACATTTTTGTTTTAAGACTAGGATTAAATCTAAAATAGGTGCCCAAATTACCACTGATATTCATCAAAAACATATAATTATGTTGTGACTTTGATACACAAACTGTTGAATGTCCATTTACAAACTGCTTATGGTTTGTGAACCACTGCTTCACTCTGAACTGTTTTTTTGAGACCCATCTGATCCGTCTCCATCCACAAATGCACTACTTTCCACAGGGAATTATCTGTAGGCAGTCATATGTCTCCCTCCTTTCAGCCCCCTTTCACCCTCACATGAGTTTAACCTCTCAGCCAATCGCATCAATGCGGCTGCACAGCAATTCTTAAATTATTATATTACCAATGTGAGGTTGGTATGTGTATTTACTTAAGGGCTACCTACTGTAACTAATTGCACTTTCAATTTTAGTATCATCTGTACATCAGTACAATATTTCACTAACTCACCTAACAGGTAGCTAATGTCAACCAACATTGGATACGTCATATGATATTAGAGAGTGTTGCACTAAGAGAAGTCACACACGAAAAAAACAGTTAGCAGGATCAGAGGTAAGCATCACACAAGAATTTCAACCATAAGACTTTGCAGGCTTGACGGTTGATACCACAAAACAGGCGGAACAGACTGGTGACAAGAGATGGACAAGCCCCAGTTTAAATGCAGGTCTTAAGTGAATTAGCCTCAGGTGAGCCAACCGGAGCCAAAAGGAAGCCACACCTGTAAACCACGCCCACACCTAACAGACAGGGGAGAGGAAAACAGTCAGAGAAAAAGAGGTGATGAAAACATGAGGGGAAAAAGGAAACAAAATGCAAAAAGGCTCTTCATATCAACAGCTGTTTAGTGCACTAAAATGTGTCACTGCAGATGGAATCTTACTCATCTGCAGTCAGAGTCCGTGTTTGTTTTGCTGGTTTCTCCTAAGTTTATCAACACGCTACATCTTAAACATTTATATACATTCTGTTTCATTCACCACAAGTTAATTAAACCTGCAAAACAAATTTCAGAAATATAAATAAAGTGGTAACATTTGCACTTTTTTGACTTAATCAAAACTAGACAATATTTGTAATGTTTTACCTCATCAGCCTCATTGAGCTTTGTAATATTATGCTTTCTTGAAATTTATTCCAGCAAAAAGTGTTTCAATCAAGTTGGTGCAGGGTGAAAAAAAGACTGGGAAAACAAAACCCCCCCCGTTTGGAACAGGTTATTTGTCGATCACGATTGGTTTAGTGGGCCATCTACAAGGTAGCATGGGGCGAGCTTGAGCACTGTATGAAAAACATCATATAAAGTTATTTATTGTTATAATTTACACTTTAAACCGTGTCATCAATTTGAATAACGCTTGTAAAATATTACAGAAGCCCTCATTGCACACATTGGTTGCGTTTTTAGCCCTAAATTATTGATGCATTTAACCAAGAAATTTTGTAAAACTAATTATTCTATATGCTCTATTTTTGTCTGACTAAATCTAACAGTGCTTTATATTTTATGTTTTCATTGTCTTTCTTTTTACAGACGAAATACCTCTTTTATCAACTCTGTAAAGATACTGTGATCTGTAAAGATATTCAAATAGCAAATCAATGTGCACCGTGAACTTAAAAATGAAATTTGCTTGGATTATCATCTGGTAGTTTGGCTCATCATCATTAGGAAACGCGGAGGGAATGGAAGTGGCCTCTGATTGCAATCATCATCCTGGGAGTTTGGAAGACCTAGTGGAATATGGAAAGATAGCAGGCATCCTGCTATTTGTGGAAAATCCCTCTTATAAAGTCGGTGGCTGCTTGGAGGAGAGAGCGGGGAGGGAGTGGAAGAGATTTATTTGTCACTGTAAATTCATCCTTCCTTTAATGAGTGCATCTTGTTGTTATGGCAGGGTGATCCAGGTTAAAATGGAGACCAAAGTGCATCTAAACTACTAATTTGATAGTGTGAAAACATCAGTACAAAATACTGAATTAAGTGTCAGAAATAATAGATTTTAGGGAGTGTGTGTGCGTGTATTATGAGTTATGTGCATGTATACTCTTTGTGTTACATGCCTCCAGTCACCTTCATAGGACGCCCTAGATTTATTTGTACTTCTTTTCCAATACTGAATTAGGATCTTTATAGAACTAAATTTTGGCACAGAAGAGATCAACCCAGCTTGAAAAGAAATCGGGACATAATTCACTTTAAACGGACCTAAAACAAGTCATCTCTTAGTGTAGGATCCAAACTTCTATTTTGGTGTAAGACAACGCAAATATTTATATCTTTACAGTATATGAAATGTCTTTATTTACTGTAGATAAAATGTCTTAGTGACAAGCCAACAGAGGATTATTACCTGTCATAGCAGTTCCCCTCAACGCCACTGAGGTTAATAGCATGTTTATGTCTGTCCTGGAATATGCCTGGTGCCTTAACAGATATGCAAATTACCCATGAAGCCCAGGGGCCCTAAAACATCCCCATCCTATCAAATATGCTGGCTTTTGAACTTTGCATTAAAAACAATCTGGATGGTCCTTCTCCTCAACAGCCATTATATCAAAAATAATCTGAAATGTGGACTCATCAAATCACAGCACACTTCTCCTATTTAGTTCGGTCTACCACATATGAGCTCTGGCCCAGAGAAGTGTGTTGAGCTTCTGGATGTTGATATATGGCTTTGGCTTTGCATTGTAGAGTCTTAACTTACATTTGTAGATGCAGCGACATTCTGTGTTAACCGACGATGGTTTTCTTCAGTGTTCCCGAGCCCATGTTGTAATATCCATCACAGAATGAATCATAATGCTGCGTTTTCTGTGGGATCTGAGGGTCACGGGTATTAAATGTTGGTTTTCGGCCTTGCCCTTTAATTGCAGAGTTTCTCCAGATTCTCTGAATCTTTTGATGATATTGCGGACTCTAGATGGTGAAATCTCTAAAATCCTTGAAATTGCACAGTGACAAACGTATTTCATGAACTGTTGGACTACTTGCCCACGCAGTCTCCTCAAAAAGGAGAACCTCGCACCATTGTTGCTTCTGAACAACTGAGTCTTTCATGAGTGGCCCTTTCATATCTTATCATGGTACTATCACCTGTTACCAATTAACCTACGTACCTGTGGAACGGTGCAGCTGTTTGTTGAGTATTTTACCACTTTCTCAGTATACTCTTGCCCCTGTCCAAACTTTTTTTGAAATGTGTCGCAGGCATCAAATTCAGAATTTTTGCACATTTCCCAAAAAACAAAAAAGTGAATCAGTTTGAACATTAAATATCTTGTCTTTGTACTGAATTTAGTTGAACATACGTTGAAAAGGTTTGTAAAGTACTTTAAGTTTAGGATTTAAAACACGCAAACAAATGAAAGAAAGGGATGAGCCTAAAAATTCAAACTGTATAACCATAGTTTCTTTTCTCTTTGAGAAGTGCAGGCAGCAGCACAGGTTACTTCTTACTATTTTCCTTCAGGTGTAAGACAGAGATATGCACCCAAATAGAGGTAGTCTGGTAAAAATGTCAGTTCTCTAATTAATTATGTAGCTTTAGTTCTGTGTTCAGTCCTGTCTTGTCAAAACCGTTGTGCCATATTAATCCTCCCTTTCTCAACCCAGAAAGAACAAAATACAGGAAGTGCTCGTTCCTTTGTACTTGTGTCGTCTGAGCTCTCAACAGCGGCACACATCATTTCCATATAGTTTAACTGAACAAAATTTGCTACGTGCAGACACAGAAAAGAGAAAAAAATAATTCAACATTACATTTGAAGAGTGTCAGTCCTTCGATATACAGTAATGTAGATAGTACATTTTATGTTTTTGGTGAAGTGCAGTGATTGAAAGGGCACAATAAGTCAAAGTAAATGTAGGCTGCAAGTGTGGTTGACATACTCTTATGTTAAGACAATTCATCATAAAATGCAGACATAAGAGCAGGACATTGATTATATTTTTGAGATTTTTAAATTGAATGCATTAATAATTATTCAGTCCCCCTTCAAAAATAAGTTTTTTTGACAACTTTATTTTCTCTTCTGACGTTTTACTTGATGTGTGATAATTTTGGGTAGATGTGATCACACAACAGTAGTTACTTCTATTTAGACAATAGCCATAGTGATAACTGAAAGGCGTGTTTTACAATCCTTAAACAAACGGCTCACCCATTTTGGTCTGTAAATTCTTCTTACCTGTCGTGTCTTCACCACCCAGATTACATTGGCTTCAAAAACTCAAGCCTAAACTTGCCTCCAGGGTTGGGCAGAGAACCAGTTCTGAGTTAGAACCAGATCTAGACAGTATTGGGTAAGTTCCTTTCAAAGTGTGATATTTGACATACCACTAGTTACCTGTAAAAGTGGTTATTTCAGCTCCTTACAAATCTAGTGGTCAATAATATCAAATATCCATTTTGAAAATGTAGAGTCACACTCGGAGCAGAGTCGCTGCTCCTCCACACAGAGAGGAGCCAGCTGAGTTGGTTTGGCCAATTGGAAAAGGGAAGTCTGGAAGACTCCATCCTGGTCAAGTGGAAGTTAATGGACTGAGTCTGACTCTGCAGCCACCTTAGCGCCATATGGGCTGGGAACTACTACATTTTTTTGCAATTTACTAAACCCTGGCTTAACTTCACCAAATATGGTGAAGACGTGTGAAAAAAACATAATACAAGAGGGGAAATTTAACATGAGTAAGCAGTTGCTACATTAAGGTGTAAGAATGCAATGTTATGTTTCTCCTTAATCACTGTCATTATCAAATAATGAAGTATGATGTCAGCATCCCACAGAACCTTTTGACATTGATTTAAGATATCACCAAACTAACAAAAATTGTCTTCTAATTCCTCTCATATTACTGTATGCAGAATGAATCTCAGAGGTTTTCCTTACAAATAATGTTTTGTTATAGTTTTTAGCTCAAAGCAGTGCTGTGCCTCAACACAACCTTACGGACTGACCAGAGAGTCTGCAACTTCTTACTTTTGGTTTGCAGCATCTTTATAGTGTATTTTCTACAGTCCAGCTCAGTCACATGATCAGAAACTATATATTTTGAATAATGTCAGTGTCTTATTGAATATTTGTTGCAGTAAATTAGATATTTTTGAGTGGTTTCTGGACAAAAAAAATGAATGGATTAATGAATTATGGTAAGATTCTGCAACATATCAGATATTCTCTGAATAAAGAACATTTTGCTTCAGCAGGTAACCACTGTATCACAATGTACCATCTGCTGGATAATTGGCCTTAATAACTTTATCAAGTATCAGCAAGAAAATGTTCTCTGTCCACACAATGTTCTTTGAAACATGGTTTTGTAACTTTTAGAAATCGAAACTCATGTCATGCCCACCATACTCCAGATCACTCATCCCCCCCACTGTTCATTCCATTGTTCACCTCGGTCAGAAATGTACTGGCATGCATGCATCATTTAATTGCTACTTGCGTCGACACAGCACTAAGCAAAAATACAATGTTTGGAATGTGCCTCACTTTTGTCAAATGCCAGGCTTACATGTAAATGAACAGTTACCCTTGGGCATGCGCCTCTCACGCAGAAATAATCACAAGTTGTCTTTCCATCCCCCTCATGTTTTGGTTTTCTGTCATCAAACAAGGGTTGTTTTGCCCCTTGTAGGGGGATGATACAAAAATAGTGGTTGGCTTTATCCGATGGCTGATCACTTGACCCTGAGAGAATCAGACCACACAATAATCCCAGGTGACACACATAAATATGCTGTGCTAGTAGTGTAAACAGATAACTTTCTCTTTCCATTTTAGTGGTTTGATTTGGTATGCAGCTAAAATGTCCATTGTAACAAGCTGTCAGTGTGGCAGGCATATAGCAGATGCTCACAGTCGAGTGAGCCTGTTCACTGCTCTGTTTAAGGACAGCAGCTGTGGCTGCTGATGGACGAAAACAGAAATGACCACATTATTTGACTGTATCTTATGGTGAACCCAGTGTTCTTCATTTTTGATAATATTATTTGAACTTGCTGAACCCACAACCTGCCAAAACAACACAATTTTAAAGAAGAAACTGAACGTCATCATTGTATACTTTAAATCCAGTCATCTGTGGTACACATGCAGAAACAGTAGTCCACTAATGGTGTATCTATGATTGCAAAAAGACCATTATAACATTGTAGGGGCCTGAATATACACACAGCAACATGCTGTCACTACAAAATAATGCATGTTGTTGGAAGGAACAAGGATGCAGTATTGCGTTTAAGAATGCGAGCAAAATCCTTAAATCTTATGTGAATCATCTGGAAAAAAAATCCCTGCGTTTTGTTTTCATGTATTCATTCCAGTACTATCTCAGACCTTTTTACTCTGTATGAGACAGGCATTCAGTGTGTTGGTTTCTGCACGCTTGAGAACCTGCTGCCTGCACAGATGTGTTTGTGTGCACTTTACAGAATCTTCAGTAGATTAGAGCACCCTTATTGATAATTTCAGGGCATGCAATAATATGGGCTCACTCAGACAAAAACCTGACAAAAATCTTGAGGACATCAGTTCAGGGAAGAACAAAGGGCAAGCTGTTGCAGATGCATTAAGCCAGCAGGCATTTATTATGAAACAGTAGAAGAAAAGAGGACGTATGCTCCTTTGATAAATAAATATATATTGCAGTAATATTATATCATACAGACAATTCTATTAAAAGCACCTGATATTTTATTGTAAGTAAAAAGAAAATGGAAAAAAATACTGCTAACTGCCATAGACTCAGATCTTTTAGCACAATAGTGTGATGATTTGGTTTGAATTGGGAATCTGAAAGGCTTGTTATTAAACAAGGATGGTGAAAGGTAAACCACTTTGTAAAACACACGGATGCGTTTTACAAGGAAGGACATTTCTACATGAGCTTGGGAACACTTCATAAAACCTCCATCTGGAAGCACAGCTTGTTTGCAAATGATTACATTCTTTTATATCGTCACTTGTTTAGAATTTGGATTTAATATGGCTACAATGATGAAGAGCAGCGGAGGACTTGAGCATAAAGCTGTCATCTGTTTCTCTTCCAGCTTTTCTAAAAATCAGTAATTACAACACTAAATACATGTCAATGATATTGTGGCATTAAGTCATTGGCAGACATTTCAAGCTTTCCCTCTTGCTGTAGCCTTTTTGCTGGCTAGACCCACAGGCCAGATTTATTGAATCGTTAGTGGCCAGTCAGTAGTCATTAATTACAAGGCAAACTGAGCTGGCACTCGGTGATTGGATTGAGAAGTCCTTGTAAAGTAGACAACTACAAATTTCTCTGATAGCCCAGACATCCATTATTTAGCTGTATATATTGCCAACAACGCAGAATAGTGATCCGAATAGTGGATGTGGGAGTGTGGAGTAGAAAGTTCTTTGAGTGCAATGAGTTGTGGAGGTTTCATAACAAATTCTTCCACTCTAAGGAATTTATTAATGCTTCCAAGTGTGTTGTGCAACTCCTTGTTCAATACCAGCTTTTGTAAGGATTAAAATATATACTGTATGTCACATTAGGTGTGACATTTTGCGATATGCTTCTAAAATATGTAAAATTGTCTTTTGCAAAGATTTTGTAACTAGTTATGCCAAGTTCAGGTTATGCAACTTTGAAAGTCATCAGATCTCTCTGCAGTTCGCACTACAGGACCTGCTTCAGAGTCTTGCGGTCCCTTTCACTTCAAACTACACAGCTGGTTGCTGACAGGAGTTTACATACTACACGATCCTTCACCAGGAGAAAACTCCCAATGTTTGGTCAAAAACACAAAGTTTAACAGAAAATGTCAAATGAAAGGCAAATGATTCCATGGGAGAATTTCAAAGTAGACATTTGACAAAAACAGGTGCAATGGTTTGATCTGAAACACGAGGAACGTAAAAGGATTGCCAGACCTCCAGACCTCCACCGAGGCCAAATATTCCCCTCCCACATGTCAGTAGAACTGCTCTTATATCTTTCTGTTTTTTTCCCCTTTTTTTTAAGGTCAAGGTCATTTGTTGCATTAACAAAAAAAAAGGAAACCATTTGCACATCTGTATATCAATCCAATCTGGAGTTGTGTCTAAAAAAGGTTTTGTGACCTTTCATTGACCTTGAACATTGACCAAGAAAGTAATTTTTCTGTAGCCTGTGCTTTATGTTACAAAATGACACCATTTGGACCTCTCTATTTATGGCCACAGAACAAAAGCTTTTTGAACTTTCAGTGACCTTGACGTTCAACATCAAGCAAGCTCCAAAATGTATCAGCGAGTTGAAGATCGGGCTCAAAGTTTTGTGGTGTGAACCCTGCTTTATCAAACTACATAAAACCATTAGAGTCCAATCCAAGACTTGAAGACTTAGAAATGTAGAGTATCTATTCATTTTTGGTTTGTTTTTAGAAAAGCAAGTAAATAACTTCATTGAAATATACAGAAAAATACAATTCCTAATCATACAGTCAAAGTGCATGCTTTATGATATTGATATCGTTTCACTTTTTCACCCTGTTCCCAATTCCTTCCTCTACTCGTTTCTTCTAACGCTCCTCTCCCCAAGCTCATCACAGCTTGTCACATCCTTTTGGGGTCACTAGATTCCGACGCCAGCAGCAGGAGACCTCCGCGGGTTCTAAAAACAGATGTGACAGGCCTATTAAAATGAGTGATATCCACTGCCCTACTCTCTTCTGCCGCTGTAGCCAGAATGGGTACTAAGCTGTCTTCCCCAGGGCACAGACAGCCACGGCAGGGCGCAAAAGACCTGGGCGATAAGGTTACAGAGGCACATAGCTGGCATTGTGTCAGCTTCCAGAATTATCTCCTGATGAGCGATTCAATTTTGGGGAGGACAGTGGAACCTGAGCTCTGAAGCCACACACAAACTTTGGATGATGTATTTGGATTATGGCAACATCTCAACAGCCTTTGTTTCTGATCAATTTTTAGTATGTCAAATATTGAAAGCTCGGATACTTTAGTAGTATATCCATAAGTGGTCAGAGAAAACACAAAGCCTGCAAAAACACAACCACCAAAGTCACAAAATCATTTATTTTGCAATCGCTGTGTGGAAATTCAATTTCCTTGTCCCCTTTCGTATTTACAGCAGCCTATGTGGTATCATTGTGTTTTCTGGCAATATTCCTGGGATGGTAATAAAATACTGCAGTTTTAAGTGCCAACAATAACTCATTTCAAGGCTCTACAACGAAACTAATCCTATATGAAATCCCTGCGGACAGAGCATCTGATAAAAGCGTGTAATATCAGTTATTATGCTTCAGTGTCTAATTTTGTCGTAATTTGACTGTGAATCTCTGTTATTACAATGTTTTCACCCAGTAGTCTGTTGTTAAACAAATAACTCGAAAGTCAGGTATCCAGTACTATTCAATGGTGATTTCTAGGGTTGGAAGATGTACTGTAATGCTATTCTGTAGAATTTTGCGGTAGAACTGCAACTAACGATTATTTTAATCATAGATTATTCTGCGATTATTTTCACAATTAACTGATTAATCTTTTACTCTATAAATTGTCAAAAAAGAGTGGAAAAAAGCCCAAAGTGACATGGGGTTTTTTAACCAACCAACAAATAAACCAACAAATATTTGACAATTTTGCTCGAAACAAGACTCAAATGACTATTCACTTATCAAAATAGTTGGCGATTAACTTTCTTATGATCGACTAATTGATTAATCATTGCAGCTCCAATTTAGAGACGCGTTCAAACATATACAATTAAATGTGCTTGATAGAAATAGTTATTAATCTTAATTACCAAATTCAATTTGTTGTGGTTATAAAATACTACTTGATACATAACTACCTGCTGTCCTTACTTTGTATTTGGCATATAGTAACCACAACTATAGTTACTATATGATACACTGTGTTACATACTAACAATGAAAAGCAATTTATATTCCTTTTAAGAGCAACACTGCAGGGGCTTCCGTGTATCTGACCTGTCAAATTTTTTATAATATTAAATCAAAGTGTTTCCAACATTCCGCTTCAACACCTTGGTCCATGTTTGAATTGTAAATTTTGTTGGCACGGAGTGAAGAGGGAGCTGCTGTTCCAGATTATCTATTCTGTTGGAAAAGCTGCCAGGATGTGTGAGGGGGTCTTCCTCTGAGGGGCCACAGTTCTGAGCTGCTGTCTCCTGCAATCCAGCCTGATCAATGGCTCGCTCTGCGATGAGCCAACACGCTCATTTACCGAGGGGCAAGGGAGGCATTGTGAAAAGAGGAGCGTTTTATTCCCTCAATATTAATATGAGATCAAAGGAGTTGGCTTTGCTTGATACAGTTACTCATTTGTCAGCGTTGTGGATGTCTTTGGCCTGTGTTTTTTACTCAGGGTTACTGTACATGCACAACTGTTTTAGAGTTTACAATTATGTTTGCCTGAGCTACCGAACCATAATATCATGGGTATTTCAAGGCAATAACAAACCATCTTTAATCAAATCAAATCAATTTTTTTTTTTTTTATAGCCCAAAATCCCAATTTACACATTATCTCACTGGGCTTTGACAAACTGTACAGATGTGACACCCTCTGCCCATAGACCCTCGAACCTGGCGAGGAAAAACTTAAAAAACTCTAAACAGGGAAAATAAGAAACCTCAGGAAGAACCACAGAGGAGGGATCCTTCTTCTTAGGATGGACAGACTTGCAATAGATGTCACTTGTACAGAACACAACTACATGATAATAACAGTTTACTTAAAATATATAAAGCATCCATGAGTCCCAGAGTCTGTGGAATCTATAAATCCAGATGTATGGGAGGTCTAGTGATCCAGACGCAGGTGTATTCTGTTGGTCCAGGATTCATTATAGTCCATGTAGCAAGATCTGAGTGTTGCCGATGTAGTCCCCGAGTCCAAGAGTATGTGGAATTTACAAATCCAGGTTTAGGTGAAGTCTAGTGATCCAGAAGCAGGTGTAGTCTATTGGTCCAGAAGACATTGTAATCTGTGGATCCCGATTTGCACTTGGAAATCCAGCCTAGGATCCAAGTCACAGGATCTCCTGTCCTAATGGGGCCAGGAGGCATCAGTCAGGACAACAGCAGCAGCTCCCGCCGCGACCTAGAAAGACCTGTAGGGTGATAAAGCTGTAAGACTCCAAGGAAGAATTAAAGTTAGTATAAGGATATGGACATTTAGAGGAGCAGAAATGGAGTCTGAGTCAGAGGGGGCAGAGAAGAGAGCTCAGTGCAATCATGGAGTGTTCTCCCAGCAACCTAAGCCTATAGCAGCATAACTAAGGGCTAGATAGGCCAGCTCTAATTATAAGCTTTATCAAAAAAGAAGGTTTAAAGCCTACTCTTAAAATCACAGAATGTGTCTGCCTCCTGTACCAAGACTGGAAGATTGTTCCACAGGAGAGGAGCTTAATAGCTGAAAGCTCTGCCTCCCATTCTACTTTTGGAGATTCTTGTGATCACCAATGACCCTGCATCCTGGGAGGGTAAGGTTCTGCATGGGTGATAGGGCTCTTTAATATAAGATGGTACCTGACCATGAATAGCTATGTAGGTGAGGACAAGGACTTTAAATTCTATTCTGAATTTAACTGGGAGCCAGTGCATAGAAGCACTTAATTTGCACAAGTGATCATTATGA
>KV751315.1:15665333-15684635 GCA_001698575.1 Mola mola | reverse complement strand
AAAAGTAAAACAGAAAATGTAATTAATTTTTTTTATTTATAATTTAAAATTAATTTGTTTTGTTTTGTTTCGTTTTCTGCCACTTATCCGGGTCCGGGTCCGGGTTGCGGGGGCAACAGTTTGAGCAGGGAGATCCAGACGTTCCTCTCCCAGGCCACTTCCACCAACTCCCCCGGGGGGACACCAAGACGTTTCAAAGCCAGCCAAGAGATATAATCTCTCCAGTGTGTCCTTGGTCTGCCCTGGGGTCTCCTCCCGGATGGGCATGCCCGAAACACCTCCCCTGTCAGGAGGCATCCTGACCAGATGCCCGAACCACCTCAACTGGCTCCTCTCAACACGGAGGAGCCAGTGGCTCTACTCTGAGCCTCTCTCAGATGTCCGAGCACCTCACCCTATCTCTAAGGTTGAGCCCAGCCACCATGCGAAGGAAACTCATTTCAGCCACTTGTATTCGCATCTCATTCTTTCAGTTGGGACATAGATTGACTGGTAAATTGAAAGCTTTGCCTTCTGGCTCAGCTCTCTCTTAATTTTGTAAATAAAATAATTTAAAATAGAAAAATTTCATGTGTGTCCCTAATCCTCTTGAATATTAGATCAGATAATTGGCCAGAATAGTTAGCGTTTGCTCTTTAGTATACAGTACGTAAATGCATAGTGTATAAATTTACTTTTACTTGTAATTTTGATACTTAAGTACATATGTATGTTTGTTTTCACTTTTAATATCAAAACACACATTTTATTCCAGGTATTTTAAAGGTTTTACTCAAGTATTTGTATGGGTGACTTTAGCTCTTACCAAAGTAAATTACTTTTGAGTACTTTGCACAACACTGACTGTGATGACAAACAGTCAGTATACAAACAATTTGGAATCTTAGCTCTTTGTAGAGGTTGATTTTTGGAGGAAAGAACTCCTGCCCTGCCCGTTGTTGTAGCATACACTGTAGTAGTGTGTAGACTAGACAGACTTCCTCCGAACAAAATGTCTTGTGATGTTTGACAGCCAATCACACGTGTAATGTGCAAACAACAAGAAATTCTAGATGCTCCATTTTTAATGCCATGTAATGTGATCAGTACTGCAATCTGACAACTTTGATTGCCATATTATCTTCTGGCAGCATTAATATATCTGCCATGTCAATCAATCTTTTTTTTTTTTTTTTCCTCTAAATTTTCCTGCAGAACCTGGTGTGGATCTGTGGTTGTGTATTCATGTAGCCAAGTCTCGAACTCCACGCTTATTTTCCTCCCTGTGTTCAAGCAGGCAGTGAGCATCGGCTTAAGAAATCATCATCAACAAATACTAAAGCACTCAAGATGCCCGATACCTTCGAGATCTAAACAGCTACAGTATGTCCTCCACCCTCTGTGTCCCTTTTCATAGGCCACCAGTCTGCACATGTGGGTGTGAGGAGTGCTGTGTGTGGAACCTGAGGACGGCTCGGTTCCCTGCACTCGGAGGCAGCCATCTGTTGGCTGACGCTTGGCCGCAACAACAATCGGAACGCTCTGCAGCCGTTTCAATCTGTTCCACCACAGGTAGGTAGCCATGGGGGGGGCTACCGTCATTCTGCACACACACTCTGTCCTCTTATTCCTTCTCTCCAATCGATCTTCATGTATCTTCATCACTCGCACCTTTTCTTTTTACCCCTTTTTCATTATTATCCTTTTTTGACTCCAGGTTTAGCCCTCTTCTCTCCAGTTTATTCAAATTCATTGTTGGGTCACCTGTGTTAAAATGAGTCAAAATATCACTGCGGGACAAGATTAGATTTAATAAGCAGTGCTCTTGTCATGAAGCACCTGCACTGCTTCCTGTTCCTGGCGGGGGCATCAGCTGTGGCCTGATGATGGCAGCGTGCTAAATACGGTGCATCTGTGGTTTCTCCAGCCCATTAAATGTGCCATGCTGTACCCAAGCCATGCCGGGCAGGACTCTCCTCATTATTCTATGTTGGCAAAAGGCCCAAGTGTTAATCAGATCAGAGCCATGCTAATGGCAGAAGGCAGCCCTCCTAACCAGACTGCTGGCCAGGCAGCAGCAAAGGTGACACCCTGAGCTCTGAATTATTAAATAGGACTCAGACCAGAGCTGTCGGAGCTCTGCTGTCACTACAACAGATGTAGAAAGTGGTTTTCTGTCACAGATAATTTTAGAATTGAAAATGAGAAATAAATATTTTGATATGAAGATGAAGGTGTTGAAGGGAATTTGTTCACTTGGCTGAATTAATTTAAGATTATTATGGAAAAGTTTTGCAGGGATCCAAATATCACTTTTGAATATAATTAAATACTTGAACTGTTGGGCAACCAATATATTTTAGCCGCTCCCACATATTATTATATGTGTATATGATTATCCACATACAGTAATGACTATCCAATATGTTTTTGAACTAAATCTTTCATTCTTTCCTAACTCTGCTAGTGCAGTGCTAAAACAAAGGGAGCTAGTGGACTTGGCAATATGACCACCAACATCCTGTGTTATTTAGTGCCTGTAAACAATGTGAGGAGTTTTATATGTAAAGAACACAATGATAATCCAGAATTACATTAGTATGTTATCAGATATTTACATTATTTTAGTGCTGACCACAGTTATAACACACAGGTTCCTGTCATGTTGTTTCGGGCGGTGTTCTACGCCTTCTCCAGCTTTTACATGACAATACCATAAACAAGTGTGGTGACCGCAGTTAGGCTTGGCCTCCCACTGGAGTGAATTTTACAGCGTCTGTTCCAGTTAAGTTCAGCCCAAACAGCGGAGGCACAGAGTTTATGTGCTCCCCATTGTGAGCCAAACCACAGCTTTTCAAAATCCCACCACAATGGACAGGGGTTTTGGACACTAACATAAATATGCCATTTTTCTATAAAAAGTTGTTACAAATTGGTAAACCTTCTTTTCTTTTCTTTTCTTTGAACGAGTGGTTGTCAAGCATTCTTCAATAACTCAATACTTGTACTTGCAATACGTTAAGTTTACTGTAGGGAGAAACCCTAGGTCATGAAAGTGCTTTAAATTCAAGAGGTTAGTGAGAAATATTGAAGACAAATGAATTTCTTTTTCCCCCTTTTGTTGTTCAAATTATATCCAATATACTTGTAGCCCTGACAGTAGATGTTTGAGTCAGTTAAGTAAAAATTAATTACAAAGAAATTGTTAACACCAATTCTTTGCGTCTCCATCCCCCAGGACTTAAGTTCTGCCCCATGAGGGATTGCACCTTTTGCTGTCTCACCTGTCATCATCTCCAAATCATGTATGTCAAGTACAATACATAATTTTAACAAAACAGATGCACAACTTCACCAGTTTAAATAATATACCTCATCCTATATATAGCTGCACATAAAAAAAGCAGACCATGTAACCTAACAAATATCGTACATGACTTCATCTTCGCCATTAGCTGCAGCAATAACATACTTTGCAACCAGCAAAGGTTATTTATTCAACCAGTCACAAACTGAATTTGGGATGTTTATGTGAGTCATCAGAGGCAGATTTCTGCTTGCAAATTCTCTGGAGGTTAGTGCACAACTCTGAGATGAAGGGTGGACCTAAAACCAGCTGAAGGCATTACATATACCAGCTGGCCCCTGGAGCAACGTGGATATCTGAGAAAACAATCCCCTTTCCTTGGTATCCCTTGATTACACATTCAGTGCTGCAACTGGTGCATAATTACAACTGCTATACTAGATAAGAACACTGTTTCAACACAAACATCAATAATGTTTGTGCTGAAACATCAAAACAGGATTATTGTAGAGCTTTACCTAACAGGAAGTCAGACTTCATTCTTTTGACATGTCGGTTTCTTGTCACAGTCTTCGGCTGCACTGTAGCCAAAAAACTCAAGCGTGACAGAAATAATCCTTATCTTTCAGAGTGATCATTAAAGAATCTAACAGGTCATAAAACAACGAGCTTTGCACCTCGCTCTGACACTGTGGAAAATCCCTATAGCTGTTTCCCAGCTGTTGTATTTTAAGGCTTTGCGTCTGGTGAAAGATGAATATTGTGCTTAGTGGAGGTGGAGGACGGACAGTAGAGAAAAATGGGTGGATGTTAGACCGAAAGTTGTTATAAAGGCAGGCGTCTACGTATCCCTCTCTTGGTTTGTTGATTTAGGAAATGCCTGTCTGTTTACTACTGGCTCACCTGTTGACAAGGTGACAATGATCGTTTGTTGAACTTACCAAACCCTTGAAAAGAAACAGACTTGATCACAGCTACAGAGTCAGATGACACAGAGGGCTACATTTTGAGTACTCAAATAAAAACCTTTTATTTAACATACACCTGATTAAAAAAGGAAAGCATCGTTGCAAATGGACTAAGCAAAAAATAGAAACCTGCTGCAAGCACTCTTTTTCAACCACTCCAACTCAGTATTTAAACAGAATATGGGTATTACAGTTATGTTCATAATAAAACATTTGCTGCCATACTTTTTATGCTGCTCCTCGCCAAGTTCTTGTCTTTTCTGAAGCCCTTTGATATTCTTAGTATTCCATATGAAAGCACCACAGATTAGAATCGATGTAACATGATTCATTCTCTACCCAATTTACAAAAACAACTTTAGGAGCTTCTTTTAAAGGGAATAGTTTTACATCCTAAATGAGATGACGACCACATTCCATACAGGAACAGGGTGTAAGAGGTTATAACAGTAGTACTCTGCATTCCTTGTTCGAAATTTAATCGTCCATTATTAGTTTGCGTTGTTTGCATCGCACAAATATCCAAAACTAAGAACCCAGCCAAACCAACACGCTAATAAAAGTAGTAGTCAATTAGCAGATGACAAAAAGAATGATCTTTTTTTTAATAATGTGATTTCAAATGGTTTATCAGTGCAGGACCACTGACAATCTCCTCTTAATAAAACATCCCATTAATTTCTTGAAATTTCGTGAAATTTGAGCCAGGCCCACCCATACAGTGTAGTGTATGGTGTGCACTTTTACCCTGCTAATATCTGTTGCAACCTTTTTACAAGCACAATGTTTTGTTGGTTCTGAATTAGATTGTATTTAATTTATTCAAAATCCCTCTTCCACCATTTTTTTAATCTCTTGTTCAATGGTGCTTCTTGCATTGCAGATGCACAGTTTACGTTTTTGGTGAAAGATAAGTGGTTCGATAAGTCCTCACTGCCATATTGGTGTCTAAGAAAGTGAAAATTCCTTCAACATTTGTACCTGTTACATTAGTGGTTGATTGAAGTCAGACTTTGATGGTGTGTGTATGTGATATCTTACAGTGAGCAGACTGTTAGCTTTGTGTCTGAACATTATAATTATGCTCTGGTAGTGACAGTATAGGCATAAGAAGCCCCCTTCATCCGTGTCAAATCCTCCCCTCCAGCCTCCTCGTCAGCTGCTTCCCTCCTACTCCGAACTATAGGTGTCAGAAGGTGGGACCGGAGGGAACCTGCCCCTGGTATTTATAGCACGCCAGTGCTCTAAGTGATAGATGTCACCTTCACGCTGCTGCCTCGGGGGCACGGCACCAGCCGCCCTGCCCCACTAACAAGCTGCAAAGTGCTGCAGACACATAGGAAGGGACGAGGTGAGGTGTGGGGAAGTGGAAAGAAGAGAGGGCAAGCCACAAACAAAGTGTTTGTCAAATGTGCTAAAAATACCCCCACCTGGGTTGTTTGTTTCCTATTCTCTCACTTGCTAATTAAAAACCTTTTGATTGTCTCCTGGTGAGAAGATTATTTTGAGAAAAAGCAGTTTGTTTGTGGTGGTTTTGAGTGCTGTGCTCTTTCCTTACTTGAAGCAGTGGCTGGATGATGGATGATGGATGAAAGGGAAGGCGATGGAGACAAGCCTGACATCAGGGTGTGACCTAACAAGTGAATCTCTCGGCTCCCGTGAGAGCTTTATAGTTCTCACGCACAGTTTTAGTGCACAATTCACACCCAGCATATGTGCAAGCAGCAGTAGATAAAAACATCATGCATGACTGACGTAAACATAAGCATGAGTAATATAAGAGCAAAGCAGTATGGCATATGATGAGTGATCAAAACATGAGCAAATGCAGATAACACCCACAGACAAAACACATTTATAGACAACGTTTTGTTTGCCACAAGCAAAGCATTGTTCCACCAATGCAAAATAAAATCCCCATAGCTACTGTCACTGTCACAATGCGTCATCTTTTGACATTTTCAATCATCTCCTGGGACAGAGATATTTTTTGCCCAAATGGTGGTTGGTCTTTGACGGCACTTGTGATAGGAAATATGATTCACGTCTGTCTGACAAGTGAAATTGGATGAAGCTTGAGGAAAGGCGCTTTTGGCTCTGGACTCAATTTAGCTCTGGTCTACCATCCAAACTCCTGCGCCAGTTAAAGTTCATCATTTACTATTTTTGTTGCCGTTCTGTTGAATTCCAAGGACTGTTATGTAAAGGTGCAAATTTATTGTGTTGATCAGGGACCAACTCGTTCATGGATATTGTCTACTGCAGTGTTTATCCTTAGATTCTGTATATCTTCACATCAAAAATTGATTGAACCATAAAAATTATTTTAGGTTGGAAATAGACATTTTTTTCCTGTTAGAATTTCCAAGTTGTATTATTGTTGGCGTTGAGGTGGCACAGACAACCGAAGTGACATTGCTACCGCCTGCAGCCTGGCTTCTGTCCAAAGCAAAGGCAACTGTAATGGACATAAAGCTGTGGTCTCAGTGCTGTGATAAAGGCAGCCTGAACAAAAGATTGTTTTAAAAAAAGACTGTATTACTTACTGATCCAGTTGAAAGAATTGTAAAATCCAGCCTTAATTTGCCAGCGAGAAATCAAGCTGGGTGGTAGAATGGGATCCTTGTAGGGAACTGAGTTAATGCTAAAACTGTAAGTATTCTCACCTTACTTCACTCTACATTGCAGTTAAAGTAAGCTTGCCCATTGAGAAACCAAAACATTTGTAAGGTTGTGCATCGCATGTCATCAAACGTCATTTAATGCGTAGATTTAATTGTCAAACCAACAAACAGCATCGAACCCTGGAAGGTTACAAGATCAGTCACAATTGTGAGATAATGTATGCATATCCAGTAACTACTACATTCATGAATGATTCTCATTCCAATGTGTAAAGCTCAGGTAGGAATGCATGGTGGTTTCAAATGATCCTCTTCTGAGAATAATACACCATTGAGAAGATTTCTTTTAACATCCAACAAGTTTTCTACATCAGTAGCCAGTTGGAATTTCTTCAATTGGAATAAATATTGTCATTGCGCTTGTGTTAAAAAGAAGTTTCAGGTTTGAGTACACTTTGAATGCATACATTCTTTTGTCAATAACTTGGAAGACTTTAAAGAGGCAATTTGTAAGATGTTGAATTTCTTTTCCTGGTTACTGACGCTCTCGGTGAGTAGGTGTAGCGGACTATCAACCCACAGTGTCAGTATTCGAAGACACGAGTGAACCATTGTGTCAGCCCAGCCCCTCCTCTTCTGCTGTAGCTAGAAAGAAGTGATTGTGTGCCATGGTAAAACTGCAAGCAATGGGGTGCTTTAATACGAATGAGTGATAATGAGGGCCACTATTTGGAAATATTTTGCTTTTTACTAGAGGTATAACTTTGCACTCTATTCACAGTTCGATACAAATCACAATATACAGGACACGATACAATATGATTGTGACCAAATGTCACTTTTGGGAGGTCCCTCATTACTTCCCTAAACATATTGTGAATTAATTATGCAGTTCTTGTGAAATAAGCTGTCATTTCTTTATTGAACTAGATGATATTTAATTGTCACGATACACCTCTTCAAAGAGGATGCAGTTTGATATATTGTGACTTCCTTAGTTTTACAATCTCAAGGGCCAGAGGGAGTTAAATAAGACTGAGCTTATAAGGAAATAAATCACATTATTTATTATCATTTAACTCACATTTATTATTTAAGTATTGATTTTGCCCTTTGTCCAAGCCTTGGTGCCTTGGTGTCCTATTGACTGAGTGGACTAAAGGAAAATTCAGTAAATTTTACTGACATTCACTTACTGGGTGACATTGAGTAGTAAAAATGTGATTTTTTTTTGGGGGGGGGTTCTTTTTTAGAGATCTAAAAAGGTGTTTACTGCAATCAAATTAAAAGAGTAAGTCAAAACAGCAATCAAGAATCAAATTTATGATTGAATTGAAAATTGAAACAGAAACAAATTGAAGAATTTTTACGATCATTTCCTGAATCATGCACTCGCAATAAATATTATACATTTAAAGAATAATTATTCAATGCTAGTGTTGTATTGGTATTTGCAGCCAATGAGCCAAGGATGTGTGCAATTTAGCAAATAAAATCCTGACTAAGACTCTTAGAAAAAGACTTAAACAGTTTTAAAAATTAGATTGTTGTAAAAATATGTGTGGTAACTCCAGAGAAACAAAAATAACTCATTTGTATTTAATGTTTTTTCCACAGTACTTGGGTCAAGTTTTATATTTTTATGTATCGGGTGAGAGGCTGGAAAGCACAGAATGTCATGAATGTCCTTCCATGACAGTGACAAAATGGTCATCAAGTAGCTGAAATTCATCCCTGCCAGGGTGAATGTGTTGACATTGCTTTGATTCAGTCCGCCATATGACACTGTGTCTGCTTCTGCTCTCTGAGAAAGCAGAGTGGACACTGATACTTGCTGTCAAGCCTGCATAGTATGTTGAAATAATGGGGAAAGGGTGGAGGAAATGGAGCTGAAGAAGCACCACACAAAAAAAATTAATGTTCGTTATTATATAGACTGTTAGTGACACAAAAATGTATATTTTGAGTAGGAAGAAAACTTTTTTTTCTACCATGGCAACTGCATTTAAAAATAGATTCAACCTTTGTCAGTCAGTTCTGCACTGAAATAGAGTACATTGTTCAACTCTTTCTGCTATACGAATGGGCATTTTAAGTTTTTGGTTTTTTTCACATTTAATAATTCATACAAATGACTCAAAAGAAAAATAGCATGAATAAAGAATAGTGTTTTTGTCATGTAATGAGGTGAATTTCATTAGCGAGATATAGTCCTATGCCAGGTAACTGTGCAGTAGATACCAGTATTCATCTGCCCGAGGTCGGCTAGGCTGTGATTTAAACGTTAGTTCCTGGGTGTACACGCTGATATCCAATGCATTTCTGGTGCAATGCATGCAATGGTTCATTCGGGCTTTGGACAATTAAGTGTAAATATTAAGGAACATATTCCACCCATCTCCATTAAAGTGGAGCTCAAGAGTCAATCAGCTGCCATTGGTTTGAAAAATAGACTGAAGCAAAACATATAAAACTGTAACCACCGTAGCATTAATGCTAGCCTCCATGTTGCTTTTTGTAGTGTTTCCTAACGCTGGTGCTGCTCTTCATGCACCCTGTTTCTGGCTCTTTTTGTGGTGTTGCATGTGAATTTCTTCATTTGCTGATTGAAAAACGGTCTCTGTCTGGTTGAAAAGAACTGTGCACACATGCTAATTTTGGTGTAAAGGTGGTATTTGAGTAAATAAGGCTTCAGCTTCTCGAGACCTGGTGAAGTGAAGTTCCTGTGTGTTGTTTTCCAACTTTTGGAAAGGTGAAGGGGCAGGTAAAGAATAATCTTGTTTGTTGTTGTGGTTATTTAAGCAGAACCTGTGTTGCTTTTAGATTGCTCCTAGACTGCCCTGTTGATATCACAGGTGCGTACCTCCCTTTGCATGTGCAGCAAACAGGAGAGCATATAGTTTTACCCACAATGCTTTTGAAAGGTCACAAATATGCACTGAAGCAGATTATTTTGCCTGCTAAAATATTTTTTTTTAGGAATTTTGTAATAAATTTTCACTATTGGACCTTGCAGTTCTCTGGAGTCACAGGAATGTTTGGATCACAGGAGCTGGAAAAATCCCCATGCAGCCATCACTGAAATCTGTTTCTACAATTAGTACATGGTAAATTTATTACCTTAACCTGTTTCGGCAACTGTGAAGAAATTCAATTTCTTTTCATGTGATGGGTATGATTCGGTCTGTTAAAGTAATTCCAACATCTAAATCAAGTATTCGATAGAGGTCTTCCAAGGAAGCCCTCATGATCAGCTGACACATACTATTGAGAAGTTGAAGGAAACAGTTGTGTGCACGTTAGGAGTGAGTGTGGACAGGGGCACGCACATGCTTGAAACTCGGGAATGTGTGTGCATGAGTCACCAAGAGAGGGGGGCTGGTCTGGAGTCAGACACGGCAGACACACTATCTCTCTGCTGACAAGTGTCTTCAAGTCCAGCTGCTCGGGGGTCTCTACTGTCGTGCGGGTGAGGGGGGGGCAGAGAGGAGTGCGAGTGCTGCTGGGATCGGGGAGGTTGGCAGTCAAATGGTTGTGGGAGGTGGCAACACGGCCATACTGAACAACACTAGCAGGCCCCCGATCGCAATCCAAGTTTCAGCACCCATGCGTCCACCTGTCATTTCCTCTTAAACCCCCTTCAAGCCCCTCTTTTTCACCTCTGGAGTTACCTGTTAAAGGCCTGTAGTACAAACCTAAAATGAGGCCCGACATGACCGTGGCGTGTTTGCTTAGATTAGATTTGCATTGTAAGATGTTTTGAGGTGGGCCAATGGAAGGTATTTACACCTCTATATATAGCATGCCGGCTCCAGCGCCAGTCATAGACGGATGCAGTTTGTTTCCTCCATTTTTATAGCAGTCATGTGTATCTATAAAAGTGCCACACTGTGCACCTTGTGCATCAGAGCCTTAGAATGCAGATTGAGTTGGATGCTGTGAGGTCACCCTGAAGTGGTGTTTTGGGGTTATTAACCTTTTTTGTGACTCTGACCACATAAGAAGCGAAGCTAGTGCATGTTATGGACAGCTGCTGATGTTTTCATCTCTTCACTAATAGATGGCTGATTGTGGCCCCAATCTAGACAAAGCCGCATTCAACATTTTGCTGTTTTCTCTGACACACTGAATTATTTTATTAACGTCATTATATTTTTCAAAAACAATTGGCCATTGATTGCTAGCTTCACTTACTTTCAGTCCACGCTCCCTAAGATGCATCTGGCCTCCCATAAATCTGTTTGTGTCCATCAACAATGACGTGCAGCTGGCACACACCTACCCCCCCCTCCAGTGCACGCTCACACCAGGAGTCGGGTTTGCTCGAGGTGTGAAAATGTGATCTGCCAGCTTCAATAAATTCCTCATAGCTGCGTGACCAGTCAGAGGCTTTCCAGATATGTGTGGCCTCCTCTGGCTAAACCGTCTCATTAGCAACAGGGGAACTCATATTTACAGCACAGTTTAATACCATTTAGATTTTACGCCAAGAAGGCCGGCTGCCTTCGAGCTCAGGGCCCCAAGTCACTCGACAAGTCTTTTTTTCATAAACATGTAACAACCGTAACAACCTATTTATGCACCCTTGATATAAAAGATGGCTTTTTAATTGTGATTTCCTTTCTGCCCTGGATATATCTGTCTTAAAGTTGCCACAGAGGATAATAAACAAAACTAATTAAATTATCAAAATGTAATAAACCCATACACATGATGGGTGTTGAGGCATTCTGGGAATACTTCCAGGATTCTGGGATCTTGTGTCAGCTCTATCAGACACTTTCAGAAAGCTCTCCGCTGCCTTTATAATTCAAGTTCCTTCTTAAGGCTACAGTAGATTAACGGGGAGATTTAACGAAAAAGGGACTTCTGTGTCATTCACAAAAATATAACTGGACTAAGGGACAGTGTTAATACCTCCACAGATGAAGTTGGTAATGTTGTAATGTTTTCACCTGTGTGCATTTGTTTGTTTGTTTGTTAGAAATATTACAAAAAACTACTCTACGATTTTGGTGACCAAAGGCTATAACTACAGAAAGAATTGAAATAGAGAAGCCCAACTAGTGTCATTTGGTACCTGACAGCACATGTTATGTATGATTAACTTTTGGCCTTCTAAAGTTACTTAGAAGGCCAAGGTTTGCACACTTTGAGTGCTTTCTACTATATTTATGATGTTGATGTAATCATAATTGGCTTGAAATAAACAGTGTATTTCTAAGCAGTAGTAGTAGTCGTAGCAGTTCTGGGACAAATTGATTCCAATCTTGTTTATATGACCAAGCATTATTGTATCATAGATAGGAGAGCAGTAGCACAGTTGAAAATTGTGTAATATCCACATTATTATGCACTGGCTAACAGAGACATATGGCTTTGGATTGGAGAGCCAGAGATTTCCAGGCTAACACCAGCATTTATCTCCAATGAAGAATCTGTGATGAGCGCAGACTCTCAGCACTGGCCAGGTGGCTCTTTGGAAGATAGTGCCAAAAGATGAAACCACCTCAGTGTCAGCATTTTAATATGATGTGCCATGTGCACATATGTCTTTAAAGTCTGTGGGGAGTCTCTTAGCCATTGATGTTCTTTGCCAACGGTCTGCAGTCGTACAGGTTAGCACTGCAGGCTAATCTGTAGTGAGTCGGTCCCAAAAGCTTGAGCCAAGTTGATGGCAGGATGAGTGATCTCCTCTCCTCTGATCCCTGGCCCTCGGATGCCCACTGTTTGCCAACTATTCAGCTCCTTTGTAATAGGTGCCAACATGCCCAGACGGGAGAGGAGGAGCAAAGAGACCCAAACAGGTTTTGAAAAGCAGTTGTCCCCTTCTGCTAGGTATACGGTCTGTGGTTACAATCGTTCCAAGACTGGAAATAAATATTTTTGTGGCAGCATCCATCCTGCTACTTGGCCTATAAAGAAAAACAGGAAGGGGAAACACTGGCAGATCATGTGAGCCTTTAGCTTTAACTAGAGGCTGATCTGCCAAAAACTGAGCCAGTATGATTCTGCTCCTGATTATTATAATATATTTAATTTTAAAGATACTATTTTAAAAATTACCACACACCAAAAACCTAAACTTCTGCATTTAAATAGGACATATAGTATAAAACTCGGATTATCTGTTCATGTTCTATACTTGTTATATGGAAATCAGGTCTTGTTTTGTCATGTTGCCAAAACTGATGATTGATTCATGAATTTCTCGGTAGCATGTCGAAGCTTTGCTGGCAACATTTTGAGAAGCATAACAAAGGCGGTCACTGGTAATGTTGCTGGTGAATGCATTTAGCCTTGTTTGCTGCATTTATTAGCAAGCCACCAGCTGGCCAGACGTCTTTATGACCAGAGTCTTCTGGCCATGTATCATCACCACATGTGGTAAATAACTGCCAGAAGCACCAAATAATTCCATCAAATTCTGAACATAGTGCCCAGAAAGTACCATAAACATCAGCATGATGACCAGCTGATGGTAAAAGACGACTTAAAGGGAAACATTGAAATAAAGAAACTCCCTGCACAGTAATAAACCTAAATACATTTTCAGAGGGAGTAATGCGAGTGAAACAGCATCTCGTGTATCCATTCAGTGTCAGAACAATTCCACCATTAGAGCTTTGTGAAGGGCCCTTGAGAGCGCTACATTGACGATGGAGTTCCCGCTCCCCGTTTCCCCTCCACTCCACAGGCTGCCCACATTAACTCTCCAGCCCATTCAGCCGTGATTAGAAAAGCCTCTCAGCTTCCAGAGTTTGCAATCATTTGACCATAATGAATTCCAATCACTCCCTCTTCCTACCCTCTGCTCCCACTTGTACTTGACAAGTTAGAAGGAAGAGAGTGCAGAGTGAAGAGAAAAAGAGTGCAAGGAATTCATAGACAGAAATGTAAGTGTGTATTGAATCCAGAAATCACAGTAACAAAAACATAAACAACACGTATATATCAAAGGAAATAAATGTCTTAGATATGGAATTTTAGAAATATAGCAACAATCTCCAGCTCTAAATAATTTATGAAGGCCATACACATATATATCATACTGATACTCATTAGCTGAGAAATCATCTGTTGATTAAGAGAACAAATGTTGGTTGAGGGAGGCTAAAAATGAGGCCACAGCAAAACAAAAGCTTAACCAATTTCACTTATGGACATTTGGAGACAAGAGTGTACTCACACTAGGCCATCCGTACAGTGTCGAAGCACATTTGTCCCACATAGTCCGAATTCTTTGGCCCTGGCAAAGTTGGCAGAGGTGTGCTTCAGCACGGTATGATTGTTCATGCATGAGCACAAGCACGGGTATGCCTTGCACAATTGATAAATCTGGGAATGTGGGAGGGCCGTACTTTAACAAAGACTCCAAATAAAAGCCAAAAAGGCAGTAAAATTTCAGTCATGTTCTCTCAACATGAAAACCTTTGTACAAGAGCTAACCATGCTCAGAGCAATGTGAGTGCTGGCCAGCAGGGGAGCGGGGATGTGGGACAATCATGCTTCGGCTTGGCACCAAAGCAACTACGCCCAAACTGTCGTAGTTCTCAAGCTTCTTACCAAAGATCATCTTTCTTATTAGCTTAAACTCAAGATAAAACACCTCTTTTCCCATATAGGAGCAAATTTTCAGCAGTCATACAAAGGCAGAAATATGATATGACTAATAACTTTATAGCATGACGTTTAAGTCATAAGAGACATGAATCCTTGGTCACTTGTTAAAGACACTTCTTGATGCCCCAAAAATCATCAAAAGCTTTTGTCGCTTGATATTTCATAATATTTTGCTAGTATGTTTTTTATTGTAACAATGCAGTCGCAGACCTCTGCAGGAGGAAAAGAAGCTGTGCTCCAGCCTGCGTGCTGCTCGCTGCAGCTCTTTCGTCACTGTGTTACAGTGATGATGCTGACAGTGCTGCGGTGGTGACCTTTACCCATTGCCATGCCAACATTCCCAGGTCCCTCTGGCCAGCAGTGTCCCTGTCACCTACAATCAGCACCACAGTCTGGCCACCGAGCTGCCTGCCTGAGCGGGACCAGCAGAGACACAAAGACGTGTCCGCTGATTTGTTTGTAAATGTAAATGTAAACCCGGTCATTCATTGGACTAAACCTTTTGCAAATATTCGTATTGAAATTTACAAATGGTGACTGTACAAATAAAGGATGTTTCTTCAGATATTACAAATGCCTGAAAATAAAAAAACAACCTTTGCAGGTTCTAATTAGAAGCCTGCTGATATTGGATTTTCAAAAGCTGATACAATAGTAGTCAGAGCAAAGAGCTGATAACCGTTTACTCAACTGATGTTGCCTCATCCTTGAAAGAAATTTTCGGAAATGAATAATCTTCGACTTTGGTTAAATTGGAATTAAAACTGTTTAACTGAACACAGGTAATAGACACGAATATAGAAATCTACAACTCAAAGTAATTAATTCATAAATATAGAACAACTCAAAATGAAAATAAATTCTTTGTTTTTTTGATATTTAAAGATGTTATTTATCATCAGAGTCAGTTTGTCCAGTTGAGAGTTGTCTGAATGAGGCTGCAGCCATTGGCCATTCTTGGCTATTTGTAAAATCAGCAGACATTAATTTGTTCACCTCTGTTTATTGTTTTAGGAAGACTCTCGTAGCATATGCATAAAATCTGAAAAAAAATTAAACATTTTAATGCCATCAGAGCTGTCCAATCTGCATTTTATCCCTGCCCATGTAACATCCAGTAATATAGCACAACTTTATGTGAAATCCAAGGAAAGATATGAATTACTGCCTGTTTCCATAATAAACAGAAAAAGGTGGAGCAAGATTCTGGTGAGTGGATTTCAAAGTGGATGGGGTTCCAGACAAAAGAGGAATCATTCATTTTATTCCATCCATAAGTTATACACTGACAGGCTGATTTATTGTCAATGGTGACATACACTATCCTATAATGAGGGTGAGAGATAACGTGAGTATATCCATGCAAAGACAAACATGGGATTATTGGTACAGAGAGCATTGTGACACAGCTGTTACTGACCTGAGTGTGAGCTGCTAGAGAACTTTATGAGGGCAAACACACTCATAAAAAGACACCGGACCAGGTTCTCTCTGATTATGGGGGAACTGAGCCATATACGTGGCTGCGCAATCTCTTGAGTGAAAGTGACAAACATCAACTCTGTGTGTGTGAGTGTATATTTGTGTAAGGGAGACTCTGTATGCGTGATGTCTGACCAGGGTTGACAGTCCAACCCACAACCTCGGGGGGCGGTTTGTTGGTGACGACTGCTGACACACAGCTACACACAAAACACATCGGTTTGCTCATGCAGAAAATGCAGCACAAATATCTGAGCAGACACGTCTGAAGTTGTCATGCAGGAGTTCAAGTGCGGACAGAGCCGCTGGTGTTTACTCAAACAATGTTGGAGTCATTACTTAAAATCATTTTAATGATTATTGATAGAAACAGAAGAGTAATATTAATTTTATCATAATTTGTACAATATTACATGTAAGGTTTGTTTTAATTTGAATGGGGCTTCATTTAAAAGCCCCTTTCCTGTGTGGGTGCTACTTTAGTGTGATTCACATTGTACTAAGGTTCCCCTGAACCAAACAATGTCTGTTGATTTTCTCAACAAAATGGCAAACAAGAATATAAACTTCATAACTGTGTTAACATTTATGTGTAGTCACTTTAAATTAAAAAACTCTATTGTATATGTAATCTTAGACTAAGGAATTTATCGTTCCATGTGAGCTTGTTGTCCTTCCACAGACAGCGCCATCCTGTGCCGCCATGTGACTACAGTAGCCGAGACCAGATAAGACCAGATAAAAGGCCTTTGAGTTTGTATACTGCAGTGGCATTGAAATACAACCAATGAAGAAGACTCACCCAACTAAAAGGCAACAGAGAGGAAGGAGTACAAGGAGTTTTTGTCAGCAGACTGCTCCCAAATTTGTTACCCTACGTTGCTAAAAATGGAGGCTCATACTCAGGCTCAGAGAGGTCAGTGAGGCAGTGCTCCGTTGCATGCATTCTCCTACCTCACCACTAGATGGAGCTACTGTTCACAAACTGGTACTTTTAAGTCAGTGCCTACCTTCAATATATACAGTATATCGAACCAAATCATCACGCAAAGAACCAAAATAGTTCCTGTTTCCAGTTGATCAGACGTCATCACTGTTGAAAAGTGACCGTTTTCCGTTTTGTGAAGGCAGCCACTGTTTAGTGGCAGAAGGACTTCTCTTCATTTTGTAATGATGGAATCCTCTGCCTCCCTGACACTGGGCAGAATCTCAAGCACAAACTCTGGTTTCCAGAGAAACATGGGTGAGAGTGACTAAATTTCTGTAATTTTTCGTGACTACAGGCTCCAACTTAATCCTGGCAGCGAAACTTGAAAACAGACTGGAGCAAGATGAATAAATTATATTGTATCAGTAGGAGGTACTGAGAATCAGCTGGTGGAGTTTGGGTAAGCGTCAATAATTGCCAGAACTTCTTCCCTACCAAAAGCAGTAGTCAGTGTAGTGGGCCAAGAGAGTCCAGAAGGTGGAGATAACTGTTGCTTTCTGCTCCTCAGGAAACACTGAAATTCCTGTCTTTACATAAAGACTTGCACAAATTTATTTCAGCAAAATAAATTGTCTTAAGTGTCCCGATTTGGCTATGAAAAATGACAAATATCGATTATGATCACCCCCTTGAAAGAGTTCACTGCCAACCTACTGTTAAGAAATGCCTTTTGTTTTGATGTGTAAACATACTGCTAGTATTAGAAGGTATAAAACTAACAAGGACCTGCTGTGTTTGTTGATTTGTTTGATAATTTAACATTATTCTGATTGTTGTTGTGTTAGAAAAAGGTGTCTCAATTGGAATTTCCTAGAATTTATGCTCCAGTTGGTTATAAATGTCTTCTGTGTCTTTTTTATGTGTAAATTGATATAGACAAAGGATGGTAACACTTGCAGCATAGCAGAAGCCAAACAGCTTCGGGAAAAATCAGCTCATATTGATCCTCAGCTCGTCAGTTGTCAGCATTTTGTCACGGTCCCCTGTGCTGCATCCAGACTCAGACGGGATACTCTGCATTAAGCCAGACACCCAGATTTAATGTACAACGTTAAAGTCTTCAGTATCAATTACAGACAACTTGAACACTGTTCTTTTTTGTCAGGCTGTTTCTCGTCTCGATCGATCTCTGTAAGCGCTTATAAAAATCCGTGTTCTTCCTTTAAGTTGATCATTTTAAATATGCTTTGCTACCTTTGAATTCAGTTCCTATGCAGCACAATTAAACATGACTAACAACAGCACAACTTGAATCTTCTCCATGAAAACAGGCCAAATGTAATGTGGCACAAATGGTGTGTTCTTCTTACTGCCACCTATTGGACTGAGAGTGTAATGCAGTTACTTTACAACCTTTTCTTGCGTTAATTGTCTGATTTCAGAACCTTTTTAAGATTTATACCTGCAGTACCTCATTGAGACACAAGAATTTGTATTGTAACATACAGATTCCACTACTGTAATCAAGAGAATCTGCAGCCAGCCACATGAAAGAGACACCTGCTCATTATAAGCCAAACACCTAGAAACCAGAGTGCAGCTAATTTTAGCAAAACTACTGCCCATGATGGAAACAAACATGATAGCAAAAGTGAATGACTAATGCCAATTATCCAACTTTTAAGTCTTTAAAACGTGTAGTTTTTCACTGAATTGATAAAATCAAAATGTATAATGTATAACATATATGTATTATATATGTTTTTATGTTCCCAATAAGACATGCATAAAAGTTACTTGTGATTTATCAAGCATATATCTGTTAGAAATGACTGGTTTACTTATTTGAGATAAAAGAATATTATGGAAAATTGTTATTATAAAAGACAATGAACAAATTTTCACTTCTCATGATTTCTAATCTAAGGTCTAAGGTTAAGGATGAATGGTCATTTTTTTTAAAAATGGGTCCCCACCAAAAGGCCTGTTATGTGTCGGGGGGTGCTTAGCAGGCCCCAGCAGTGCCACAGCTGATCTTTACATCTGGATAAGACGTATGAAAGAAGAGAAGTATGTGACGAGCTGTGTACCTGAGATGGCAAATGATCTATTACTTTCCTCTTGTGATGTGTGTACATTATATCTGCGGTATATAAATATTCAGTTATTGAGATGAGTGGATGAGTTGCAGAGACGGAGCTTGGTTATTTAAAATTTGTGTATTCTGTGTGTGTGTGTTTGTCTTGCATAGTGGGTGAATGTCGTGTGTGTGCGTGTGAGTCAGTGTGTGAGTCACCGGTTGCTTGGCAGCAGTGATGCTAGGTTCATTATCCTCCTAACGACAGGCTGATGGAGGTGCCCTAAGAGGCTGTCCTCTCTCTCCATCTCCTT
>KV751315.1:15614456-15662550 GCA_001698575.1 Mola mola | reverse complement strand
AAGGGGAGGTGTGAGGACAGCAACAGGCAGCAGTGTGTAAAACCACTGTAAAGTGTGTGTGTTTGCAGTGAGATAGAACCATGCCCCAGTGCCTATGGAAGTCAATCATGTGTGCAGAGGGTTGTTATGAATTAAAAAGCTAACTTTTGAAGTAATGCAGGGAGAAATGATGGAGGGAGTGGGAGAGAATGCATGAAAAAAAGAGCGAATACCAAAACTGGACGAGGAGAGGACAAATGGAGAAAAAAGGAGAACAATAAAGACTTGTGCGTTTTTGCTGAGCAAGTCAATCTGCAAGCAAGCCCCTTGGCCAGGCAGTCAGTCAGCCAAGCCGAAATCTAGCCTCCACAGCATCCTGTGCTTCTATGTGCTGTGTGCAACGCAAAGCCACATACACGCCATGTCAGTCCAGATGACTATCATTATCCAAGTAAATACATTTGGCCTGAGGAGTCAGGTACACTCTCATCGCTTCTCTCTCTGCTGATGTGATTTTTCTCCCTAACCTTTTTCACGCTCTACCTCTTGCCCATTACTTTGCTCCCCCACCCTGCATGCAGACACACACTTTGCACAGAAGAGAGAGTGAGGCAGAGATGGACGGAGGGATGGAGGCTGGCTTTGCTGCAGGGACTCACCTGCCTCATCAAATAAACAAATATTTTGGCGCGATCATATTTGTATTGTGCTGAGCTGGCACTCATTAGAGCCTCCGTTTCATATCTCTGCACACAATGCGAACATATGTCATTAACACACGGTTTTGATAGTTTTTCCCCCCTGCGCGCTATCTTCTTTCATCTCTTTCGATCACTTTCAGCTCAATGCGTTTTGTTCTCTGTGTGTCCCAGGGGCCTGCTCCACAGATGAGTCCCCCACTTACAACACCGCTCATTGATTTACTGCCACCGGCATTGATCTGACGCAGCCACGCTCCATAGGTGCAAAAGAAGTCATTTCTGCTTGCTAGACTGCTAATGATGAAATGCTCCCTGCCGTCCCTGCATTCACACAGATTCACTCTACGGACCACTGTAGCACTTCTTAAATCTTCAAAACTGAACGCATCGCATTATTTTGAGATTGGTCTGTTAAACAAGAGGAGAAATCAAATAATCATTAACTCACGCAGAATGTAAATCAGCACCCAACAGCAAATGATAGTATTAACATGATGAAAATCAAGCTTCAACACCGTTTGGTGATGTCGAGCAGTTAGTTTTGAGCAGGATGTGTTTGTGTAGAAGGGATTTTAAGTAATCTGTGGCTCAATAATAGTTACAAACAGCTTTTTAAAACCAACATTTTACTCATTCTATAATCTTCACTTCTACCTTCTCATCCCAAAAGCTGACATGACGTGGCATGTACAGTACATAATTTTCAACAAAAAATATGCATTGTGGTCCCTCTTTGTCAGAGATCAGTGTAAAATTATATGGCACAATGAACATTGACATGAACCTTACAGGAGAAGTCCAACATTTTTCAACTTAGCCTTGTCTCCTGGTCTTTAAGCCTCTAAAATTTCACAGAATATACCTTTTATTTTTCAAAAATTGCTCCAGTATAGAGTTTGGTTGCTAGAACCGTTAAGCTCAATGAGGCTCTAGTGACGCTCAAAATGTTATTCCGAATATCTGATAGAATTAGTAGATACCTGCAGTGAAAAACCTGTGTGTTTGTAACTCAATAAATTCTTACTCAAAAGTATTATATGGTTATTTAGCATGTTGCTACAGTGCAGAATAATAACTTTGGAATAAATGTACACAAATTTGTTTGTCTTTGATAAACAACAGGGAACAGTTGCCCCTCCGCAATTGGCTGGTTGTGTTCGGGCTGAACTGTCTGCAACAGCCGCTGTAGTAGTGAAGTGATGTACAGAAAGTCAGGAAAACACTTGTCCGGCCAGATGTTTCTCTGTAGTAACATGTACTTCATGTTACCAGACACTTGGAATAATATTTTGAGCGTAGTCAGTGGCGACAGAAGTGTTTTATATCTGACGTTTTGACTTGACCTGCGCCGTTGCAGTGTATAACCTTGTTGGAGCTATCTGAATAGCAGAAAATTGGATGGACATCACTGAACAATTTGTGTCAATTAATTAAATTCTTGACGTAGATGATAAACAACAAAATGGCCATCATGTATCTAAGAGCATGAGTTAGAATCTCCCATAATTTCTTGAGAGTTTCAATTAAACTCAGAGACACATCCAAATTAACAATGATACATAATGGCAAATACCCACATCTGAGAATTGGGAGCTAAAAAATTTTTAACATTTCACAGTTTCATGACCTTAACAAATGACTGTCAAAGTAGCTGTTTTACCAATAAAATGCTGAAGCTAAAAGCCTACAAGCACAGTTTGTTCAAAGAATGCATTTCTTATGTAAACACAGTGTGCAGAGTTAATATTTGACTGTATCCTGCAACCTCAGCTTTCAAAGGAAATGAGAGTATATATATAAATGCATATATACAGTATTGTAGCGAATAGCTGGAAGACAGAAATCTGTCATGAGAGTTCAACAGCATCACATAAACATATTTTACAGTGTGTTGAAAATCTTTAAAATTGTTTTGTTTATTTGTTTTGTTGACCCTCTCTCTAAATCCGTACTTGGGATGTCATAACTGTCTGTTAGGGTCTGTATTAAGGCACCATAGATTAATTAACCATTTTCTGTTAATAATCCAAACGATCTCCTGGAATATGGACTGACACAGCCTTAAAAAGAAACTGCTCTGAAACTCGAGGACAGCACTGTGGTGTTGATGCCCACATTACAAAGGGATGTCCATTAATGGGGGCGAATAAGTCTCTTCCCTGCCCACACACAGTCAAACCAATACTCTGATGGTGGTTTCCCTAGAAACCACAGAGGAGAGAAACATTTGGTGTACACACACACATACCACATTAAATATAGACATGCACACACAGTCTTGCATGAGATTGTTATCTTCAGGGCTGCATTATGGAGGCAGGGTGGGCAATGCAGAAGCTTCATTGGAGCTGTAGTGGGGATGACAGGAGATGGAGAAGAAGAGTGAGGGGTGCGGAGGTGGTGGGAGCGTCGGGGATTGAATTATGCATGACGGCATCCTCAGCCTCATCCTCTCAGATGGTTTCATTATGGGGGCCGGCCAGGTAATTTAAGGACTGTCGGGGAGAAACTCTAGCAAAACAGTGGAAATGGTAGCAAATGAGTAATGTGTGTGTGTGTGTGAGTGCGCACTCTACCTGCTCCTGCCCTGGAGCGGCAGTGGAGAGGTGACCCTGCCATGGTAATAATGTGTTGAGGATTACAATTTGATTGAACCAAGCCACAAGGGTTGTTTCCTGCCCACTCTAATGACAGCTTGTTGCTGCTGAGACTTATACAAGGCCCACTTGACACACACACTCACCCTTCATTCTCCCTATCTCTGTTTTTTTTTTTTCCTTTTTCTCTATCAACTGCTGGCTAAAGAGATGCAAAGCAGAGCGAGAAAAGATAGTGATGAGAGATTAGAGAGAGGAGGAAGGAGGGAGGAGACAGGTCTGTGAGATGTTTGAAGCTTGCAGACACTTTCAGAGATTTGAAGAAAAGGGAATACAGGTGGGTGACAGAGAAACAAATCATGGAGACGGAGAGGGAGCGGGAAAGCAGGAGCATTAGAGAGAGAAGTTTGAAAGTGGTTGTCCGGGCAGATAAGTGTCAGGCGAGCATGTTGACATCAGAGGTACCTGCTGCTTGCCTTGTCTGCTTGTCTGCCTGCATTGATTCACTGCCTCACTGAGCCAACGACAGACGACCGGCTGACTTCCTGTCTTGCTGGAGAGATTTTTCTTTCTCTCCACACTGAGGTTAGAGTAGATGCTCTAAGCAGTTGTTATGTTGCTGCCTTCAGAAGAACTGCTAAAATGCTAAGAGCATTTATGTGTGAGAGTTTTACCTCATATCGTCAAAGAGCAATTACAGAGGTATTTATCTCCCACACAAGCACTTCCCCAAATTCTTTGTCTTGTCACTGCAAACTACCTGCTGGTGCTGCACAAACATATATATCTAATTAGACGAATGTGATAGTGTCGCCAGGGAGAATTGTTTGTCAATGCATCAGGGATCCCAGCAAATGCCAGTCAACCAATTAGACAGACAATCAGATGGTCAAACTGTCAATCAGACAGACTTACAGTCTGTTTGTGAGGATGCTGCTGCTATACTGTGCTCACATGAGTCTTAAATCATATTTTTAGTTCTTCACAACTTCAAATATACTTCTAGAAATATGGAGTTTCTTAAACATTTCATGATAGTCTTTCACTCATTATCGACTGACCATCCACATTATGGATTAAGTTCATTGTGGCCCCTTTATCCACTGCCTTTTGGTAGAGTCAAGGGTGGCACACACTAAAAATATTTTTAAAATCCTAACTGATGTTGAAGATGTAAGAGAACCCACACATGATGACAAATAATGACGTGGTGACAATGATACGACCAAAACAGCACAACAGACACTAACAGTTTTCATTCAACGACAACCAAGGTCTCGGCCTGCAAAACTCGAAATCTTGAGTGGTTAAATGCAGCTTTAAACAAACAGGGTTTCATGCATCAAATCATATTTTCTTTCTCATACTTATACACAAAAACACATGAATCTATCGCCAAGCCAAGGCTATGATGGTTCTCTATTTCTGAAGTCTATCTCACTTTATGCTTTGCCGTCGCCATAGCTGTTTGTTGTGATTCCTTTTTCCTTCTGCTTCCTAAGTGGCTGTCGTTCCACATGGCAATCCGCAATATGAGTGCGTGCTTGGCTGTCCTGTGTTTCCCCCTGGACCACACGATTTCTGATCAAAAATATTGATCCTAATCGTCTTCCGAGCAGACCTGGGAGAGTTAAACCACTCTTAACATTCCTCCCACCGCAAGATAATCTGGCAAAATAATCTTGAAAAAAGGTAATCCGACCTTTTCTGACTTTGGTCAGAAGGGAGGAATCCGGCACAAAATGGCTTTGACTAACTTCCTTCGCTTTTACCTTTAGATATACTCATTTGAACCACTTTGTTTAAATGTAACCAAGGATGAAGTTTGTTCTTATGTTGCCTGACTGATGGATGCGCATTGCATATACAAACACAAAACACAACAACCTCCTAACAATGTTTCTTACCACATTAGCAATGTGCAGTAATCAAAACAATCAATCCATCTGCTAAAGTCAGCTACGGATATTTCATTATACTAAATGACACTATGATGGCATAATGTCATGTTACACAAACAACTAACAATTGTTCTACTACAATTCATTTCTGAAGTGATATCTCTACTACAACCCTCTTCAGTGCCCATTCAAAATGTGCAGCTGGTTATACTTGTAGTGGCATCATGGCTCACTTTTGAGTTTTAGCACTGGTGAGCAACTGGAGCAGAGTGTGCGTGAATGTTTCCCTCCAGATGGCCTTACAGGTTTCCTGTCTCTCTTGATCCAGACCTCAAAGGTTATGACACCATTTTTATAGCCCTCACCCCTAAACTTCCCCCAACAAGCCCCAATTATTTTCACAAATCCCTCTTAAATGTTCTTAACTTTTGTTACACAAACTGTCTGCAGTGCTTTTCCCATTTTCACAGGTTGACTCATTCACTGAGAATAAGCGTTAATCCTTCTCTTGTGGCAGGGTTTTTCCTGAAAGCTCAGAGAAATTACAACATAAGAGCAAGAAAGGGGCAAAGTACTTCAACAAGCACTTGTCATTAATGGAGCCATATCACTGCTAGCAGCAGTTTTTGTTTGCCAGGAAATTCCTGGTCTCCCATTTCTTTTTCTTTCTTTTTTTTATTTTTATTATTAAAAAGAGATTAAAGCTATGTGCTCAATTTCCAGAAAGGAACTTGTAATCATGCTAGTCATTATGCAAACAGAAAATGAGTCCACAGTGCCAAGGTTTTTAGGGGGAAACAGGTTTTCTGTGGACAACTTAGACTCTTAAGTGTCTCTCTCCTCAGTCAAAGCCAAGAACAACCTATGATGGCAAATTTACTTTCCTTATTTCAGATCCCACCAAAAAGAGAGAGATTGAAACGTATTAACACACAGATAGCTTGTGTTTTCAGGCACATTATTAATCTTTAGGAATAAAACATCCTGTAGTGGAAAAAGAAGACAGGCCTGTGCTTTTGTCAGTTTCCAAAATGGGAATAAATACAGAACGTGTCAGATGTACGTGTGCACAATGAAAGCAACAACAAGATAAAACCGAAAAATAAAACAAAGGAAGGCAGAAGTCTGGCATTGAGGAGGAGTGAGTAGAAACAAAAAGTCAATGCAGAAGGACTGCCAAGCAGCACTGGAGAGAACTGCCACTCATGATTGGGTCCATACCAAAGAGGCAAATAAAAGAAGCCCCCTAAGCCCTTGTAATCAGTAGAGGAACAGACGAGGCTGGGCCGGTTTTTCCTCCTTAAGCCCTGGTGGATTTTGGGGTCCAATGCTAGTCTTGCAGGAGGCCCTGCCAAATGGCAGCACACATCAAAGTCTTTAGCTGTTAGCCTCCTTGCCTACTCACGTCAATGTCCCAGGGATTAGCATTAGCATAATTGAGGTTTATGTACAGATGCTTAGTGCAAGAGCTTGATGGATCACTATTCTGGAATGGGAATGTGTTGTGTAATGTGGGTTTTGCATCAATTCTGCTTAAGACTATGAACACCACCCCCGTAGCCTATTACGCCATGTAGGGTGTGTGTGTATAAACACACATGAGCAGCCAGGTTCACACTGCAATACAGATCTCATGCACGCACCAAACACACACACACACACACACACACACACACACACACACACACACACACACACACAGAAAGCACACTCATACATTTTCTGTCAATAGTTATATACTGAGAAAGTTAAAGACAGCAGATCTGTATTAAGCTGCCTGTGGGTAATGAATATACTGCTAACTCTCCGTGCACTGTGCCACAGGAACTAATCTGTGCCCCCTGTAGCTGATACACCTCAACTTTCTTAATGGAGCACACTTCCAACATATTTTACATTTTTGCTGAAGAGGAACAAAACGGCAGCATAGGATACAGGGTAGCCTTTTAATCTTGTACTTCTGTTTCTCCTGTCTCCAGAAGGCAATATTTTAGTTACGTTTTATGCCCAGAAATTTCAAGATAAACAGTGTTATTGTGACGTTCAAACTGAAATAGTGCTATTGAAATATTTTCCCTTTGATATGATCAGACCTAACAGCGAACTCTGCAGTTAACCCTACATCAAGTACACAACAAAAGCGGTAAAAGCGGATTGGTTTGAATTTTAACATAGATGGTGCCTGTGTACCCCTACCTTAACCATTTTTCCTCACTTTTTCCTTTTTTTTCCTAGTTATGAAAAGCCCACACAGTTAAACAGTAGGTACATTTACAGGGGAGCCTAATATTCCAAATAAAATTGGTTCGAAGCCCAAACAGAATAAAAAAGCTCCATATAAACATGTCAAAAAGGTCCAAATCCAATAAAATTCAGTGGTTGCAGACGGGTGTAATAAATCAAGTCATAAAACAATCAAAAGAAAAAAAAATGTTCAATGTATCTTGATTTTATTTCGTAGCTGGACTCTTCCTGCAGTCTTCAACTGGAATGATTTCAGTCGTAATCTAAAAATATGTGTGTATATGTGTAACCACCACAGATATTCTTGAATTTGCTCCTGTAAGCTGGCTGTGCTCCAGTGGCTCATCATTAACAGAAATGGTTGTTTCCATCAGAATATTTCATCACAGTATATAGATAGTAGATCTACTCCCAATCTTTAGTTGTCTCCTTCAGTTAAAGATGAGGCCATTTTGTAGCCAATGACAGGCAAGCTATTGACTTCTCAGCTAAGCGACCACAGCAGAGACCCTGCTGGGTCTTTTATTTCTGCTTCTTGGGATGTGGGGTAATGAAGCTGCACCCTCCTTTATGGAAGAACTGCTGAGCCCCCTAGCTGATCTCTTCATTTGGCTTCTCCTCGTTGAATTCAAGTCAACAGAGAAAGACAGTGAAGGGGGTTCGTGTTTTTATGGGTGCATCCGTATCCCGCATTTCCTCCACTAACCTGGATTTTTCTTTTATAGCCGTTTGTCACATATACACACCTTTGTAGATCAGGTGGAAATATGGTTTGAGAACTTCCTCTTCTCATGTTGAGACCATAAAAGTTCTGTTTGTTGGAAACAGTGCAGCCATATTTATTCTTTATTAAACACAGTGGAAAGTTAAGTTAACTTGATGGCACACTGACACTGTTATTGATTTGCATGTCAGCACACAGTAAATGCTGCGCATGTGTGTTTGTGTGTATGTGAGTGCTTTAAAATTATGCAAATGAGGTGGAATTTCTACCTGTTATTTATTTGCATAGCTTTAGGGAAGCTGGCACAAAAGGAAAATTTCTGGCCATTGACTTCAAGCATTATAATGTCATGAGGCAATCAGTACTTCAATTATCCCCATATTTCTTAGAGAAAAAATAGTAAGCATATATTCTTAAACTATTGATTTGTTTTCTTTGTAATGAGGTGGGTGAGCGAGTCAAATTGCACTGACTTGCTAAGGTTCACTTTTTTGTAATGACTACATACATTTGTGTAACCAACACAGTCCATGATGACATTATTCACAGTTCATATTTATAGCCTTTAGTGTTGCAGCTAAACAGGTAGCAAAAATACCCATAATTTTTTACCACTGATAGAAACTCCCACATGCTTTTTAGTTTGGATGAGCATTTTCAGTACTTTCAATATTCAAGATCTAGCAATGTATATATATTTTTTATCATATCAGATATAGGTCTGTAGCAACAGCCACCTTGTCGACATATTGCTAATCAGCCCTCAATTCAGTCCCACCGTCCTCGTACATCTGTCCACATTCCTGGCTCGCACTCCAGCCAACCATCAGCTTCTCTTTCCGCCAAATTTAATGGGAGCATCTCCAGTCACCAGCTTCATTATTAGCACCAGCAGGCTAATCTTTACCACTCTGTTATCTTCACAGCAGCGAGTGCTTACGGCGCTCACACGTGATGTGATGAGATCTGTCTTTGCTGGTTACTTCTCGTGCTTTAAGTGCATGTGGTTCAGAATCAGATTTATTGGCCAAGATAGTGCACACAAACAAGGAATTTGACTCTGGTTCAATTTTGCTTTCAATGTACAAAATACACAAAATAGAATAAAGTTTAAAATAAATATAATGAAGATAGAACTCTGTGTCAAGTGCAATGAAGGAGATGATTAGTTTGATTTAGATTAGATTAATTATAAGGAATTTCAAACAGTAAATAAAATGATGAGATGTGCAATTATCCATATGAGGTAGAGAGTTATTGCAAATAAGTTTTCCTAAAGCTCTGTGACTGGTAGGAGTTCATCAGAGCAACAGCCTGGGGGAAGAAACTGTCTATGTGTCACCTGGTCTTGGCGTATAGCACTCTATAACGCCTACCAGAGGGGAGTAGTTTAAACAGTTTGTGTGCTGGGTTTGAGGTGTCTGCAGAGATGTTACCTGCCCGCTTCTTGACCATGGACCGGTACAGGTCCTGGATGGAGAGTATGTCGGCCCAGATGATCCTCTCTGCAGATCTGATTGTCCGTTGCTGTCTGTTCCTGTCCTGTTTGGTGGCCGATCCAAACCAGACAGTGATGGAAGTGCAGAAGACGGACTGGATGATGGCGGTGTATAAAGGTGATCAGCAGCTCCCAAAGCAGGTTAAACTTCCTGAGCTGTAGGAAGTATAACCTCTGCTGGGCCTTCTTCTGGACAATGTCTACTTGAGAGGTCCACTTCAGGTCCCGAGAAATTGTGGATCCCAGAAACCTGAAGGTGTCCATAGTAGACACTGTGTTGTTGAGGATGTTGAGTGGGGTTGGTGTCATGGGGCTTCTCCTGAAGTCGAGTATCATCTCCACAGTTTTGAGCGGGTTCAGCTCCAGGTTGTTCTGACTGCATCAGTGGACCAACTGTTCTACTTCCCGTCTGTATGCGGACTTGTCACTGTCCTGCGTCAGACCAATGACTTTGGTGTCATCTGCATACTTCAGGAGTTTCACTGAGGGGTCCCCTGAGGTGCAGTCATTGGTGTAGAGGGAGGAGAGCAGTCGGGTGAGGACACACCCCTGGGGGGCACCAGTGCTGATGGTCCAGGTGCTGGCTGTGATGCTCCCCAGTCTCACCTGCTTCCTCCTGTCAGTCAGGAAGCCGGTGATCCACTGACAGGTGGATGCAGGCACTGTGAGCTGGATGAGCTTCCAGTGGAGCATTTCAGGGATGATGGTGTTGAGCACTGAGCTGAAATCCACGAAAGGGTCCTCGCGTACGTCCCTGGGGAGTCGAGATTATGCAGGATGTAGAGCAGTCCGACATTGGCTGCATCATCCACCAACCTCTTTAGCCGGTAAGCAAACTGCAAGGGTCCAGCAGGGGGCCTGTGATTTCCTTCAGGTGGCTCAACACCAGTCTCTCAAAGGATTTCATGACCGCAGCCATCAGGGAAAAGGGCCTGTAGTCAATTAATCCTGTGAGGGGAGATTCTAAGGGACTGGGATGATGGTAGAGCGCTTGGAGCAGGATGGCACTTCACTCAGCTCCAGAGAAACGTTAAAGATCCGGTTGAAGATGGGTGCCAGCTAGTTAGCGCAGATTCTCAGACAGGAGGAGGACACACCGTCAGGTCCTGGAGCCTTCCTAATCTTCCGTCTCTGGAAGAGCCGACACACATCCTCCTCACCGATCTTCAGTGCAGACGGGGGGGTCTGAAGGAAGGGGGGTGGGGGTTACAGGCTGAGGAGGTATCCCTTTGTGTGGGTGAGAAGTGTGAACAAGTGCTTCTTAAACCTACAACAGAAAGTGTTCAGGTCGTCAGACAGACTGAGGTTTTCAGCAGGTTGGGGGGATGGTCTCCTGTAGTTGGTGATGTGCTGCAGGACTCTCCAAACTGAGTCAGAGTCGTTGGCTGAAAAGCTGTTTTTTAGCTTCTCACTGTAGCTCCTCTTAGCTACCCTGATCTCCTTAGTCAGCCTGTTTCTGGCCTGCTTGTACAGGGCCCGATCCCCACTTCTCTATGCCTCCTCCTTGGACTGGCGCAGCTTTCTGAGATTCGGTGTGAACTGTGGATTGTTGTTGATCTATGTGCAGAAGGTTTTGGTCTGCACACACATGTCCTCACAAAAGCTGACATATGATGTCACAGTGACAGTGAGTTCATTAAGGTCGGTGGCTGGAGCTTCAAAGATACTCCAATCAGTATAGTCAAAGCAGGCCTGTAACTCCAGCTTTGACTCCTCTGTCCATTTCCTCACAGTCCTCACAACAGGCTTGAAAGTTTTAAATTTCTGCCTGTAGTTTGGAATGAGATGAATCGTACAGTGATCAGAGAGTCCTAAAGCTGCACTGGGAACAGAGCGATAAGCTTACTTTAAAACAGTGTAGCACTGGTCCAGTGTGCTAGTGTCCCTTGTGGGACCGTTTATGTGCTGCCTGTGTTTTGGGAGTTCGTGGGTGAGGTTTGCTCTGTTAAAATCCCCCAAAATGATGAGCAGGGAGTCTGGTCGTGGTTTTCTAAACGTCTTGTTATCTGGTCTGCCAGCTGCTGTGATGCCTCTGTTACACATGCCTGAGGTGGGATGTAAACTCCAAACGGAGCGAGTGAAGAGAACTCCCTCGGTGAATAAAATGGTTTGCAGTAAATGATCAGAGTCTCCAAGTGAGGGCTGCACCACGTGTTCAACACTGTTACATCTGTACACCAATCTTTGTTAATGTAGAAGCAGATTCCGCCTCCCTTCGTTTTTCCAGAGAGCTCCGTGCTGCAGTCCGTTCTCAAAAGCTGGAATCTCAGCAGCTCTACTGAGCTGTCTGGGACGTGTTCATCGAGCCAGGTTTATCTGAAGCACAGGGCAGCGGATCTGCAGAAGTCCGATTTATTTGAATTGAGAAGCAGCATTTCCTCCATATTATTTTCCAGGGAGCGAATGTTCACTAGGTGAATAGATAGGAGCAGGGTACTTAATCCCTGCCGCTTCAGACGAGCGCACCTGTGCGCTTCCCCCGTCTGCGTCTCTGGCAAATCCCATAGAGAGCTGCTGTGTCTCCAACCAAAACCTCCATAAAACTTTCTGGTTTGATGAAAACCAGAGAAAAGGTACCAGAAGAGGACTGTCGAACGTTTAGAATAACCTCGCTGGTGAAAGTGACCAGAGGGGAGCAACAGATGACTGAACAGACACACGAAAACAAAGCACCGAGGACAATGTACTGAGGCAGCCATCCGCGGCGCCATTTTATATCTTCAAAGTAGTATTTCTAAAAGTTTAAAGCCACATATTTTGTTTTGGTCAAAGTTTAAGGCCTCACTTTTGTTTTTAACTGTTGTAGCCAAAAACACTGCGTACGTATACGAATAGTAAAATGCTACTTGAATAATAAGGTTACCAACGAGTATTCAAGTACTCAGTTACTCGTCATCCCTGCTATTTATACAAGTGCACCAAGGAGAAAAGATTAAAATAAAAAATTAATTTAAAAAAATCTTTCTCACCACTTTATGATCGGGGGCAGGACATTTGTTTTTCCCTTGTTTTAAAGAAGTTTCATAGATTGTTTTGAAAATGTACGTTATATTTTATGTATGTTATACATTATAAAAACGTATACATCGCTCTTTATAGTCTTTTTTTAAATCAAAATACTACAACGAAGAAAAAAAGAATGTGGAAGGAAATAATCCAAAATGATTTTTCTTTGTCTCACTCTGTAATTACACCTAATTAAGAGGTGTCAGTGTTTGATTGGCAGCAGCTGAAAGGTTTCTGAGTGTCACATAGTCAGTAAGAGACAAAGAAAAACTTTGACCTTGTCTCCGGACAAGGGCAGACTGTGTGTTGGTGGTGGTATTGAAGAATAACATCCAAATCTAAAAGAAACAATGTAACGGTTGAAGGTACGTTTGCATTATGTTCATTGTGTTTCAGCTGGACATCTAGTCGACCAGCTGACATTAGCAGACACCATTTCCCTGGAGAATCTTTGTTTGGTTGCCCAATAAACAACTGGTGAAGGACAACACAAGTATTTGTTGTTGATGTACTCATAGACCTTTACAGTATGTGCTTTGTTATGTAACTGAGGCCTAAATTTTGCTTTTAAGGCTTTCTGTAAGCTTAGCAGTTACACAAAACCTGTGGAAAATTTGAACTGAACTTTCATCATGGCTGTGTCCAACATCACTCCCAAATAACCCAGTAGTACAGACCATCATGCACTGCACAGGGGCAAAAAAGCACATTTGTTTGTTTTCCTCTCGCCTACTGTTGAAAACCTGATCAGTTTACCTTTAATAAGATCAGTTAACACAGAATAGTCCTTAAATCTGATAGATGAAGACTACAGGCTCCATCTTCAGTTGAAGTCTGGTGATAGACTGTGAGTGTTCTTGTGAATAATGATGTTGTCGGTGTTGCTATGATTGATCCAGATGTTACAAAGCTTGAGCATGTAATTCTTACTTTATTCCTGTCTAATCTGCATAATTTCTTAAACAAACCTTGGAGCAACATATGAGGAGAAATGCAGCATAAAAATTTAAAAAACACTTTTGCTCCATTGAGTAAGACACTGAATTCTTATGAGGGCAAAGCATTTCATAAATATTGCACTTAAAATTCACACATTCATGCACTTCCTCGTGGACATCTGTCAGTGTGCACATCTATCTTAATCCATGAATCATGCATTTAGGGAGCCAGAAAGTGGGAGACTGTGATAGACAGAGAAAGAGGGCGAAACTAAAGATCAATGTGTTTTGCCTGAACAGCATGTTTGAGCGTGGGAAGCTTAGAAAAACTTCTACTGGGCCTCACAGCTTAAAGCCGTTGTGTGTGTGTGTGTGCGCGCGCACCTACCAAGGCATTTGTCAGTCTTATCGCTTCTCTCGGTTCTCTGCGGTGGTGCTGCTGGAGAGTAATTGAGTGCTTAGAGTTATAGATGAACTAATTAGTGGGTGCATTGAAAGCTCAGCTCATTAGTGGGAAGGAGAGCCCTGTGCTGCCGTGACTCTGAGGGCTCTCTTTCATATCCAGTCTCCAGCACAGGGAGCATACATATGCAACTTCATTTAAGCAGCTACAGGGAGAGGAACACAAGCAGAGGGATATGCATTGAAAGCTGAGAGAAAGACTGTATAATACAGTGTCTGAACCGACATATGTGATGTATAAACGGTCACATAAAAACACACAATATGCTGCAAGTTATTCACAGCTCTTTTATATTCAGAAGGTTGCTCTTTCTGGCCCAGCGTGTATTGCTCGCACAAAATAAAGTGCAAGGTCAAACGATCATATAAATCAAGAGCCCATCCTGAAAAGCATTTAACTTGAATGATATTAGTAGTGTTGAAAAATTTTAGGAAATAGTGAGAAAGTAAAAAAAAAAAATTAACAAAATTTCATGGTGATGGGGAAAATATCAAAATATTTTCAATTATTTTTGCATGACAAAGAAAAATCCTCACAATAGAGAGGCTACGGTAACGTGTTTGATTCAAAATCTATTTAAACAGCTAAGCTAGGGTATGTCATTTATTTTTTTGCATCATTTGGCAAAAATTCCTTAGTAACCTTTGAAAATATTGTAATTAATTCAAGTGGTCTGATAAAAGATTACACTTCTACTTCCTCTAAGTTCCGTATTCAGGCTTTAATAAAATCTACCTGTGATAGGACTTTCTTGACAATCACGGGCATTTTTAGAGAGAGAGATTGCTCATATTGGCTGTTCTAGAAAGGTCAATGTTTATGCACATCCCCATAGATGGTGAAAGGCCAGTACAACAGCAGACATCTCAGCATGAAATTTTGCTTTTCCAGCATTATCAAAAGCTACCCACACAGTGAAGAGCAAAAAACAAGGAATACCAAAATATCAGATCAACTTGAACCCTTCTCAAGGGCTGCAAAACTGTTTAAAGGTTGAGGCGGAGCTACAGAGAAGAAACAGGGAGGAGAGGCGGAGCAGGGCTGCTGCTTTCAGGTTCTCATGCTTGATTCCAAGAAGTTACAAACCACACTTTTAAACATTTATAAAAATACTTGCCAATGAATGTTTTATAACTGGCAGATTTGTTCAATACATTTTTTATTCTTAGTCCTTGTAGCAGAGAGTAACGTTGGTAAGGTTGCTCCTCTCGGTTCACCACAAATCTGCCTGCTTACATTTCATTTGATTAGACGTAAAAGCAGAGTTATAGCAGAACTTATTGACTGGGACAAAAAATGTTGAAGGTAACAGATGTGCTTGGCCCACCAGATTGGCTCAGTTTATAGATGACGTCAGCCATTTTGATTGGCTGCATGTCAGACAATGTACCGGTGTCGTCGTCTGTTCACACAGCAGACATTTCACAGAGATTTCTTTCTAATATAATCTACACTTAACAGTTACTTGTGTTTATTAATAGAAGTATTTTGAACATAGGTTCATGTAATGGCTAAACTTAAAAATGACTTATTTTAAATAATACATGTGTATGGAATGTACATTCAAATTGTTTTATATTGCTTTATATTGTTTTTTAATAGACTCTGAGATGTTAAGTTGTTTCTGTAACACATATTTCCAATTTTTATTACATTAGGATAAGACACTGAGTTGGAATCTGTTGATCTGTAATGGTTTATTAATGTTTAATTCAGTCCTCACTTTCATGAATTATGATAATCATTTTATTTATTAGTTAACTAGATGGTGAACATTTACATTAGCTTAAACTAAGTACCTACTTAAGACTACTGACAACAAGTGAACGAATATTACATGAATATATACACAATATACACAATGAAGGCAGATTTCCAAAACTATCCCAAATGAGGGTCAGAATCATCATTGATCATCATGTGTCCTGTAAACTATTATTACTTCATAGTTAAGATATATAAAGGCTGAAAAAACTGAGAAAAATCTTTCCTGCCACATGCCATCTCATTATACAACAACACACCTCTGTCTGATGTGTAGGGTCTGGTGTTAAACCTTACATGTCTTTTTGCACCTTGAGTCCACTGCACCTTATGGTTTCTTTACACAGTATAGTTGATTTTGGACATTACACTGTATTTATCCAGGTATTTACTTATTGTTGTTTATATACTTTTTATATAGCTCTTCTTTTTGCTTGCTTCCATTTGATACTTCTATTTTTATTAGGTTTAGTGTGTTGTATGCTCTTGTGTTGTTTTGTGTTACTGAATGTCATGCTGCTGCTGCTGCGCTGTAATTTCCCAGTTTGGGATGAATAAAGTACAGCTATCTATCCCTCTATCAATCTATCTAAAACTGTGGTTGAATATGAATTACTTATTAGTTTATATTTGACAATTGAGAAAGGTGCTCACGCTGAAAGGATTTCGATGACTACAGCAAACTTCTATTTGTAAGTATTGACTGTCAATGCAACACTGTGAATTCAAAACTTCACAGGAAACCTGTTGTGCTTCTGTCTTTGCTGTGGGCCAACACCAGGTCATTCGGAAAACCTACTTAGTTTACAGCAACAGAGCCTCAGTGGGCTTTTTCCTCAGCTTTACAAATCAAAAAATTGTCTTTTCTGGCCTTCTCATCGATTAAGCAGAGTGGCTTTTTATCATGTCAGTCCAAACATTGACTCTGCCTACTTAGTTTTACATATACAAGGCCGAAGATGTGATGACTGTACCTTAGTACAGGTTGGGATGGATTGCTTGAATGGACTGAGCCTAGTTTCTTCTGTGTTAATTACCAGAAATTGGAGGAGAAGAATATAGATGATCTTTTGTTCCTATGAATTGAATTTTGTGAGCATCTTGTGTTGCACCCCAGATAACACTGTTTTAAAGATGCTTCACTCTAATCTTTTATACAATAAAGTAAAAAAGAATCAGAAATACATTTTATTTATATATTGGAAACACAAAGGTGTGGGATTTTAAATACCTATTTATACTGCGTATAAAGTTATTGGTATAAAAAGATGGCTATAGGGTATGATGAGTTTTTTACTCTGCCACACACAAAACTATATGAAATGCAGCAGGTCAGTCCAGTGAAAACACCAGGGGACATTTATTTTTTCATGGTGGTTTTGCTAAAATAAGCCCACATTCAAACCAGTGTCCCTGGAAACTACCTGCCCCTCGACTCCAGCTAGCTAAATGTATAATAAAAGATGTACATGTGCAATTCATGAGATAGCTTTTGTTGTCAAATGGTGTTATTTAAATAAAATTCACGTGGCCACCAGGTAGTCTTTTCCCACTCTGCACTCATTCCCCATTGATAAAGTAATATATGATCTGATAGAGGATCATAGATGCCCAGGCATTATGACAGATGCCAAATGGTCACTCCAGGCCAGCTTACCTCAAAATGATTCTGGACTACAGCAACTTATCTGCCCGTTCCAGCTTGTGTCCGTCCGTGCCACCATACATCGGCGCTACGACTCCCTCGTGCCACTCTGGGCGGGCACCATTAAGCTGGATGGATGAGGGCGCAGTGCCATTCAGGGGCTGCCATATGAGCCTTTCTTTCCCACATCTCCGTCCAGCTTGGTGCCCTTTAATGGACACTTAATATGGCTGACAAATTTACAAGGCATTTAAAAATGACCCAGTCAGCCAGTCAGCAGAGAGGAGAACGAGGAAAGAGGGTCCAATCTCATTTTCTCCTGCTGACCAGAGCAATAAACATGCTGGATTTATATCAGAGCTGGGTTATGGGATGAGCAGGCTTTCTGTGTGTGTGTTTATTGTACACCCTCTGTCTCTCCAATACAAATAATTCACCCCGAACACCTGTCAACATGAGTCACGACAACAGAGAATTCCTGCAATTGAGCACATCCAACTAATTGTCGGCAGCCTGCCAGCCATCCCCCTTATCTCTCACCCTCGTTTTCTCTCTCCTCTTTCTCTGACTGTCTCTCATTCACTCTCTCACCATCTTTCTTTCCTGGTCCTCCTCTCACTCCTCTCACACATTTAAATTCTTCCACACTTCCTCCTCTCTCTGGCCCTCCCTCAACCCTCAATCTATTTTAACATAACATTTATGGATGAGTGATTTAATCCCCGTTATCAAACCCATCATTGTAATCGCATCTGTAATTACACTTAATTAAAACAATCCATCGGTGGCTGCTGAGTTGGTTTTCCAAGGCAATTCAGCCGCTCTTCTATCTTGCTAGAATTTCTCCCCTGATTTAGCATTCAGTATATTCACTCAGCACCTCCAACAACCAATCAACTCCAAATTCTCTACCCAGCTCTTGTCAGGTCATTAATTAAGGTCCTGAAGAGCCTAATGATTAAGATAACGCAGCAATCTAATGGTGAACAGGCTCTTTCCTCCCTCTTCTTTTTATAGCTTTTGATTATAACACCCTTGAGGTGTTACTCAATCTTGTTGGAATGTAGACAATTGACAAATCAGTTGCTTTGAGCCAGGGCTTATTACCCGACTGCTGCATATTCATGAGTTGTTTGGGGAAGATTTTTAATCAAAGTCACAGAGGAGGATGGCTCGCCCCACCTACCGCTCCCTTATCTCACTCGGCCTCTCACAACCCCATGGTAAATAACATGCATCATTCATTGGATTTAGCTCACATTTGCGGGGCACAGCTGGCGGTGGAAGGTGTGTGTGCGTATCAATGTGACGGCTTGCTTCCAGGGGCCTTGGACAAACGGAGGTGCCACATGGTCAGACCAGATGTTCTAGTTTCATATGTGCATAACTCATCAAAAACAACAACCAGTGCCACCATTGGGCCCCTGCTATCCAGTAAGCCCAGCCAACCCATCTGCTTCCTGCCTGCCAGGCTGGTGCATTTTGGGTACTAGCTATTTCTATGGTGCGTTTGCAGTTTACAGCTCATTTTGTATCTGGCAGGATAGAGAAGGTGTCACTGCATCAACGTCAGCATTAACATCTCTGTCTGACTGTTGTTACTCAATGATGTAATGAAGGTCAGTGTGAGACAGATAGTATGTGATCTACAACCAAATATTGACAGTATGGCACGGTATTTTAAATTCATAAAATGTTGTAACCTGAAGTCATATATGTTTATCTATCCCGCTGTTTGGATTTACGTTCAGATTGGATGTGTATGCATATGGGGATTTACATCCAGCGCCATTAAAAGAAGTCCTGTGTCCCCATTAAATCCTCTCTTACATAGCCCTTTTGATACGGGCTTTTTGCCCGTCACCGTCTGTGTAATAGTCCCAAAGGGGTAATGGGGTTCAAGGTGATTGTGCCTTTGAAACAGCTTCAACAGTAATAGCACAACAGAATCATCTGTCTGTGTAAACAGAATTAGATGGCCAGGTGGAACAACAAGACAAGGCCTTGACGTTTCGTTGAGTTCAACCCACCACCACAGCTAACAGCAATTAGCCACTAACTCAGACAAGGAGTACAACAAGAAATTGTGGATACAACTTACCCTCTGAGCAGAGAATGACATCATCCGCCATATAACAGGGACGATAAATGATCCTTATTACCATGTTATTCCATTATTACCTCTGACAATGAAGTTGAAGGAGGTAATAATGGAATATTTTCAGTAGTGTGCGTTTGTCTGTCTGACTGTTTTCTGTTTTTTCATTTGATTTCATCAGAGGTTTGTCTTGCCCCATCCTACAACTGATTTGATTTTGGTGGGCAAAGGCCAAAAGTCAAAGTCACTCAAAGTTTTTGGCCGTAACTGCAGAGAGAATTGAAGTAGAGAGGTCCAGCCCGTGTCATTTTGTTGCTAACAGCACTGGCTACAGATGATTAACTTTTGGGCTCTCAAGGAGGTCCATGTGAGGTAATGTGTAACCCGTCAGGTGACCCAAACGTGCTGTTTTTTGCACCAAATTACCTTGACAAATTCACATTTAGGAACGCCCAAAAGTATCATTAATACCACAGTCTGTTAGAAAGCTTAGATTTGAGTTCACAAACTTTAGCCACCTAATACGGAAATAAATAAAAGTTTCGTGATGGCACCTTATTCTTGTTCTGTACGAGCTGCAGAGATCGCGTTAATCTTTCCCATGGTGTTCTGATGTTGCGGTAAATATCCCAACCTCATGATGTATCGCTGTGATGACAAGCGTGCCCAGGTTGCAGTTACACCAATAAAATTGGCTGATACCACAGCTAACTGTACCTAATTCAACAGAGGCGAAAGTGATGGGTTTCAAATACGTCAGGTATTGTTGTTTGTAATTCTTTTGTGCCATTCATTTTATAGATTTTGTGCGTCTTTTAACATTATTCGGCTTCTTGCTTTGCAAATTTTTGTCGGTGAGCTGCAGTGTGAGTCAAGCTGATAACCACAAGGAAAAAACCCACCATCACACAGTCAACCCTGTGACAATTCGATTCGGTGGATGATGAATAGAGCTGCTTTTCTTGACCGTCGTGTTTTCAAGATGCAATCTGATATTTTTAAAAGTTGCTGTATGTGGTTAGTCCATGGTTGTTTTGCTATCTGAATTGGACCTCTGTATTCTGGGCTTTGGCCCAAACCATAGTTACACATCATTTTGTATCTTGAAATAAGCGTTTAAACTAAGCAAACTGCCGCTGCACATGCTTAATAAAATGCTGCTGTGTTGAAACTTTACACAAGGCTGAAAATGTAACCTACTCTTATATAGAAGATTTTATAGGGAATATCAGAATCCTGTCTGATCACTTGATGTAACAGCATTTAGTTAAATCCATTTTGGACTATTGTTGTATGCTTTATCTGGCATCTTACAAACCACTGTGGATGAGTGTGTTCAAATTTCTGTTGTTTCTGTGCCTGTTTATTTACATATACACAGTCCTTGTTGACAAGCTGTCAATAATCTCTGGTACAGAACAAAAAATGTGTCCTGTGCAATTTCAGAGCACAGGATCTGATCGTAGGTTGTTTTTGCAACACGGAGCGGGAGCAGCATCCATGTGTGGGTGTGTTTGTATTAGTTTGACCTTCAAACATCTCTGAAAGTACCAAACACAGCAGAATGACTTTTCTCTTCCTTGGGCTATTAGAGTCCTTAAAATTCCGTTCAACTCTCCAACCCTTCACTTACAGCCAAAAAAAACCATGTTGCACAGACAAGTGCATAAATCATACTAATATCTTCCACTAAATGTTGCGCTCAGGCCTCATTTCAGCAAATCGCTGATGGCAATCCTACTCGAGCTTGCAATTGTTTTCCTCTGCTATCCCTTAGCGAACGGCAGCTTCTCGTTTTTGCCTCCTTTCGCCTTGTTTCATTACGCTTTGTGTCTGATTATGAAGGCAGAGTGTAATTCGCTTAACAATGGCCTGCCATCATTAGTATTTGGTGGATGTTAGCCTCACTTGAGTAAGCCCATCCACAACTGCTTCCGACTGTTACCCAGAGATCTGCCGTTTTATGATGACTAATTGCTGAGGCCTAATTGTTGACTTGGTTGGACTGAAACTGCTGAGGAGGCTGTTTCAGTGCTGTGGACTGTAATAGGTGGGAGATGTGCTGGAATATAAATTAGACAACTTGTTAACTGAGTGAATACATCAAGCCTTACCTAAACTTAAGTATTGTGATGGGGCAAAATCATTTCAGACATGTTTGTGTATATTTTGAACACAATAGACAAGAACAAATATTCAATTTATTTACACTGCATTTTATTCTGAAGAAAGATGAAGGCGCATGACAAGACACAAGGACAGAGTATAGACAACCAGGGAACTGTGTAATATGAAGTGCTACAAAGAGAATACTGTTTTCTCACTTTCACTTACAAGTTGGAGGCAATAGTCAGAACGGTGGCATAAAGAAGAAAACTATCACAGTCCTTCACCCTTTGTTCTGACTTTTCATCAAAAAATATACCAGTGTGAGTGTCAAAAAAACAAAAAAAACAATGGCAAGAAGTTTTCTGGAGAAAAATATTTTCAGGGAAAGTGTCTGTGCTGGTGAAAATACGTATTTCAGCACCAGGTCAAGCAGCTAAAGTTCAACAATCGGAAAAAAAACAACTTATGTAGACAATTATCTCACTTCCTTATGGTGCTCTGATTTGAAAACCTACCAGATGGATAGTAGAGTGGAGTGCAGCAATAATTAATGTTATAGATAACATAAAAAAAAAAGAAAAAAAGAAAAGGTCAGAAAGGAATCATAAAACCTACCTAACCGTGGTTTGTATGTGTTTGAAATTTGGAATTATTGATCCTGGAGCCAACAGAGTTGATTCTCTTTTGATTTGTTTCAAAAATGAACACAAAAGGAAAAGACAGTGCAGATTGCAGTGTGTGGCTCTCTGAAATGGGCCTTTATGAGCCATGAGGGCCAGTTCACAGCTGGATGGAGCAGCATACAGGCTGGGAAAGCCATGCTGCAACAATCTGACACTTTCTACAAGGAAAGAAGCAACATAATGTCTTGCATTATATGCCAAATTTATACAAAAGCACGAATGGTCCAGTGTCAAAAACGTATCAAGTTTCTGTAGAAAAAGCCCAGGATATTGTGATTACTAGTTAAAACAGAGAAAACTGACTACATTGACCAAACCAAACAGAAGTCAGACAGCGTGTAATCCTTTCGTTCTGTTGTTGCAAAAAACGTCAGTTGATTAGGACGTCTTTCAAATGTGGTGCAGGACACATCAGTGTTCACACTGCTGAAACATTTCGAACACGCCGCCAACCGAACGGCGTCCGAATGTAGTCTGAGCGATCAGATCTAAAATGCATCCTGACGATGTCCAAATGTCAGTGACATTCACATCACATGTGGTCTAACTCGATACCTGCGATGATTCTTTAGAAAGTCTCAGTCTTAAGCTTAATTATTTTCCCCATTCACACACATAATAAGCCATTCTGTACACTGAATATGTTCCTCCCTACAAGCTACAAATTTACTTTTTTTTGTAAACAAAGAGCTCACAAACTCACATATAAATAATTAATACTCTTCTAAACCACTTGTTAACCCCTCTGATGCAGGCTTAGATGAAAAAAAAACCTCAGAATCAGTGTGAAGAAGAGAAGAAGGCATCAATTATTCACTTTTCTCCCCATAAATAGGATTTCAATACATCTGCTGTTCGCTGCATGAAGCGAACCCATTGATCATTTTTTCCTTGATAACCAATTCTCTTTATTCTTTTGATATGGTGCTGTTGTCACTCCCTTCACCCGCTCTGTCCTTTCTCTCTCTGTCTGTCTCTCTCTCCCTTCCTCCTTCTCTCTTTTTCCACACATCAGAGGGAGAAGATAAAACGAGGAGCCCCGACACAGCCATCCTGTCATGCTTTCCCGTTCAGCTTAAATCAAAAGCAAAAGTGTGCTACATAAAATTACAGATGGTCTCCTACAGATTTCGGATTTGTTCTTTGAATGATAAAAGCTTTTCAAGCAGGCATATACTGCCGAATACGCCGGTCAGCCACAACATAATAACCACCTGCCTGATAATGTGTTGGACCCTCTCATGCCTTCACTTCTGACCTGTCAGGTCCTGGACATGAACCTCTGAGGGTGTCCTGTAGTTTCTGGCATCAGGACTTTGGCAGCAGATCTTCTTTTCCATTCGATCCCACCAAAGCTTGATTAGATGGGTATCTGGGATGTTCAGAGGCCAGGTCGATGGGAGCACAAGGTTCCTTTTCACCCCCATGAACCATTTCTGTTGGTATTTCTGGTAATGGGGCGCTTTATCCTGCTGGGTCTCGTCCTCCTCATGATGTCGTTGGAAGTGATGGAGGTGTGCTATGGTATGCAGTGACATTTAAGAATGTTCTACATGTCAGGACCTAAAGTTTCTCAGCAGAACATTGCATTGTAACGTCATCTTTGTTATTCAGTTCACTTGTCAGTGGTTTTAATTTTAATTAATGTATGTTGGAAGGAAACTCTGCTTTTAACAGTTTAACTTTAATTTTTTTATGATTTTAACACAGTTTTTAAATAATTGTTTAATAATTATATTTAAATATTGATGTGTGTATTTGTGTGCACACAGCCAAGTTAAGGGCCAGAGCTTGCTTCTTCCTCCTAGAGAGGAAATATCGGCTTGAGGTTTAGAAATAGTCTTAAGACATAAAATGATGTCCCTGTGTGTATAAATAGCTTAAATATTGTTTCATTATAATTTGAAAGTTGGCGTTGGCTTGATGCGGTTGACAGACTTGGTCACCATCCAGTATTTGCCCCAGAACTGCAACGACTAATCGATTAATCAATCAGTTGATCGAAATAAAAGTAATCAACATCTATTTTTGATTATTAAATAATCGTCTTGTTTCAAGCAAAATTATTAAACATTTGTTGGTTCCATCTACTTAAATGTCAGGAGTTGCTGTTTACTTTGTCATTTCTGCCAGTAAATAAAGAGATTTGGTTTTTTAACTGTAAAGAAGCAATTTGACGGTACTTAATGAGAATTTTTCACTATTTTTTGACCTTCTATAGAGTTAATGATCAATAGATTAATCATGAAAATAATCAACCATTTATTTGATGACTGCAATAATCAATTGCTGCAGCTTTAATTAGCCCCATTGATACGGCTTGTGCTGTAGTCAGCTGGGCTGTAGGTAAAATGAGTTAGAGTCATATGATAGAGTGTCTACTGTGCTGTGCTGGGACCCGTCAGACTGATTAACAGTGAAAATAGCACCAACGAGGAAGAGCTAATCTATATAGACCAATGTTGTCTTCAGACTGTAAAACATGAGACTATCTTTTAAAATGAATTCTGTTTAACCATTTGTTATTATTTTTTACATATTAGCTAAATTATTCATTGTTTTGTCCAAAAAGCTCCTGATATTTTTGGAAAACAAAAAATTCTTACAAGAAACCCTCAGGATTTCCCAAAATCTTCCAGGCTCCACGAGTGAAATGAGGAAGTTCAACCATGTAGCCGAGAGCTGATCGGTATCGTACCGAGCATAATGATATCATTATACTTTTTTTTGCAGTCACAAGCATTTGTTTATCTAAGCTGAATAGAAATAATTGGGCAAAAAGCCATTAACTCGTTCTAGCTGAAACGATAACTGCATGAGTTATGCCTCAGTTCCTCTGAGAAAACATGAAGTCAGTGACCTGAAATTATTCTGCCTCATGCTGTCTGAAAATCCATCAGTTTCTAATTTGAGATCAAAATAGCCTCTCCACACAATGAGACACTGTTGGCTCAGTAACACTAAATGTATACAGTTTGCATAGCTTGTGCTCTACAGGGATCAATGTGCTACTTTATGATGGTAAATGCTGCCTCTGCTTGATTAGTTAAAGTCATTGTCTACAAACAGATATATAAATCCAAACCCGTAAACTCCTATACATGACTCTTTCCTGTGTGGCAGAGGCCTCAGAGGGAAGATAAGCCCCATGCTCCATTAATAATCCTGACCGTGTTTTTCCCCTGTTGTAAAAGCTCCCATGTTTGAACAATGCTGTTGTCTTCCCTGTGTTTGCTCATTTAGTAACAAACATTTGCCCGAGCGCACTGCTGCTGCCGCAAACAAGCTCTCCCAGGAAGTGTTATTAATAGGATAATTAAGCAGATGGTAATGAGCTGGATTATGCCTAATTATGACAAGATTTGTTTTGGCATTTTGTCTTGTGAGAAGCCATTGAAGTGGTAAAGTCTACCTTGGAGTTCATTATGCTGATGTGTGTGCACCTGAGTGCACAGGACAGGCATCAGGAAGGCAAGTTGGGGGGGGCGGCACAGGAAGGCATGTGTGCCAGTACAGATAGCAGGAGAGTTGGCATCAGTGCTGTTTGGCTGCACTTCCCCCGGCCGGTTGTCACCGAGGCAACGTTGACCCCTGAGATGCTCCAGCAGAGCTGCCTGTGCCAAGTGCCAACATGGCGCTGCCTCTGTCTTTTCAAACCTGTTTATTGTTGGTCGTGTTCAAAAAATGGCACTTTAAATCGTTGTCAAGATACAAAAGTTAAATTTTACTGCTTTTAATGAGAAAGGATGAATATCCTGTAAAACACAACGTCAGAGCAATTCAGATTTACTGGTGCAATTTAATAGCTGGACACAGTAACTCAAAAATGTAATTACAGCATAACACCCCTGGTGTTAGCTGCTATGCTAACGCAATCAAGCATGCTGCACTGCTTAATATTTACGGAATTTTTTAACTTCTGTTTCAATAGGTTGCGAGTTTTAATAAAACCTAGGTTAAATAGGTTAAATAGGTTTATCTCTTTTACACAGAACTACCCTCTGGCACAAATGGCATTTAGCTGCACTGTTGTTAAATTTAGACAGGTGAGGCCACACTTGGTCTTACACGGAGCAAGGAGAGCAGCCGACAGCGGGTCACAACAGTGTGACGTCTGATGTCAGCAGCTTTATTACTATTATGTGACGGCTGCCAACCACGTTAAATTAAATTAATGTTACAAAAATAATGTCATAAGTACCGATAGTAGCACTGTTTGACAATTAGCTTAGCATTACTAAGGTATCGACTAAAACTGGGCCACTGAAGAGCAACCTGAGGGAATTTCCTCAAATTTCTTCGGAACTGAGCAAATTTTTGGTAGTCTATGATCTCACTTTTTTGCACAATCATTTGTGAATAACTAATTTTGACGATAACATTTCCAAATGGCCAAAGGCCAACTTCACAGTGACATCCTAATGTTCCACAAAAACAAAGAAGGGGAAGATGGTCAGACTGGGACTTGGTGAACCTAACCCTAAATCTTAAAACTGTTGCTGATTGTGTAGCTTTTCTGTGCTCCTGGTTTGGACGCATCCAAGTATAATTGTGTAGCCTCTTTGTGTTCTATCAAAACCAGCCTTATTGGCCGAGCACGTGAACTTAAACACCAAATTTTACTCTTTTTTTTCCCCACGCACTAAGACACCAGTAGTTCCCCACGGGCTTGTTCATTTCGCTAAAATTGGACATCAGGTGATTCCACTATGTCATAAATCTCTCTATCAGTCCACTGTACTCCTCTGCAAAAAAAAAAAAAAAAAAAAAAAGACCTCTCAGTGAGAGCAGAATGTTTTCAATAATTGGAAATTCACCACGTACAGCTGTGGAGCAGCTAAACTTTAACCCTCCTAACTAAATACCTGCAGCTTAATGCAGATCTGTATGAGCAGTTTGTTCTAGCAGAGGTCAGAATGATTCTTTTCCATGCAACAGATGTGTTAAATGCTGAGAATTTTGCTACCTTAGCTCCTCACTACACTTAGTTTTAATAAATTGTCCTCGTTCACTCTTAGTTTTCAGTCCCATTTTAATTTATTTCAATGCAGAACCTGTGTGGTGTTGATGGTGGTGTGTCAGTTATTAATTTAATAACTAACTAACTAATGATATTGGCCCATTGGTCATTTTTGTTTCACTGTGGTGTAGAAAATTTATTATTGAAACCCAAAATGAGCTGTTTGAATTAAAAATTGACTGTCTAAGTATTTGTTCAGGTTTGATTGACAATGGCCGGACCACATAAGCAAACAAGCTGTCAGCTGTCCTGACATTTACTTTCAGAACTTAAATGTGAACAGGAATCTGATTGGATTGTGTGAATATGTGTCATCTTACGAAATCTTAAAACGCCAATGTTAGGAAAGAAAGGGTCTAATAGAAACTTGGCTGTTACGAGCTATGATCTCCAGAAATAGAAGCTTGCATGGGATCCTGCATTTCAATACACAACTGATTTCACTAGTTTACCAGGGAGGAGTTTCTCGTTTCTCCCGTAATCTCTCAGGCTAAATGGAATCGCCTACAAAGCTTCTGATGTCATGCCCAGCTGAAGAATGGCGATGACACCTTAGTTAAAGGTTATAACCAGAGACACACTGCACACAGATTGTATATGATAAACAACTCAACATTTAATTCCATTCTTTGATTCTTTTCCATATCCTGAAATGCCACTACTGACAGCGGGATGACCTTGCATTGTCAATCAAATTTATTGGAGCTGAGTGTCGTAATTCTTTTAAAGCGGTTTTAGCTTAACAGCACCTATGCAATTGTGCCAGTGGAGAGAAAAAAAAAGAGTCTTAATGCATTTGCATTTACAACCCAGACAACTCTCTGTCTCTCTCTCTCTCTCTCACAGTGGAATGCACACATCTTCTATTAAAACGCTCCATTCGCTCCTGCGGCTTTCGATAAGAAAGCTAAGTCTGGGATTTAGAGCTTTAGCTTATCGTCATCTTTGCGAAGCTTTCTCTGAAAAGTGCAGTAAGCACGACCCAGCAATCTGCATAGAATTTACAGGGAATGAAGGGGGGGAGTGGTGACAATAAATACATTCGTCTGAAAACCCGTCTGTTCAGAAACAGGTGGATTTAAATTCCTCAGAAATCAAAGCCAGCTCAGTGGGTAAAACCTGGTCCACTGCTGTAGTGTTTATGAATTAGCGAGTGCATTGTGTGTGTGTGTGTTAAAGAGCGTCAGGCAGAGGGAATACACATTCATACTGCTAACAATACACAGTTAATTCTGCAGCATACACACTCGTGGGGAGCGAGCGCTCAGTTCCGTAACAGGGAACTTTTCATTTACTCGGGGAAAAAAAAAAAAAAAGCAAAAAGATGAGATTATGGAGAAAGCTCATTTCCTGCTAAACTCGGACTCTGGTTTCCCAAATAAAATTGCTTTTATTCTTCACAACATGTGTTCCCAGAGATTAAGGCCCTGTAATCTTGCAAGGGCTTAATAAGACTCAGTATGCTGAGTGCGGGCTAAAACAGAAAATGTGGAACGAGCCTCGTTTAGCCCTGTTCTACCCAATGACTTTAATCCTGTTTATTAAATTATAAAGAACCTTAAAGGATAGAGAGAAAAAATATTGAGCAGAGGATTTAAATGATTCAGGGTTTGTTTTTTTTCCCATGCTGTCTTATCGTGAGTTATATGATAGCGCATGGATCATGTTTAAAGATGGCAGCATGTATGAGCTGTGACAGACTTTGTTTTTAGCTCACTCCCCTCCTAGTATAGACCTGCAACGAGTGTGGACACAGCCTCGGCCAGGTTCTGTGGTCTTGGTTTTTAAGTGTAAAGTGATTCTCGCATACTCGTAATCGTGTCACTGATCCCTGAGACAAATTTTAAAAGGTGACAATAAAGAGAGATTTTTGTTTCCTTTTATGCAGCTAGCCTTAGTGCCAGAAACACTTCAAGAACAGACAATGCTGACCCGCCACATGCACTGTAGAAGTATTATAGCAGACTTGTTTACAATATCACTCCAAGACCTATGTTGAAACCGTCAGAGCCAGATATAAGAAGATTACCTATAAACTGTGAGAGTTAATGGCCAAGAGAGAGCGTCTGTGCAAGCCATGTGGACTTGTGAACTCGTCAGTGAGAAGTTCTACTCAGCTATTGGGCTAAGAGGATTGCAGGCCACTAATCCAAATCAAAAGACATACCATGTGAATTATTACATTCTGAGACAGATTATTTTACCCTCAGATTAAGGATTCATGCCAGCTAAATCTTCTCGTGTCTTGCCTGATGAGGAGTGGAATATGCACATTGGGTAAATCAGCCAGCCTCTCTAAATGTTCTTACTGGAGCTGAGGTCATTGCATTTGTAGTGATCACTTTGATCATCATAATATCTTAAAGACACACACACTCTGGTAGTTTGTATGATTAAATGACAAAAATCTTCAAAAAACTCTTACCATGCTAATTTTTTCAATCACATTTTTGCTCTTTGAGGGTTTTATTTATTTATTTATTTTTATTTAATTTTTTTTTTTACAAGCAATTGGTAGTGAATTTTAGGATTAAGGAAGTAAGTAGCGCTCTCAGTTGTTAGCAAACAAGAGAACAGTCAGGGCTTTGCAACTGAGACGAGGACAAACCAGAGCAGGTCAAGACCGAGTTGAGCCTAAAGGAGGGCAGAAAACAGGAAAGAGAACCAGCTACTAATGAATGTTCTTATTTGTAATCAATTACTAATTCAGGCGATTTAAAACCAGTGAGAGTTGAAGTGAGTACCATTGATCTTCTTGCCGTGGTGCAATGTTTAATGTTGGTGGGAAACCTTTGGGTCCTGGCATTCATTTTGATGTTATTTAACCCATAAAACCATCCCAAAGAGTGTCTCAGAAAAGGTAAACCCTCATGGTAACAGCACTTCCTGATGACATAGAAAATGCTCAGGACAGAGTGTCATGAGCAGTGATAAAGAGCTCAAAGTTTGACAAGGCCTCCAAATTCCCCAGATGCCAATAGAGATTGGAGAGGCCACAGGTACGTTCCACAGAGATCAAGTGTCTGTGTCTCAACAGGTAAGAACCAAGTCGGATCCGCAATGGAGCTTCCATGAATTGCAAAGTTTCAAGTATCCCATAGATGCTCAGTTTAGATTCTGGAGATTTGGAGGCAGGTCACCACTGTAAGACCTTTGTCACATTCCTCGGGCAGTACTTTAGCAGTTTAATTTGGTGCGGTAGCACGCGTCGTCCTGCTTGGAGGACAATTTCCATCAGGATGTGCCAGCGCCAGGTGGGTTGTGCCTGGTCTCTGGAGCAAATGGGTTGTGTTAAGACAAAACGAATGCCAGGGTTAAGGGTTTCCCAGCAGAACAGTGTACTGTAGTGAGATAAAACATGTTATTCACTTCTACTCTCTGTGGTGTTACATGTTTGTGCACATCACCAAATGTCTAAAAGTAGCAGTGCTCAAGAGTACAGGTGAAACTGATGAAATCTATGTCTGCATGGCAGGTTGAGCAGTTGACTCACTGTAGAGCCTCAGCCCACAGCTGAAGTTCCACAGAGTCCTCCAGTGATGCAGGGTAGCAACATAAACATTAAAGTCAGGAGATGGATGGCAAAAACTGAGGGTTCAAGTCAAAGTCAAGACACCCCATAGAGAGCTGAGATATAATGAAAAATGTTTAAATTATAGTGCAAACCTTTGGCTAGAGTCACATAGTGTCGACTAAAGACTCAAAAATGAAACACAATTTGCAACATGTTCTGTCTATAGGTTTTAACCCTGCAAATTTTGTTGGGCTATGGATTGTTAAATCATGCATAATCATAAAATATGGGATATGAAATCATCCCTAAGCCACATTCTTTCAACATTAAATCTCAACCTTACTCACTCTCAGGTGTTATCTGCATTGTCCAAAGGTATTCATTGGTTTTTGGTAGCAGAGGGGAAAAACAGTTTGATTCCTTTCTCAAATCTGTTGTCTTATTACCACATCATCACTCCAGTCCTGATGGTTTTCATGTTTTTACTTCAATTAAGTGAGAAAACATACGGTCATCTGTTGTTTGAAAAGAATTCTGTAATTTCACAAGCTTAGCGGCCAGTAAACCCCTTCACTGGTTAAACTCAACAAGGCTCTGTGTGGAGCTAAAAATTTTATCTGTTGCAGAGAGCGTGATCATTGTTTGAATGATACTGAATACTAAAGAGTACAACAAAGGGACTACAAGCCAAAGCAAGCTTTTCTTTGTTTTGTTTTGTTTTTTGCACTATGTGGAAAGGGATATGTCTCTCAATTTGTGGACAAGAAGTGTCAACTAGAGACTGAAAAAACAAAGGATTAAAGAAAAAGATGCATGCAGACAAAGTATTCTCACTAAAATATTGAATCTTCTCTGTTCAGAGTATAAAAGGAGAATATGGCATTAAAAGCAACCTTTCTAGATCATACTGATCTACAATGATCATACTCTCTCTAGGTCATATATCAAATCAAATCAAATCAAATTTTATTTGTATAGCCCGAAATCACAATTTACACATTATCTCACTGGGCTTTGACAAACTGTACAGATGTGACATCCTCTGCCCTTAGACCCTCGAACCGGGTGAGGAAAAACTTAAAAAACCCTAAACAGGGAAAATAAGAAACCTCAGGAAGAGCCACAGAGGAGGGATCCTTCTTCCTAGGACGGACAGACGTGCAATAAATGTCACTTGTACAGAACACAAAAACATGATAACAACAGTTCATTTAGAATGCATAAAACATCCATGAGTCCCAGAGTCTGTGGATTCTATGAGTCCGGATGTATGGAAAGTCTAGTGATCCAGACGCAGGTGGACTCTGTTGGTCCAGGAGTCATTGTACTCCATGTAGGAAGATCTGGGTGTTGCTGAGTCCAAGAGTATGTAGAATCTGTAAATCCAGGGATATGTGAAGTGTAGTGGTCCAGAAGCAGGTGTAGTCTATTGATCCAGAAGCCATTGTGATCTGTGGGTCCCGATTTGCACTTGGAAATCCAGCCTAGGATCCAAGTCACAGGATCTCCTTTCCTAATGTGGCCAGGGGGCATCAGGCAGGACCACAGCAGCACCTCCCACCGCGACCTAGAAAAACCTGCAGGATGGTAAAGCACAACGACTCCGGGGAAGAAGTAAAGTTAGTGTAAGGATATGGACATTTACAGGAGCAGAGAAGGAGTCGGAGTCAGAGGGGGGAGAGAAGAAAGCTCAGTGAATCATGGAGTGTTCCCCCAGCAACCTAAGCCTATAGCAGCATAACTAAGGGCTAGATAGGCCAGCCTTAACTATAAGCTTTATCAAAAAGGAAGGTTTTAAGCCTACTCTTAAAATCAGAGAGTGTGTCTGCCTCCCGTACCAAGACTGGAAGATAGTTCCACAGGAGAGGAGCTTGATAGCTGAAAGCTCTGCCTCCCATTCTACCTTTGGAAATTCTTGGGATCACCAATAACCCTGCATCCTGGGAGCGTAAGGTTCTGGATGGGCGATAGGGTACTATGAGCTGTTCAAGATAAGATGGTGACTGACCATGAATAACTTTGTAGGTGAGAACAAGGATTTTAAATTCTATTCTGAATTTAACTGGGAGCCAGTGCAGAGAAGCCAGTATGGGGGAAATATGGTCTCTGATATTAGTTCTAGTCAGTACACGCGCTGCTGCATTTTGGATTAACTGAAGAGTTTTTAAAATTTTGTTAGGGCAACCTGAAAATAAAGAATTACAGTAGTCCAGCCTGGAAGTAACAAACGCATGAACTAGTTTTTATGCATCTTGTTGAGACAGGATGTGCCGGATTTTAGCAATGTTACGGAGGTGAAAGAAGGCGGTCCTTGAAATCTTTACTTTGTTTATGGAATGTTAGCTCACAGGGTCCCCATTCATTGTGCTTTCATCGTAGAAGCATATTCACACGTCTGTGAGTTGCAGATTCATGCAGACACAAAAACAGTCATACATGCTCACTCACACATTGCAGAGCTGCAAAGAGGTGGAGGTTGAGTGACAGTTCATTTCCTTTCCTTTCTGAAAAAAGCTCTGCACTCGCACTGAGCCATCATACTTAATTTAACACGATCAGTGAGGGAAGAAAAAAGGGTGGAGAGGATTTCTGAAGATGCCAGGAGGGAATTGGAGGAAAAGTGTGATATACAGCTTGTTAAATGGAAGTCAAATTGAACGTGATCTTTTTATACGTTGAAAGCATTACACATGAGGAGAGGATGTGCTATTACAGCTTTGAACAAAGTGGTTTTGGGACATAGTTGTCACCTTGAGATCTAAGTTGTGCACATGGCAGAATAACGTTGGCCACACCCCAGAAAATAACCCAGAAGGCAAAGTGTTCTCTCTTTGCTGGCAGCTTAAACACCCACTTTTAGTTACCTTTGAAGGTGCTTTGGCATTGCTGCACGTCCACCCTGTTTGATTCAAGTTCAAATGAACTCTGGAGTTTTTTTCCCCCATTCGGTTTGGTTTGCTTAGGTTGATGTGTAATCAGTCAAACTAGTTCTGGCTCTGGGTTCAAGTCAACTGTGGTGGCGCCTGCTCCTGGTGTGGAAGCACACATGATCTTATCATATATTAGAGTTCTGTATGGACTGGTTCCAGAGAGAATTTTCAGCCCTCACACGCAACTTGCGAAACTGTAAATAGCTGCTGAGCCATTTCAGAAGATGTTTAAACTAAAGGGTTATTCAGTTACTTTCTCAGAATGAATGGTAGTCATTCCTGTCAAGGTCCTATTACATTAAAATTCATGAAGCCCACCTGTTATTTGTATCTGCACAAAAATCTAAAAAGTTCTTCCTTGGCTGATTTTTGTGCTTGTGCTTGTGTCTTCTTAAATTGCGGTACTTTGAGCCCAGACTGCAGGACATAGGGTGATGGAGAAACGTAGGTGGTGTTTGAAGTCCAAACCTGGAAGAGGACTGTAATATGTCATATAGACGATCTGTGCTGCCCACATGCATCAATCCAGTCTTTCACTCACATGCTTTTTGTTTATTATTCTTATGTTTCAGAAATACCATAGTGCGCTTTTTTCTTGTCGCTCTGTGTATTTTTATGACCGAACGTAGGTCAGGCTTTCTGCTGGTGAAGCATAGTGTGGCCAGCCGATGGTGTACCAGCAGTTTGAATTTAAAGACTGTGGATTGGTCATGTTGTGTGAACTGCGCAGGGTTCTGCCGACTGTTAAAGTCTTGTAATCTGAACTCCGGGTCGATGACGAGCCCACATTGCATTACTTTAGTTAAGCTTATTTTCATGACATTTTTGTAATGATCAAAGTCAATGACAAAGTTGATCAGTGAACAGTTTAATTTAAACTCATAAAGCTAACAAATGATAATGAGGCCTGCTTTGACATGTTTCTGACAGGTTTTGCTGTCATGGTTTACATTTAGACAATTAATGAAGACACTTATAAACATCCGTAAGGATTTTTTCTTTTAACTCAGAGGACTCACACTTTAAATAAGTGTGACAGTTGAAACTAAGAACTTGTTACATTAAAACATTCTATATTTGTTGCACCCATAGTTACAAATACAGGTGTTTTGTGTTTTACATTGAAATATTCCAGTCTTGACTATTGCTAATGCTCACAATTAGTTATTTTCTTTAGCTCTTTGTGACAGCATAGAAAAAAATGCATGACCTGCTTTCAGTCAGTGGGAATTAATTTATCTGCGTGGGTCCATGTCACCAAAACTGTCCAGTAAATGAGTCACCTGTCAGTGAAAGTGATTTCACATTGACAGCTGTTTGTTTGATTATAAAAAGTTACAAAAACACATAATTGACTTGTGTTCTTTAACTGACAGAAAACTGAGGAAAAAGCAGGACATTTCTGAAATTTTAAATAGAGATTGAGTAGATCGGCAATGAGGCGGTTTGCTGAATGTGATCTTGATCTTTCTGGCTGCTGCTGATATACAAATAAATGTGTGTTATAAAGATATGACTCTATCCCAACTAATCTTACCATCACGGCACTCTTGCAAAACACCGTCAAACTTGCTGCTACACTAGAAAGTAAACATTTTAAATACCGACACACCCAAATCACACACTAAATTCTTAAAAATGATTCAAATTACAGGTCTATAAAACAGTGTAAACAAACACTGAACTCTGGAAACATTAGAAAGTCAGGATTCAGTTTGAACTGTTTTATTGAAATCTGCTGCAAAGTACAGCTGAACTCAGAAAACCTCTTCAATTTTCATAAACAATAACCGGTGCAAATATCTGCAGGACATGGTGCTTTTTGAGTTTTCCAAACGTCACTCGCATCCTGTTCATTAGCACCTGCAGGTGCAACGGGTGCAACTGTCAGTCTCTGGCAGACGCATACCCAGAAACACATTTCATCCCTTCAGTGTGCACTGACTCACCTCACCTGTCCGTCTTTATAAGGAGAACTCACCAGAAGCTGTCTGTGTGTCTGAATGTTAGTGCAGCCCTTTATTGTGTTTTTTTATTCTCGTACCTCCTGATATGGGATGATCAGTTAAGACGCAGCGTTTGTTGGATCTCTCACAGGAAAAATGCAAACAAAGTGCTTTGTATGCAGAGTGAAAAAAAGTTGCTGCCGGCCTTCTTTTCTTTGCATAGATAGCAGATGACAGATGGCGGATGGCCGATTTTCACAAACGGCCACTAAATACAAGGGGGATGTATCCGACAATGTTATGGGAACAGACGGGGAGAACTGCAAATAAACACTTCACAGCTACATGCTCACACACACACACACGTTCAAACACACATGCAAATTCCAGGCTTTGAAGACACACTGAAAAGTGCAGCAGCTCTCGGCGTGTACACAAACCTACACAAAAACCCAATCAACAGTCACTGATGTCAGCCATTTTTGTTACTGGTTCAGTTTTTTTCTTCCTTGGTTTCCATGGTGCTCACAAAAGCTTTTCAATCAAAACCTCAGCTGGGAGCCAGCTGGCAGACTACTTCCAACTGACAGATTGTGTGTTTGGTGCGTGTACGTGTTGACGATTGGTGTGATATGACAGAGCTCGTAGAGCTAAACTGCTTTGACCTGTACATTATGTACAATGACTAGTTTATTTATTTAGGCAGAGTTGTGAAATTGTTCATGTTAAGGTTTAAAGTCAAACTGCTCAAGAAAATGTCTGCAGAATCGGAATCCCCTTCAGTAGCTCTCAACAGGGTCAACAAATCCTCGGGACTAGAGAATTTAAAATCCAGCCACAATGTCCATTTTTGAAGATAAACTCCTTATAGAGGAAGTTCTCAGGTTTTCCAATGATGGCAAACAGGTCACGTTAGTGTTTTTGGTTATTTGCATTTCATGATCATTGTGATTCACTTTTTGGTGCCAACAAATTGTCAAGGGTGAATTGGCTCCCCGCAGAGGCAGAGAAATCACACAGAAAGTGTTTGTTTACGACTGAACCTTTGTTATATTCTACTTTGCATCACTGCAGCAGGGGAAGACTGACTTATTGTTTTTTCAAATAAAGTATTAAACATTCATAGAAATGCATGATTTTTTCAGTAATGTGTCTAAAATGTCAGATTTTTGAATGGGAAACACATTTAAATGGTGACCTCTCTTTTTTGTTCGTTTTTTGTTTTGATGTGTTTTGACAGAGGGCAGTGATGCAAATGCAGATGAGTGTAGTTTACAGATGCGAACAAACAACAAATCGCAGTACACAGAGTCTGTCAGAATGATGTTTTCTTGACTTGAAGGTACTTTTGGTTCCACAGTACAAGAATTTGGCTGTACTTTCTTTGTTTAGGATGTCTAAGATAGTTTAGTTGACACACAGAGTGCCAGATGGAGGAAGGGGAGGGATTCTGGCTGCCTCCTAATTAAGTCATAATAAGAAAAGTGTGATGGCAGGTGGTTTTGGATAGCGTGGATGTGGAGTCAGCAATGTGTTTCTGGAGCCTCCTCAGCGCAGTGGCTTAATGCAGGCTGGCAGGTACGTTGGGCTTTACTCAGTTGTGCAGGGACTCGAGTGATATGTTCACTGTGCAGAGAGACTCTCTGCAAATCTGATCATTATTACTAGATTTAGTGACACTGACAAGCAGGATTTGTCCTCTTTATGTCTAGTGTCCAGTAATTACAACAAAGAGTTAAATATAAACCAATAAATTAACCCACCAAATAAATCTAATTTGCTTTTTTTAATTTTTCTCTCCAACACCTTTATGAAGGATCTGGTTTTGCACCTGTAATTGCTAAAAAGGGCTCAAATAGTTGAATCAAAGAAAATTAGTTGCCAGCTATGATTATAATCTGTTCATTGATGGTTCTAGGTTCTAGGTTCTGTTTGGTCATTTGTGATAAATGCAGAGTTTTGGGGTTCGGGCTGGTGGTTGGACGAAACCAGCAACTTGAGAACTTAAGCTCTAGTAATTTATGATGAGAATTTCTGTCACTATTTCAAATTATTGATCGTGAAACCAGGGATGTCCCCAACTCAGAATTTACATAGTGGATTTTGGTTTGTCAAGTATTGCCCATTATCAGCTAGTAGACAAATCATTTATTTATTTGTTTGCTCATTGATCCACATTTGGATTTGTATCATCTTCCATTTCTTTCTGCACCAATCAGAGAAGCTCAAATTCACAATTAAACAGTTTATCTTTATTATTTTGAATCCATTATTGTCTCATCATTGTTAGTGATGCCAAAAATAAATTACGTACCCAAGCTACTTTTCTAATGATTTTTGCGATGCTGTCATTAAAACTGAAATTGTCTTAAGGAATCCTCCTCTTTTACTGGGTAGTTACCTGGACAATAAACTGTTAGGCTGTATTAAAGTCGTGATTGACTATCATGCAATCTGCTGTTTGAAAGTGAGTGTGATCCAATGGAAAATTTGATCCACGGTGACAGTATTTTGTGAGGTGGCCCAGTCTCAGTCTCCAGCGTCTCTTAGTTTAATCATGGTGCCTGTCCATGCTGCTTAATTACCAGGACCAGCGTGGTGTCTGCAAGGAGCCTGAGATGAAAGTGTCATGGAGCTGTGGCCAACAGCCAGGCACTGGGATTTGGCCATGGTGCTTTCTCTCTCTCTCTGTCTCTCTGTCTCTCTGTTTCATCCAAAGGCTTTGTTTATGTAAAAACAGTGGTGAGCCCTTTACCCCCAGATAACTCCCTGCTGGGAGGATAAAGATACACACACAGCATGGGAGCGGGCGTTAGATTTTTACAGGGATAAAGAGATTGAGGCAGAGAGACAAGAGGCTTGACTACAGACCGTCTAACCTTTGCCCCAAGGTTTGCACTTATTTGCTCTCACTGTGATTACCAAGAGATAAAAGTCTGTATGCTGTGAAGAACTTAATCTTTAGAATATCATTATTAGGGCAAAAATGAGAGCCATATAAATAAAACTATTAACAGTTGTTCAACGTGTCAAAATGTGAGGTTTGATAGCACATCCTGTTGAGACAACAGTAGTGAAATGTTTGTCATCTCAGTTACAGATTACCTAATTTTTACCTTGTGCTCATGAAACAGGGCAGCTCAGCCTCTGGTAATAACAATTTTTATTCATGTACTTTACTGACATCCCTCACTTTTGAACAATCTTTATGGTGTTTTTTATTTATTTATATATTTAATCATTTCTATTTAAGAGTCAGTTCCTGACTGAGACTGACAAAGAGTTGCGTAAACACAGAGAGTGTAAATATCCTTGACATACAGAACACACGGCCCCAAGGCATTCAGCACCTTGGACAGTTCTCCTTTAGCCAGTGCAGAAAGGGTGTGTGAGATCCTCCAGAACCCTCATCCCTTTTTTCTGATGAAATAATCAAAATCAACCAGCACAAAATTATTAATTCCCATTTCTGTGGTTGTCTAACAAAGCCAAAGCCTTTGATATGGAAGCAGATATTGATCTGTTTAGGTATGGCCAAATGGGCTGCATGATTGTCCTTAAAAAATGGTACAATCATGATTTGTGGTTGGTGTGTTAAATTGATCACTAAGAGCACAAAAAACATGTCGTGTAAACAAAGAAGACTTTGGCATTACCACACAGTTATATGGACCAGGTGCTGATTACAGGTTTGATTTTTTTTTTTTTTTCTTTTTTCGTTTCTTCGTATATTTGTGGATGTTTGTCCATTTAACACGCTTAAAAAAACCCTCTCTTTCCTTGAGGTTAACATCTGTGCTCCACTCATAACAACAACACTCTAGGTCCTACTTCCAACATATTGCTTGGAGTCATAGATTGAAGACAGTGAGACAAAACTGACTGCTTTTCTCAGTGGATGGGGAGAAACAAAAATACGCCTTTCTGACCTCTTGGACCACAAATATCTTGACAAGGAATAGGTTCCACATCCATCCATCAAAAAGGTATTTTTGATGTCTCACAACACCATGAAACTTTTTTTGGGATCTTTTTCTTAACTATTATTGTTAAATCATGTTACATTTGTTTTATTCACCGATCAGCCACAACATTAAAACCACCTGCCTGATTTTGTATTGATGCTACGTATGCAGAACAGCTCAGATATGTCAGGACATGGACAGGGTACTTCTGAGGATATCCTTTGGTACCTGACCCTGGGACACTGAAAGTGCCTTCATCACATCCCATGAACACTTAATTACATTGGTATCTGAGGATTTTGGAAGCCTTTGGCTCTTTGTCAAGTTATTTGAACCATTCGTGAACTATATTTGAGGTCTGAATCCTGTGGTTGGATCCCACTCTTGGGAGTAGTGTTTCCATGAGGTGGCATACTTAAACTGTAATGTTAAGGTGGGTTTGTACGTACCGAAGGACTTCCAGGATCCAAAGCTTCTCAGAAGAGCATGAATTGTAACAAGATAATCACTGTTACACTTAACTTAAAGTTTGATGTTTTGGCTAATCTGTGTTTCTGTTAACTGTCTCTGTAATCACACAACAAGGTGAGAGACAAACAAACGGCTCACCAGCACTGAGTAATGATTAGCATGTGACTCCAGTGCACCAAAGAGATATTGATCGTGGGAGTACCGTGCTTAACTGTGCCTAACCCATCATTTTCAGAAAGTTGTCCCATTATTACTCGTTTTTTTTTTTTTTTACGCTGACAGGATTTAGGGTTGTGATTTCTGATCAATCAATACATGTGCACAAGGCTCCCCTTTGAAAAAAGATGAAGCTGTATATCTTCAGCATTCTGTCAAAAATTCATAAAAAATATTTCTCAAGGTCTGGTAGGTTTTTCATATTTTAAGTATTGATCATTTTCTCACTGTTTAATTTATTAACTCAGGCTCATGATTAAATGATAATGTGAAGAAGTTTCATATCAAAACCTGGAGAACCACAAATCAGAATTTTGGATGTAAGAAACCACCACTTCAAAAGACTACAATTTGCAATTGCACAAGGGGACCAAGACCTTACTTTCTGGAGATTATTCTGTGGTCTAATGAATCAAAGTCAATGGTTTGGCCTGACACCACTAGCTATGGTGAAGCACAGTGATTTTAACATTATATGTGTGGGGCTGTTTTGCAACAGGAGGGACTGGCACACTTCGGAAAAATTTATCACATCACAATTGAATGTGGATGTATTTGAAGCAGTGCCTCAAGACACCATCCTTGAATTTCAAAGCTTGGTTAAAAATTAACTTCCCAAGTGGACAAACATCTAAAGACATTCTTGCAAATGGCTCAAGGATGGCAAAGATAAGGAATTGGTGTCGCCATCACAAAGCCCTGATGTCAGTTCAAGAGCAAATTTTTGGGAAGAACTGAAAAAATGTGAATAAGCAAGGAGGCCTACAAACTTGACCCAGTCCCTAGGGTTAGGGTTAGGGGTTAGCCCTATTTTGTTTAGAAAGGATGGACCAAAATTCAGGCAGCTTATTGTGCAGATCTTTGAAGGTTACCCAATCCATTTGTCCCAAGTCAACACTACACAGGACTTGCTACTAAATTCCAAATGCTTTACCTGTATGTTAACCTCTGACCCACATTCTTAAAGAAATGGTCCTTTTTCTGCTAAGACATGTATTATTTACTATCATTGAACGTCATGTATTGTGAAAAATATAACCAAAGTTTGATCTGAATATTAATGGATTTATTATTGGACAGGTTTTGCCTTTGGCAGCAGCACCTTGTACCATTTTCAAAAGGACTCTTTTCTTGTCAGTAGTAACATACCTCACTCTCTGCTTCTTCATCTTCAGCCATACTACACCCACTTCATTTGTTATCTCTCGAACCTCATCCTCCCCAGTCCTCCATCTAACAGCTCCTTGTTTAATACCCAGGCAACACGCAGGTATGATTCGACCTACCCTACTTCTTAGACACAACAAAGCTAGTCCATTTAGCCTCCAGTCCACCCCCTAATCCACCTATATAATTACAAATGCCTCCTCCCTCAAACACCCGATCAATCTTTCTGCAGACACACAGGAGTCTGGAGGAGGGAGGCTTCAGAAATCAGATTAGGAAGTCTCTTAACTTCATCGAATGCTTCCTTATTAGAGACCAAAGACACTCGACCAGAAGACATCCACACACTCAAATGTTGTTTTTCCCAGACAGATACACAACGGGAGACACAATACGAAGAACTGAGCAGAGCATTAGGTAGAAAGAGGTAGTAAATAAAGAATTCTGTGCAACAGTACAACAAATACGACGATGATTGTTTGTGGTGATGATTGACCGATAAATGCATGCAAATCAAAACCTTATTCTGACTGTCATTTAAATTGCTCTTTATTTTCCATTGGGACAGAGCGATAGAAGGTTCCCAATCACCCACCCATCCATGCTTGAAATCTCTGGAGGGAGACAAAGAGAGGGGGGAGGCTTAAGTAAACAGAAAAGAACAAATGAGCTCTGTGACGGCTCAGCAAGCGCTGCCTCCCTGCTCTTCTCTCTGAATGATCATCCTTTGTTAATGGCTGAATAGGGGGCTAAATATCCCTTGAAATCAGAGCCGGAGCTACCTCTCTGGATGTGTGTTCTGCAGCTAAAGCCTTAACTATGCAAATAGGTTATGACTGGTTCTAATCCAGTGGTTACTGTGTTGTACGGAGATCACATTTGGGTTCAGAGGATGGGCAAGAGAACAATATTAGGGCTTCTCATCTTCACTTAGCTTTTGGAGTCATTATTGGAGTCTGTTGTGTGCTTATTTTCACAGCTTTCAGAGGATCAAATTTTTTTTAATGGGGAAGACCAGATGGTGTCTCATGAACTGATGTTGAGCCCAACAGTTTGGGGTTTAGTTAGAACTCATTTAAAGGTATGTGTGTGTTTAAGAGTGTGTGTTTAATGGGAACACATCTATGCATTTGTATGGCTTGGAAACCAATTCATTCAAACCTAAATTAGCAAATTATACCCCTTTGAATTCCATAAATGGGATGGATCCTCAAGGCACGTGGGCTGGGATGAGTTTGGTCTGATGTTGTTAAAACCTTTGATCCACCCTCTAAAAAGAAGACAAATTAAATTTCTTGTATAACCTTCATCTGATGCCACGTGAGAACAGATTTCCATCTAGTGAAGCTGCAAAAGCAAAGGAAGTGTCTTTTTTCCTTCTGCTTGGGACAGCAACTGTATCCTTGGTCAGGTTTCATCCCAGTGTTACTCTGGGCATTCTCTTGTGTGCAACATCAAAATAAATCCTGATATTTTTGCTTACAAAATTAATAATGACAAAGGATTGAAAGTGGCACAAATGTCATTTATCATTTTGAAGAAACTCTCAGCATCTACACTGAGGCACACTCCTGGGAGTTCAGAGTAATTAATTGTGCAGAACATTTAAAGGAAGCGCCACGTTGGGTTTTTAAATACACCCACTGTTTGCTTAATGGCCAAAAGTAAAAGGCAGGACAGTATTTCCTAAAATTACACTCAGTAGAAAAGAATTCCAACAACATGATATTACTTTATTCAATATTCCACGTTATTTTTCACTACCATATACTCGAGCAAAAGCAAGGCCAAATATACAAAAATGTAACAAATCAAAAAACGTGTATTTTTTCTAATTGTGATCATAACAAAGCCTTACCAATAGCTTTTTGAGACCTGACGTGGAGACACAACTAATCACTATCTTCAATTAATAAAACAAAGCCTGCAAGATGTTCAGGCATGTAAACCAAATCCACCCCCATGTTTACATGTTATATGTCATTCACTGCTACATGAATCCAACACACCCTTTTTGTTAGGAGTGCCACAATTTGTATCTGTGAGGATGGAGTTAACTTTTAAAGGTTAGGTCACATTTCAATTATATTTTCAAATTAAACGTTGTTTTCAGCACTAATAGATGTGTTAATGTGTGACTATCACATCTGGATTAGTAAAGATGGTTTAATGCTCTGCATGGCAACTGTCATTTACAAGTTCAAGTAACATTCACCAGAAATGAAGATGGGGAGTTCAACCATATGAAACAACCTTCAGAAATTTAGATTATAACAAAATTTTGTCCCCAATAAAGACTGTCCTAAGAACACCTTCCTCTTAAGCATATGGGGCTTTAGGCGACTTGTATAGCTAGCTGTCTCATTTAAAATTACAAATTACAAAACAGAAAAACAAATAAAAAGGCAAAATTCCAAGCTTATTTTCAACACTTTTCAGTTTCCAGAGCTGACACCACTAGTCAGTACTTTGCTGGCTCTCTTGCATGCATCCGCTTGTACTGTGATCACTAGACCCCCTGCTGTGCTGAACTTGTTTCCTTGTGGGGATGGAAGAGGTCAAAGTATACATGTCAAATGTCAATGCTGTACACGTTAGACATTTAAACCTTAGTGCTCAGAATGTAATTCACTCACTTCAACACAAACTTATGTGAAATAAAATTTTGCGAAAGAATTCCCCCCAAACAAAACATATTAAAAATTGATGCACAGCTGTTGATCTGCAGCATAAATTTTTTAAAACCAACTCATCGGTCACACAAGGATTGACAAATGTGTGATGTTCACCAATTTGAAAATCTAGATTTTCCCTGTATCAGAAAAACGAAGAGGTGAAAGTATATTTCTTTAATATAGTCCTGACAATACAAGGCTTTTCAAATGGAGAGACTCATAATATCCTCAGATTGATAACTGTTCAATACAATTTTCTACATCCTTGAAGAATCCTTGACTGACACTTACCAGTTTACTTAAGAGCAGCCAGAAGGTTGGCTTTCGTCTGTGGCAGAAATAAGGGCCTCTCATAATGCTCACTGCCTTTTATAATACGGCTATGGAGAGGCTGAAAGGAAAATATGTGGGATAATTGAAGAACATCCACACTCCATCAAGATATGAAGGACAAATGGTTTCTTTTTTTGTGAAGGCAGAATCATAAAGGGTTTTATGTGAAGTGATCCTCGGATTTAAATATAGGAGCTGTCATTTCTCTGTATGTATGTTCTGAGTCATTGTATAAAGGCTGTTTGTGCAATGTTGTTTCAAACATTGTTTAAATCTTGCGGAGGACACTGGTGCATTGTCAGGAGTACAGCAGTGAAATGCAGTCTAGAAAGTATTTTTCTCAAGAGCTTTGTTTGCCTGTAGTAGCATTGAACACTGCGTCATTTGCACAATGTTATTAGTTCGTGATAACAGAAGTGCAAATCCTGAAGTTTTTTCATGCCAGGTCTGTCAACATTAATGTTGTGAAAAAAATCAGAAATAAAACATCACACCACAAACGCGTGAAGCAAAGCATATCAGGTATGTTTGCTTTACACTAATGGACCAGAACAGCGCGTCAAGTTTTTACAAGTTGATGAAAGTGGAGGCAAAGTGCACGGTGTCAGAGTCAGGCAGGAACAAACAGGCTGAGTTTGGTTTGATAAAGACCAGATGTGCGCGTGTATTATCCGTGTTTGGTGTGCATCAAGCAAAATCAGTTGTACAATTTGATATCTGTCAGGACGTCTGTATGTATTAATCAGTGTAAATCAGAGTTGTTCTTAATATTAGCATGGAACCACAGCAGTGCTGTTTTCTGCTCCTCCAGATCATCCTGGCAGCCAGTTTACCTGTTAACTAACCAACAGTTTTTTCAGAGATATTCAGAGATAACGACAGAAATTCAACAATAAGCAACAACGCTTTTGATTATTACCACTGTCAAAGAAGTTTGGAGGAGGTAATGTTTTCACCCCTGTCCATTCTCTTGTTTGATAGCAAGATTACTTGAAAACTATGCGATCATTTGTAATGGAATTATCATCAAAGGTGTGTCTTGACCAAACCTACAGCTGTTTAGTTTTTAATGACCAAAAGTGAATAGTCAAGCACACTCAAAGGTCAAAAAGTATGTATTTTGGCCATAACTCCAGAAAGAATTAAAACAGAGAGGTCCAACTGGTATCATTTTGTAGCTGACAGCACTGGCTACAAATGATTGACCATTGGGCTTTTTTGGTCAGAGGCAGAACCAGGCGGCTCTGCGGTTCACATTTCACCTCTCAGGTGACGCCACCATGTGATCTTTTCTGCACCAAATGACCTTTACCAAAAAAATCACACTTAGGAATCCCCAAAATAAACATTAATGCAAAACTCTGGTAGAAAGCTGAAATATGAGCTCACAGGAAAAGGAAATGACTTTTAAAGGTAAGCATTTATTGCTCGGGATGGAATTTAGGGAATTTAGCTGCGCTGATGGAGGTTTGCACTCTCTGAGTGCATTCTAATTTAAAGTGATTATCTAATGAGAGTGCACTGACTTTAGGTTATGGCATAAAAACTATTTGATAGTAATGTTAGGAAAATATTAATTTAATTCTTTATATAGTTCATCTCAAACATGGTCTGTTGCTCCTCACCTGTCTTACCAATCTGACGCAAACTACCAACATATCTAAGGTTTGCGGAAACATATAATGGCATCTTATTATCCTGCCAACCCGGCCACAAAATAACTTGTATTCATATACATGTTCAAAAATGACTTAAATAACTTCAGCCTAACATGGTTCTATAATTTAACATGGCTTTATTTTCTACTGCTCAGTAATTTAAGTCCAGTAAAAATGACAAAACTCCACTTTATTTGTGTGAAGACCAGATTCTAGCAGACTCATAATAATGTTGTGAATTTGTGAATGTCTGGCTCTGAGATTGTGAATCATTATTGCAATACCCGCAGTTTAAAATCATTGAAACATCTCAGTTTGTTGCTATTTCTAATGCTGCCTCTTAATTAGAGCTGAGTGGCAGATTTGAATTAATTTGCATTTAGATTGAAGGAAACTGGGCTCAGAGATAAATACATGTTGACGTGAGATGACACCCGGCATACTCTTGTACAAACACAGCACATTTTACTGTCGAATGCAATTCAAGTCATATTGTGGTTTTAGTGTGCACATGCATACATTACAGCCACACGTGAGTGTGCGCACAAATACGAACACTTAGAAAGTCAATTTGAACTGAAAAGTCAATGTAATGTCAGTGCTGCATTTTCTTATGAGGACTGTAATGTTCTGTTGAAGCTAGATACAACTTTATTGATTGCCTGTAAAATGAGTTTGGATTTTTTTGCTGCGTGTTGCATTAAAGTCTGAGTCTGTGGAGAGATTTAAAGAGGATGTTTTATTGACACGTGTTCTAAACTGTGATTCTCCGCAGTTCAAAGATCGTTATTATACTTTCTGCCTCTGGACAGATGAGAGATGTCATCTGCCTTTGCCTGTGAAGGTCCATACAGGGTAAATATCAACTGGACATGAGGGGTTGGAGGGGGTTAAAAAGTTAAAAGAGCACCAGTGTGCAGAAAGTTTTCATCACAATTCCTGCAGATTAGACTTCTGTAAAAGCCAGCGTATTGTACTGATAATGTGTAGTTTCTGCCATCTCGGGTCTTTAATAAAAACCAAAGGTGTGAGTAGTTGGGTCATAAATCTGTCTTGAGTGACTCAGGTAGAAGTGTTCACAGACAGGATGCTGTTTTGAAGTTTAAGTAGAGGCTTTAGCAACAGGCAAGAAAAAGAAACACACCATTCATGTAAACACAATAGAGCTTTTTTTGCACACAAAAACATGACATCTGGAGCTGATTAGATTTCCACCTTTTTCTGACATCAGGATTGGACATGTAAAGATATCATTTTAGCAATATCTTCATTACTGTAAGTCCAGTCGACACCAAATAAAATGCAGCATGACAGATTTTAGGGGATGAACCACTGCAGTTATGTGTTGACCTGGTTGCCTAATTGGGCGTAGTAACTTTTAGACAGAGAAATACAGTATATCTTGAACTTTTTACATAAAGATTGCACAATATTGCCAATATCACAGTGAGATATTTAGATAGTGATGGCTGCTAATTCACATCAAAAGAGGGCGGATGAGAAATACAGCTGTGTCTGTAAACAATGGAGTAACATAGTAATGACAATCATTTACCATCTCTGTTATGTGGCTGATGATCTCGTCCTCTTCTTGAAGGGTTAGTAGTCTTTTTACATAAAGATTGCACAATATTGCCAATATCACAGTGAGATATTTAGATAGTGATGGCTGCTAATTCACATCAAAAGAGGGCGGATGAGAAATACAGCTGTGTCTGTAAACAATGGAGTAACATAGTAATGACAATCATTTACCATCTCTGTTATGTGGCTGATGATCTCGTCCTCTTCTTGAAGGGTTAGTAGTAGAGCCTGACCGATATGCAATTTTTGGGACCAATGCTGATAT
>KV751315.1:15598739-15614048 GCA_001698575.1 Mola mola | reverse complement strand
AAAAAACAGACAAATTAAAAATTAACTTTTATTGTCTTAAAATGACAGCAGTGTACTGAAACAGTAACCTTCACTGGAAATGTGATAAAATGAATCACCCCAAGAATCTATTTCTTCATGGTCTTCTTTAAAACCAAATTTTTGGATATTGGCCGATTGCATAATTGCCGATACAGATTTATCTATGACAGATCAATATTGGCTGATAATATTGGCCAGCTAATATATTGTTTAGAACTCTAGTAAGTAGCTTCCAAAACTTGTTTTTTTAAAAAGCATTTTCTACACATTTTCAGTTTCTTTGTGTTATCTGTCAACTGCTGGTTGCAGCTTTTAAATTTCTGCTCGTGGGTCGCTCAGAATACATGTCAACAAAATGTTCCAGACTTACTCAAATCACCGTCAATTTGGCACAGTTACAACCTCTGCTGCTGTCTCTGCGCTGCCAAAGTTTTGACCTTACGATTATGATTATGTTACTGGCATTTATACAGATACAAGGCTGCAGACAGGTGGTGCTCCAGCAGCCTCAGGGAGTAATGTGGACCTTCACCACAACGCAGGCAAACCACATTATGTCGGACATATGGTTAAAATTAGGAGACGCTGAGAGGAAAAACATGTTTACAGAATCATACATAATTCTGTGATGGCTGGACCGATGAAGCATCTGGACCATAGACAGGCTGCCTCATTAAAAAGCCAATTGTTTGATTCACTCGTGACGCTGATAGAGACAGACTGCAAGGCTGAGAGGCTCGTCAAGTGATTTGTGTGTGCTGAGTGTGTGTAGTCGTAGACATGATCACTGACTGTCTTTCTTCACTGTCCTCTCTCACACACACACACACACACACACACACACACACACACACACACACACAGACACACACAAGCCCCGTCTGCACTCTTCCTGAGGACAATAGCTGTGCAGCGAGGTGAGACCGCAGGAGGAAAAGCATTTATCCCTGCGGAGCGTGGGCTGATGACCCTCCCTGCTGGCTCTCTCTTGCTCTCTTTCTCCCACAGGGGCCAACACAGGAAGCTTTTCTCTTGGCTGGATGGAGCCGTGGAGTGGGAGGTGGGAGGCCCTGGGGGGGGTTCAGCGTTCGCAGCAGGCGGACCGCTGTCACACCACACACAGCTTTTTCAGGACACAGGCTGTACTTTTGACATGTGTCTGCTGACATTACCCATGATGCCGCACCTCCTCCCCCTCTTCCCCGGCTCGGGTTGTCTCCTCGCCTCACAGGCGTAATGGTGTGTGAGACAGGTCGAGAGAGGGAGAGAGAATCTGCTGCGCGTGTGTGTGACAGAGAGGAAGACATTTTGCTTCCACACAAATTTACTGGAAATTTTCTCAGCAGCGGAGCAAATTGTAGTGTTTTAGTGTTCACAGTTGCACAGATTTTTGGCAGGGCAGTGTGGCTTTAAGATAATATCACGATATTTTAGGCCATATCATGATACACAGTATGTATCACGATAGTTGTCCTGAAAAGCTCTTAATAAATGCCAGGACCAGGCAAGAAAATATCAGATATCACAATATTTTTGAGCTTAATATTGGTACTGCAGCAGTATCATAGGGTGACTATTGGCACAAAATACTAACACAGTGAGATTTTTAATAATTTCTTAATAAATAAGCTTTTTTTTAACAGATATAATGAAGTGGATGAAGGCCAGTGTTGTATAAATAACCCAGAACTCATACGACTTAAGTCAAAGTCTTAAAGTATATTATATTAAATGTACTTCTGATATTGAAAGCCATTTTCTCATAATACATATATTAAAGTATTAAAAGTACAAGTAAATTCATTCATTTTTACTTGTATGCAGTACACTTAATAATAATGTTTATAGAGTGATTATCACCTGACCTACTATCAGATCCAATATTCAACATTTTTGTGATTGTCAGATTTTTTTTATGCTGTAACCATGACACCACCAGCAACATAAATGAACATAAGATTGCACTACTTTGGCTCGGATGCAGCATTTACTGCATGCGTTCATGTTATTGTTTGATGGAAAGCCATTTTTTGAAACGCACAGCGATTCAAAGACAACAAGTTTTTGGGTTATGTGGGTATTTCCTTCTTTCCTCCACGTGATACATGGGCTCACCTGTAGAGCTGAGCTGAGGAACTCGCATGATCGGGACGTCTCCTTGTCGTTTCGTCCGACACGTCGCGTCTCAAGCTGACATGTTTTTGTGTCTGTGTGCACTAACACACCTTTCAGTTAGAGATTTCCTAGTCAGTTTTAATGTGAAGCTCAGCATTATTATCACATGGTCACTGATGGAGACTTTATTTGTTCAACATCTAATCATAGATGCACATTCAGACTGTTGAGTCATACAGCTGTTGCTGCTGAATATTTTTGGTGTTGATGAACAGATGAAATAGTTTCTAATTATGCCAATCATTAATATTTGAATTGCTACTGTGTATAGATGTTTTGGTTTTTTTTTATTAATTTAGGGAGAAAATCAGAGGAAGATGTATAAATACTGTATATATTGCCATGGCTGATTATTGGATAGGTCTAAAACCAGTTTATATTGAGTCTGTTCAGACTACAGCTTTGGAGTCCTGCTGGTTGGAGTCTCCACCCCCCCACACCGACTGCTACACTGAATGGGCCGTTCCCCCTTTCACAGGCCCACACTCATTTACCCGTCACATTAACTCGGCACCGCACGTTCTTCTGGCTCTTTAACCACTGCGACCCACCCAAACAAATGATCTGCTCATACAGCCAAAGGCCTTCGCTTCTGTCAGCCTTCCAGCTTCATTTCATCTCTCCCTTCCCACAGTGACCTCCTCTCACCCCCTCTTTTATGTAGTCACATACTTAAGCACTTAAGCCAGAACTAGTTTAGTTATGTTGTTGAAGTGCATCTTAAATAGAGGAAGTATCACTGGGCTTCATATAAAACATCTGAAGTAAATCCACAATCCTTGTGCTCCGTTTCTACATTTAAAAAATATGACAAAAGTCTCACACTGTTTATGCTATACTTTACAAAGACAGCAAATTAAACAGTCATAAGTAAAAAATAAAATAAAACAATAATTAAACAAAAATTAGGAAAGGCTGTCTGGTGAAAGTAAGATTTAAGATGAGATTTACATGCGATCACAGAGCGGATTGTAAAAAAATTCAAAGATTATTCTGAAAACTAGTGGCAGCTGGGTAGCTCACTGGATGTTCCCCTGGTGACCATTGTTGCATTGTTGCCCCCCCCCTCTCTTCTGTTTCCTGTCTGCCTCTCCACTCTCACTATCCAATGAAAATAAACAACTTAAAGAATTGACAACCTTTCTACAGCTCTTGTCATATAAATAAAGTAATTTGATAAGGTCCTGTAACTTATCATATATCACAGTCATCATATCATTAGATTATTATTAACTTAAATGATAACACTTTACAATAAGGGTACATTAATTACCATTGGTTAATGCAGAAAAGAAACTTTTACTAACAGTCCTCATGATAACTAAGGTACTTATTCAACTACTAAACTATACCATTAACATTAGTTATACAGTAAAACTCATCAACTAATGCCTAACTAACCCTAATAAAGCATTTATTAACCCAAATTTTCCCATTTGTTAATGCTCTTTGTGGCCCTTATGGTGAAGTAGAAAACATGTGTCCCTTAAATGACACTTAATTGGTTGGATCATTATTAACTGTTTTAGAGCATTTTCACTTAATCATAGTAGTGTTAATATAACAGTTGTGGGGTCAAGGAGAAATTACATTTACCGTGATAAGTTTAAGCACTTAAGATTTTTGAAGAAACAATCATTTAATTAGCTGTTTTAGTTAAGCTGTTGATATCCTGTACTTGATTGCGGTGTTTGAGGCATTGGAGATGCTCGATTATACATTTTGGAGTAGCTGGAAATCCAACAGAAATAGATCACACAAAGGTCAAATACACAACTTGTCAGCAGATTAGTCATTTGTTTAAGAATTAATATGAAATGTATTGCATCATGGAGCATGCTCTAACCTGCATGCAGATCTGTCATTTTAGATAATTATGTGATTATGTGCAATGAACAATTATTGCTCAGTATTTTTGTGCATCGACTCTCAATGCCATGTTTGACTTTACCGAACAGTCTCCTGCTGAGTTTCTCTGAAGTGGCACTTTTGCCCTGTGATCCTAATTATCTCTGAGGACATCCTCGCTCCAGCTCCAGCTGATGAAGAAGGAAGGAAGGAGCTCTATAATCATGTTCAATTAGTGCTCCTTCACAATTTCATTATGCTATTTCACTGTGCTAATTATTTATTTGTAGCAATAATGTGCTTTGCCAAGCTTGTTAACTCCCGTCTTCACCTTGACAGTCAAAGCGATTGCTTGGAGGAGCGTCTCACTGGTCTCTTTTACAGAACCACTGAAACGAAAGTGATGTTTTTATTTCTCTCTTGTTATCGGCGAGCCCCCATTCTGCTGTGTGTCACTGAATACTTTTTATTTCAAGATCTCGTATAGTAAATATTGCTTTGCGTTATGAACATTTCAGAAAGGCATTTATTTAACTTTAGATTCTTTAAAGGTGCAAAATGAAAGAAATGACAAAACTTTGAATGCTAAAAATAGTATCAATAGCACATCAGCTGGGTATTTATCTACTTGTAGTACTTGGTACTTGGTACAAGGCCATCTGATGCATCAGAATGCTGTTTTGTTTCTAAGCTCCACCTGCAAGTCGTCAGGATAGGTTCCTTAGGTTTTATTTGTTGAAGACCTGGGCTCATTGAATTAGTTTTTTTGTTTTGATTGTCATTGGTGGATTGTGGAAATCCTCAGCTATGACACTGACTGCTTATTTTGGCAGGTCATTCTCTGATTAGAGGATCAGCACTTTGATCCCCATCCCTGCAGTCCACATGTCCAGTGTCCTTGAGTGAGATACTGAACCATGGCCTCGGTGTGTGAGCGGAACAATTCCTAACAAGGTGGCACCTTAGCTGCTACTCTCTGGCACCAGTGTATGAACAGGTGAATGTGACATTGTTATGCTGTTAGTAAAGAAACATAGAAGAATCCTATTGTGTAGTTCCACCGAACCCGGCATGTATCTCTAAAAAGTCTTGAATTCAATCAAAACTGACCATGAGAACCTTTACATCGGTACCATTAGATTGTTCTGTCAGGCTCTTATTCTGTCCACTACATGTAGCTTAACACTGACATACTTGGCATTGAGTTTACAATCAGATTGTTGTTAGTTTGTTATAGAACTCATCCTCCACTGTTTTGCTTCCTCTTTAATCCAAATCATTAAAAATCTGTGTGATCAAAGACAAGGGGAAAGGCTCATCGCACAGCAAAAGCATTGAATTATACATAACAGTTTGGAAACTCAACACACACACACACACACGCGCGCACACACACACACTCACATACAAAGCCCCCATCTAATTTGAGCGCCTGATCCTGAGTGGGCTCTTGTGTCCAGCACAGACTGATGAAAGCTTCTCATCTTAAGGACAGGTCAGAGAATGAGGCCAGGTCTGAATGCTATCAAAGGGGCCCAAATGACCTCTGGGTGCTGAAGCACCGGCACTCTCTGCCTCTACACAAGCTCCCTTTAATCTCCCACTGCTCTCTGCAAACACTTGGTTATCCAGTGAGTGAGAGAGATCGTAAGGGAGCTTCTCGTTTCGTTATTTGCCTCTGTTTTATAACAAAAAGGAAAAATCCTGCACCCTCATACAGTCTGTTCCTTATCTCCCCCAGGCTAGTTGGTTCAGCCCAATCAATGTACTTACAGGAGGTGACCCTGAAGTGGGGACACCCAGGAAAGAGAGATGTGGAGGGGTGTAACTGCTGACGATGGGATGAAGAAATGGAGACGTGGAAGAGGAAGATGAAAGAGTAAAAGGGTTGTCTCGGTGAGTAATAGCCTGTCGTATCGCTCTACATTTCGTTTCACGGTGCTGTAAAAGACAGATAAAATCAGAGGCCTGTCAGGTAAAAGAGAGTAGAACCTTTGACTCGCCGTTGAAAGGAATGGAGAGAAACCTGTCTCACTTCTTCACAGCAAACGCTTTCAACTGTCACAAGAATAGAAACATCTTGCATCGGGACTTAACCGGCAGCGCCTCTCAGAGTGGTTAGAAGCCTTTACTGATGCTCAGTCACTTGTCAGCAGAGGGAAAACCTTCTGCGTGGACAAGTTTCATTACTGTTTATTTAAATGTCTCATTTATGTTATCAATGTATACCTCTAAATGTAAAAACGATGAATCATCCAGGCACGACAAAGTGATACACGGGGTCCCACAAGGTTCTGTGTTTGGACCTATACTGTTCACTCTGTACATGCTCCTTTAGGCAATATTATTAGAAATCACATCGATTTTCATTGCTATGTAGATGATACACAGTGATTCTTATCAATAAAGCCATTAGTGTTATTTGGCACTATACAATCATAAAATGTCTTGGAAAAAAAACATTAAGAGCAAACAATTTTAGCAGGGGTGGTTTTTAAACTACCCTAGAATGAAGCATCAGTCACTAGGAACATTTAGCATGACAAGGCTATACAATCCAACTTCATTGGGCAGGTCAAAACATTGGAAATAAATTTGTCTATTTCACCATTAACTACTCTCAAAATGTTATTGCAAGTGTCTGGCAACATGGAGTTGATCCCTCCAGTGAGACATACGTGTGTTTTTGACTCAAAACCTAAAGCTACTGTCTAAAATAAATGTTTGTAGAGACTGTGTTTTTCCTACTTTTGCACCCCAAAGTCCACGCTGTGGTAATCTACTCAATAATCAGACATTATTTTTGAATAACTCTACACAAGTTGGTTTGTCTTTCGTTAACATTTGAAATTTCGGAAAACACTGCCCTTCAGCAGGTGAGAATAAGGCTTCCTCAGTTCTGAAGCCTTTCTGATGAGAGGTGAAACGTTTTCAAAACCAAAAATAAATCCGGATGCCTTCAACTGAAGCACTTAAGGCTACCTCAACCTGGATAACTGAGAACCTACACACACATATGAGTAAAAAGATGTCATTATAGAAAATATAATTTTGCAGTTTGGTATCCTTTGTCGCACATAGCTAAAAACTAATTTAATGCAGAAATCTAAAATGCTCACAGTGGATCCTCAGCAGTGACTTTTAAGTTTTCCACCTTGCTAATGAACTTCTTCTAATATTTTCTTGACCTTAAAAAAACATGACCAGCAAGCATAAAAAGCCCTGCAATAATACAATATAACTGGTGTTAATGTGTTTGAAGGAAATCTGTGTATCTTGTATGCATGCATAGCTCAGCCATATGCACAGAGCCTTCAGCCCACACAGTTAAGTGAACTGCATGGCAGAGAAATCAGCCCATATTGCTCCCCTAACCACCCCGTCTCCCCCCTCTCACATACGCAGTCAGAAATCACAACATTATAGCCAGCACCCCCACACAAGTGCAAATGAATGCGCTCACCACCTATGGTGGGAGCAGACCAAGAGAGTGGGAAAGGACGTGGGAGGCGAAGAAAGAGAGGAAAAGACATGGCTCATGTTGTGGTCAGGGCGATGAGTCAGTAAAGCAGCACATACAGGCACTGACACAAATAGTGACTCTCACAGTTAATCTTACAGAAGCCCGCGCCCGACAACATACACAAGAGAAAGAGTCAGACGTTTCGCAGTTATGTGCAGGTCGTTTTGTGCGTGACGTCAGGGGTTTTATCCCATTTCACAATCATCAGTGATAGTACAAAGCCTCAAATTCCACAAGTAGTTTGTCTCTTTCTCAAGTGTGTGTGGGAGGGTGTAAAATGTGAGTGTGACTGAATGTGTCTCCTGGTTCTGCGATCCAAGCGAGGCAGCAGAATAGTCACTGTGTGTATGTGTGCGTGTGTGCGTGCGTGCGTGCGTGTGTGCGTGTGTGTGTGTGTCTCATCTCTTCCACCATTACTCCTGTCAGCAGGCCCGAAACCACAAACCATCCTGTCTGGAAACAAAGCCATTAACTCACAAGCGTCGCCGTCTCCCTCACGCCCCTACACTTGGTTTTGGATCTCCTCGCTCCGTCACACTTCACTGGTTTCATATCAGTGTGTGCTTGGGCTGATGAACAATATATTAGAAGTCTGTGCGTCAAAACAATGGGGTGCTGGTGTTCTTATTCAGAAAAACTACACCTACAATAACAACTTCATTGTTGTAATCAACAGCGACATTTGGTCCTCATTTTCATATCCATCACATTATGTTGGTGTTTTGTCAGGCTGAAAACTAAACTATGCCACATAAATCAGGACAGGACCATTGTGGAAATAAAAACTATATTGAAGGATATTCAAGGCTTTTTCAGATTTACTAGCAATGACTTCCACCAGCTTGTGTCAGTGCTCCTGTGGTCATAAAACTGATAGTGCTAGCAGATTATTGTTGGTTGTAGTGCTCTTTGAGCGATTTTTGAACCTTTTTATATGACCTGCATTCAGTAATTAACATGTTTTTTTAACTCCTGAACAGGTCTGAACATAATAAAAGATTAATCTCACCTGCCTGCTAAACCGACTAACCACTAATATAATTCTTGTTTTCCTCTTTAATCAACATGGAACTCAGAAACACACCCAGAAGGACTTAGCCTCGGTTTCTGCTTTGTGATCCTGACGTGATGAACCGGCTGATTTCAACAAGACCTTGGTCACGCTTGACTCACCCTGTGAGTCAAGACTTGTATGACGAACCAGTGTTTTCAATCCTCGAACACTTTACTTTGCAACCGTCCGTGACATTCAACAAATGTGATGTCGGAAGAGGAAGTGTGGGAAATTTTAATCAAGATGACCTGTTTCTGGATTAGACCAATGTACCTCACGGGCCACGAGATTAAGTCCTTTTGTTGAACCATCATATACAATTTAAAAAAAAAAAAAAAATCTGACCATGTTTTATATATTTTATAAACACCTGGATTTTCCCTTTGACCCGTGACACGACCAAGCTATGGTGTTTCCGAGCGTCTGTGAAGAGATTCCAGCTCTTGGCTGAAACCTTTTATTCAGCGCACAAATGTGAGGATAGACTGTTCTAGGGCTTAAAATGACATCACAATACTTAGCATGTATAACATTTTTCCTCAAACCTCACTCCAACCAACAACTCAAAAAGTAAATGCTAAGACTGGGCAACAAAATCAAGTATCTTAATATTTTTCATTATATACTTTGATTTTGACACTGCAGCAATATTATGAGGATGACTAGTTGATAATATATATTTAATAATTAAAGTGGGTATAGGTAATTAAGAAAATATATTCTAATTCAGCCTTTAAAACAGAAAAAGACCTTATGATTCATCGCTTTATGATTTAGAAAATCTTGACTATAATCTCATGTCATAATATATATTGTATAGCTGTAGATCTACCATAATGTTCTCAGCTGATTCTCAGTGAGAAAACAAAGAAGCTTTAAGCTGCTATGAATCCCAGAATCAGGTAGGAAAAACTTGATAAAACGTCAACAGGATCATCACAAGGAAATGGGACATTCTACAAAATTTTATTGATTTATTAACAACTGTACATTTCTTTTCAGTGCTGACAGCATTTGCTACATACTTTGGTGTGATACGGAGGGACTGGCACATTTCGCCCCCTTTAATTTCTGGTGGGACATGCTGAGAGGATCAGCAGCAGTGTACAAACCAAAATTATTCACTTGTCTGTCTTTACATCACCATTGCAGGCATGTGTTGTTCTGTTGCCGTTCCCTCCCTCGTCACGAACATTTACATGTCCACATTCATATTCCAGGAACATTGATAAGATACAAAAAAAAAAAAGGATTCCAATGGAGCAGATTGGACTGTTTAGTCTGTGGTCAAAAAAACAAAAACATAAATCGATTTCTACATTACGTCAAGATAGCAAAAAAAAACAAAAACCTGATTTTCACTCTGTTTGTGCCTGTTGCAGTGCTTCTGCTGCCAACTGAGGTCCAAGGGTTAGGCTAAACATTAAACGTTTCCTATCTCCTCTAACAAGGTAAAACAAACAGGGAGAAGGATCGCACAGACAGGGATGTACACTTTAAAAAGGTCTTTTTATATTTTTATATATATGAATAAAATTTACATCCATCTTTTCTCCTGAATCATCGTGTCCCACACGGTGCCAAAGTGGTCCAAACCAGCCCATGTTGTCCTGGTCCAGTAAGAGCACTGTGACAAAAGGCCATGTTGCAAACTCCACATAATGTCCTAGTTACAAGTTCTCGTGCTCTTCTGTTTGGGTTTTGAAAGTCAGCCTGAAGAATGTGCTTTGAGCAAATCAAAAGGTAAAATTGTTAAAAAGTTCTAAGCTATGTTCTGCTCCCCGACTCAAACATCATTGCGTAAGACAGAGTAGACCAAAAAAACAAATCATCACAAGCACACCCAGGACATGAAAATATATATATATATTTTATAGTATATATAAAATGTTTATTTAATCCGTTATGTACACTTTTCACAAGATGTCTGGGGAACGAGGTTCTCCGAAATGATGCGCCACTTCGAATATTCTTCCACAGAAAAACATTCAGAATTCACAAAAAAATGTGGAACCCAAAAATTAACCCTCCAAAAGGATAAAGACAAAAAAAGGGTAACTTTTTTTTCCAGTACAAGCACTGCGAAGCAAACATCATTGGTTTCCACCAGATAAAATATCCAGATCCGTCCCCCGACCATACGTGGATGGTGTAGGGGAAAACGTCATCTCGTCAGAAGTGCTAAAGCAGAGCAGGAGCCTCCTTCCCATCTAGTAGATGACCTCGTAGACGGTGGCCTTCTTGTCACCGGATCCCGTCACAATGTATTTGTCATCTGCTGAGATGTCACAGCTCAGGACCGAGGACGACTCCTTCGACTGTGGAAGTTGAAAACAGAGCCGTTAATTCTCACCTCTTTTTATTTACTTGGGTTCAAACTGTACCAAGAGTCCACTAAGGTTACACAAACTGGCGTTCCTTCGCGTGTGTGTGTGCTTGTTTACCTGGAATATGCTGGCCCCATATGGAGTCCTCCATGCATTCAGCAGATTGTCCTTCCCTGTGCTCACAAACCATTTACCTGCAAACACAGAGCAGACTTGTTGATACAGTCACGTCCGTCACAGCTGGAATAGTTTTTAATTGGCCCAAATCACTCAACCACAATTACTGACTTTGAGGGAACAACTCCAAACTCAGCAAATTAATCCACTTTATACTCCATGTAAACTACTGTTATTATCATACTAAGTATTCTTACATTCAACCCCCATCATCTAGATTCTGACTTTAAGTACCAAATCGCAACCATAAGAGAAAAATACCATTACATTAACAACCCTAATATTCCCATAACGATGGATACTCAAACCATTTCCACACTGATTATTATCGAAATCAGCCTCTGATTAACTACCCAGCGGACTAGTCGGCTAATGATTTAATTAGTGACAGTGAAAGCTCCGAGGCGGTGAGCGTCACTTGAATTAACCAGTTCTGTGGTGGCTGGAACTGTGCTGGGGGGGTTTTCTTGTGTGGAGGGTGTATATTTTGACAGTTCTGGTAGAAAAAAAAAAAAAAGAAAAGAGAAAGGCAATAGTAAAACCTAATTTATTTGAGCCTTAAAGTCAGAGCCAGCTGGTCTGTCTAACAGGCAGAATTATCTAAATTGAGACAGTAATGACAAATTCCTCTAATGAGCCTATTTGTGAAGTAACAACAGCTTCCTTGTTAATATTCATGTGACATTTTCCACACAAGTCAGCGCTGAAACGACTCCTCCGATATCAAATGTTCTGGTGCGAAAATCAACAGCAGTCTTTAATCACGCAGACACCTTTTCAGTCAGTGGGCTGCTTAAGGTGACACAGCCCACTGCAGTGCGTCCACCGAAAGACTGACAGTACAGCTGGAACTCATCTACACACAGCTTGATTTCAGTGTTTCTAGCAGATTGTCCAGACAATCTTGAAGCGACTATAAAAATGATTTCAGCAAGTCGAGACGATTTTAGGTCAGGAGTCCAAATTCCCCCAGTAAAACCCCACCCACTGAACAAATTATGGTCTCAACACCAACCAACCAAATTAGAACTCTCATTTTATTTACTAATCTAAATGTTCGATTATATTTTACTTTACACTGCTTAAAAATACTTGCAAGATATTTATTGTAAAAAATTTGGAATTGCTATAATTATGAAATTCAAACTTCTCCTGACCTCCATGTCCTCAACAATGACTAACATTTTAAAGATTTCTGTTCTGATCTTGACCTCTTGATGTGACATAAACAGTCTAGTTTTCCAGCTTGTAGCACCAAGAACAACAATGTAACCTATAAGTCATCTCCTTAACATGACTGTCTGAATATTTAATTTGGTACTTACCGCAGTAGGCAAACTTGAGTGAGAGGACGCAGCTTTCATGCAGGTGAAGCTGGTATTTGTCGGGCTTGGTGTGGTGAAGCACTTCCACGTTGCTGCTCTCCATGCCCACAGCCAGCCACTCCCCAGTGGGACAGTAGCCCAGAGAGAAGATCTGCAATGGCAAAATCAGACCACATGTCAATAGATTCAAAATAAATCCCGTTTTACAGCCGAAGATCAGTGAAAAGTGAGCATTACAGGCTCTTGCCCACCTGTGAGGTAAAGTCGTGTTGCTGGAGCTGCCGTCCCTCCCTCAAATCCCAGGAGCGAACGGTGTTGTCGAGCCCTCCGGTCCACAGCTTGGTGCCATCGTGGGATATGTCGATACAGCTGGCTCCGTCGGTGTGGCCCTGGAACTGCCTGGAATGACAGAAGACACCAAACACAAGGTCAGGAACAGAAGATGATTTGAACAGAAACGGTATAATGGAGGTCAGTGAAGGAATCAAATTCTAAAGCTTAGTATAAAGACATGTCCTGACCTGACGAGGGTCTGGTTGTGGAGGTCCCACACTGCGATATTTCCATCCGAGCAGCAGGAGAAGCAGACCTTGGCGTCGGGGCTGATGGCCAGTGCGTAGCAGGCCGGAGCAGAGGAAGTGAGCTCGGCCTTGATGCGGGGCGTCTGTGAGGCCAGGTCCCAGATGGTCAGCGTGCTGGCCTCGCCACCCACTATCAGGGTGCGACCGTCAGGCAACAGCTTGCAGGAGCGGATGTAATTGTCCCTGTTCTGGAATAGACAAACCGAATTGTGACGATCTTGATGGATGGGTGTAAATTAGCAGTAAATCTGAGGTTAGGAACAAATTCGAATATAATTCATGTGAGCAGAAACGGACCACTAACGAATCCCCATCTCCACTTTCTCTCCTTAGAAATCAAAATAAACTGAGTACAGTTCTCCAGCCTGCGGCTGCTTCATGTTGTAGCTAAGATGTGGTTGTCAGATTCCGGGAGAGAGTGGGGGCTATAGCCACTGGCCAGGCTCCAAGAGAGCAGGAAGACCGATTAATGGGACTATGGTTGAATTAAAACAGCACTGTGATGGCTTCATAAGACTCAACTGCACTCTGGATGCACCTTACGGGCTTTGGAGGCCATACGATTTGAACGGCATGAAGCCACAGTATCAAAATGAGAAATCGGAGGCAGTTGGGAGGAAGTAATGAGCTGGGTAATGGCAGACAGGGTTGGCCAATCAGAACATCATTACTCAGCAGGCTGCCTCCTTCACACAGGATTATTTCAGCACAGCACAGTGAGACACTTTGCTGAATTATTCACGTCTGTCTGTTGGGATCTGGGGGAAAGCGGCATGCGGAGTTAAGCTACATTTGATGCTCAAGAAAATCATAATGAAGGAGTGCGAATGCAAAGACCTCCACATGAGTACATAATGGCTGTGCTCTGCTGTGACACCTTGTTACCACTTTGAGACATCCACAGGAATAACAGGTGTGCTGCCATGAAAACAAAAATAACCTACCAGGCAGTCGAGCTGGGACACTGGGCTCTTGCTGCCTGGTTGGCTTATGTCCCAGATCTTGACGCAACCCTTGCCCCCGGTGTAGACGTGACGTGTGGGGTTGCTGATGGTGACAGCGCACACCACTTCCCCGTGGCTCAGTGTGTTGATCTGGCGAGCATGGCGTGGGATGCCTGGGCCTATCAGTGCATCTGGTGGGAAGGGCACGGGCTGCATCTGTCCGTCTGCGCTCACATGAAAGGAATAGGCTCTGCAGAGGACAGACGGATGGAAAGATCAGTCACGCTGAGCTCAAAAGTACATGTTATCAGCTTGACAGAAACAGGTAAATCCAAAACTCACGGTTTTCCTCCAGAAATAGACGTGAGGCTCGACGGCAAGCCCGGAGCTCTCATGTGAGGGTGAGGGTCAAATCCTGCCTGCAGGAGCAAGAAAAGCAAAGAGTTAAGAAACAACCCCGCAAAGATGAATTAAACTATGCTAATACTCAAATTGAAAAATATGCTTCACTTTATCTGCTAACGCCCCGAGGAGCTCTTGTACCATCATTTCCAGGCAAATCCCTTGAAAGGTGCAGATTCATCTTCACTGAGTACAGAGAAGCTTTACACAAGGCTACAACATCCCACTTGCTAATGCTAATGAAAGCCTGGGAGACTTTCAAACATGGAGATGCGTTTTGGGGGGGGTGAGCCTTTTTTAAAAATCCTTTAGAATGCTAACTAACTGACATCAAAGTAAAGGAGCCACAGCGCCTTTGTGCTCTCTCATTATGTACACACAACAAGTCGCAGCCAGCCAAGCAGAAATTTTCACACTGAGTTATGGAAATACAGCTTAAGTTTCTCAAAGTTGTTTTGCAAAAAGACTTCAGAACCTACAACTGTGGAGGATAATTCATAATTCAGAGGCTGGTGAGGGCTTGTTGTGTTGAAACAATGCACGTGGAATATTAAATGTGTAGGACCCTCATGCATGTGATACATTCATTCTATATCCACGCTTACAATTGGTGAGCGTCCATAGGCGGCAGCAGCAGCGGCAGCGCTCATCTGTGGGGAGAGGAGACCTGGATAGACGCCTGGACTGGTCAGGGAACCATTCATCTCATGGTGACCCATCATAGCAAATGGGCTGGCATAGGAGCCTGCAATCAGAGGCGTTCGCAGGGCAGGAGCGGCTGGAAAAGAAAAGCACGTATTTACAGAAACAACTTTTACAATCTGGAAGCACCAAAATAGGGGTTATCATAGGGCGAACATGGGATGATTATCCGATGTGATGGAATTATTCGTGTGATGTTGTAAGTCTTCAGTTTGGCCACTATTTAATTT
>KV751315.1:15519191-15557930 GCA_001698575.1 Mola mola | reverse complement strand
GAAGATGAGATTGTTACGAAACGTGATCAACAGCCTCTCACGGGCCACGATGTAGAGCTTTAGCAGCCACAGAAGTGTGCACTTAAGTTCATGCTCTTTGTAGTATCCTTCACAAATATGTTTTAGACACTGAGTGAAGTGGCTCTCAAACAACAGACTTTTTCTCTCATGCAAATAGCCACACATAGAGCGAGGCCTCATCCTTGGTTGTGTGATTTTTTTTTTGCTGGCTTTGGCAACTGATGTCGCACAGATGGCTAGCAATTCTAACATCTGCAGATGAGTACTGTAGCACGTATAAATACTTGATAAAAAAGACCAAGATACAGGCCTCACAGGTAGCTCTATGAGCACTAGCATAGCATATTAATATTTGCTAATGAGAACTAAACAAAAAATATATTTAACGCTGGTAACTTATTGTAAGATTTGCAGGTATTTATTGAGGTAAGTTAAAGGGTTAAAACTCGGTTTTTCACATCTCACAGGGGTATGTCGCCATAGTAACATATGGCACAGCCCAGATAAGAGATAACCATATAAAAATACAATACACATAAAAGCATCTCTTGCTGACCGATCAGTTCTCTAGAGAGTGACATCATCATTCATAGAAGATCCAAAAGCTCAAGTGCAGGGATGATGCATAGGTCTACTGTGGGGAGCAGCCCCCTCCTCTATTCTTTAATTTTCTTTCCTTACTTTGGTACACTAGTGTCATCCTTACAGAGCCAGATAGAAGTCCTGAACTCATGGCACACTTTGATATGAAACTCCCGCTTTGATTTATTTGTTATTTTTATTTGATCCCTGATCAATCAGTGTGCAGCTGAAAGTACAAGAGCTACCCTGATAAAGGGGAAGTGGTGTCATGAATTTATTTATTTATGCTAGCTGTATTTCCTGCATTTAACAGCTGCATCTGTTTATTCTAAGTGCAATATTAGATATTTAAGGAATCGTGGGTTGACTTGACAGGGTTGAAAACCAGATTCCCATGACCGCTTTGTGCAACTGCCATTATTAGGGTTAGTGAAGCCAGATAATAGAAGTATATCCTGCTATGTATGAACTCACTTTGAAGTGAGTGAAACATGAATCTCCGGAATGAGTGTCATTTCAGTGCATCCAATAGTTTTAATACATTTCATGAAAAATAAAATATATTAACCTGCTGGTGGTGCAAGAAAAAGTCAGGGGATCAGCACACTAACTAACGTCCATCTGGTGATGATGACGAGTGTCTCTACAAAATTTAATTACAATCTATTTGATAGTTTTTGAGATATCTGAATAGAGACGATCAGTAGTCAATATCACTACTGACCAAAATAAACTCAGTAATTAATTAAACGTGACATGAGACTGGCTTACAACATCTACGAACCGTACAGCCTGTGATGTAGTGAGGTTGAGTGTATTTAACAGAACTAGCACTTACAGTGGTGGCATTTTACGCAACTGAATGCTCTTATTCACATGACAGAATACCTATTAGTATTGGTTTCATTTTAACGGGTACTGGTTTTGGTACTGGTGCCATTAGCTTTTGAAAAAGATACCCAGCCCCATGACTAAGAGTGAATCCAAACAACCGCGCATCAAACATGGCTGAAAATGGCCGATGATGGCTGATATACCAAAAGTCACAGAGAAAGATTTAATAAAGAGGTGGCATTTAGAGAGGGAGGATTTGGCCTTAATGCCAAGCTTTTTTAAGCAGTAAGATAGCAGTTACAAATGCCTCGGTCAGAGAGGAAACAACAATTAAATTTATACTTAAGCACATCATCAGCCTTACAGTAATTTTGATGTGCTTCCAAAGATAGCAGTTAATGAGATCAAAGAACTGCAATCAAGCTGTAATGTGCCAGCTAAAGTAGGCGGAAAGAGCTGAGGATGTGCTGTACTGACTCAGACCAAGAAAAAAAAGGCCAGTGTAAAGGTCCTGATAGCTCTGAATCTGAATGCTGATTATTGTCAAGATGTCACAGTCATAAATTGTAGTGTGTAAAGGGGATTTATTTTCAAGACATTCAGACATCTAGTCTGTAAGATTATGTATACAAATATATGGAGGATTGTTGTGATTGATTATGGAATGGATTTGTATTTTAAAAACCTAAGACTGTTGGAAATGAGACTTCATTCGATAAAACAAGAAACCGATTTTTATCAGGATACCACAGTCATTTTCTTTCCCAAAGGAGAGAAAAATCTAAGTTGGTTTATTTATTCACACAAAATTCTTTCTGCAACAGTTTATCCGTTAATCCTTTGATTTTTACCACTACATGTCAAACATATTTAGACAATGAAACATGAAATTCTTTTTTTTTTACATCGTGGTAGCTTTCATTTGCTTAGATTAAATGATTAATCAGTAATGTATTATGGTGTATTATTATTTAAAAATAAATTGATGACTAAAAAAAAAAAGCACTCAGAGAGCACACACCACCACAAAGGCCAAACAGTCCACTTCCACATGCCAGTAGACTTGCTCATATTGGAGCTTTCTACCAGACTGTGGTATTAGTTTTTGTGTTGTACGTTCCTAAATGTGATGTTTTTGTTTTTTCAATGTCATTTGTTGCGAAAAAGAGCACACTTTGTTGGCGCCACCTGATGTATGACACATGAACCGTAAAGCTAGCTGGTTCTGGCTATGTGATGGACCCCAGGTTTAGCTAAAATATGACTCCATTTGCCATCTCTGTCAATTTTGTTTGGAGTTATGGCCCAAAAACCTGCTTTTTGACCTTTCGGTGCCTTTGACTTTTGACCACCAAAATCTACTGAGCTTTAGGATGGGTGAAGATGCATCTTTGATGAAAATTTAATCAAAATCAAAGTCTGTAGTGTTTTGAGTCATCCTGTTCATAAACAATTAGATCAACTGACAAATACTGATGAAAATTTGACCTCCTTGATGGAGGTAAAGAAAGGTAAATGCACCTCTTCTTAAAGTTGAAAGCATGAACACATTTTTTTCTTTTTTTGCCAGACGAAATCTTTAGTTTGAGGAAACCTGGTTCTATAGGGAGGAGACCTGGAACATACCTGGGTCCACATGTTTGTCGCTGATGTCAAAGGACCAAAACTTCTGGTTCCTCTGCAGCAGACAATGCTGATCCATCCCACATCTGACAATAGTGCAAAATACAAAAGGGTATGTGTCTCTTGAGTCACTCTTGTGACACATTTCTAAGTGTCAGTCCTTGCTGATAAGAAAAAAGACATCCCCCTTTATCTGCTTAGTGGTTCCTCTACTTGTTTGCTACACGGATACAACCAAAAGCCCCTCCAGGCACAAGACTTCACAAAAGCCCTTGGTAACTGACACAGGGGGCCTATTAAAAAAAAAAAAAAAACTTTTATCAACATGTAGTCAAAGAACAGCATCTCACTCCAGCCAACCCTGAAATGTATTTGTGGAAGGAGCAAACTGAAAGGAGGAGAGCTACACTTTAAGAGCAGTACAGATTCTATGTATCAACCTGATGAGGAAGAGGGTGACTTTTCCATTCCAAAAGTCTAAAGAGTGATGAGACAGTTATGTTGTGCATTAAACCTATAATATGTGATATACTGTAGTTGATTGTTGAGTCCCAGGTTGTCAAATACCAGTATGGGTTTCCCAGGCGGTGGGTTGGTTACTGATCCAAGTATTTGATGACCCAAGAAAAAGACTCAATATCGTTCAAATTAAACCTGCATGGATCAGTATGAGATGCGCAACCTAATTCCTGATTGATAGAATATATTATTGTAGTGAGTCCTGATTTCCAATTTAACCTCATTATACATCCAGTGCTCCAGTATAATTATCTCACTTAGTTATTATTACATCCTTTTTTGGTGGGTACCGTGAACATCTTGATCTGATCTGCGCCTGACTCACACTGAGGGTGATCACACAAATCAACATAAATTAATGAAACTAATAAATCACGGCATGTGATGGCAATTTTCCCACTTGTCTATGCTGATGAAGATGTCAGTGCTCTAATTTTGTGCCTGTGCCTCGAGATTTCCATAAAACGACTCTGCTGCACACAATACAAACAAAAACATTAGAGATGAAAAGAAAGCAGAAAACAAAAGTTACTCTATAGGAAGAAATCATCATGCTGTGTTCCCACACATGATCTTTTATTCCTCCAAATTTCCATTTTAATTCATACTCATCATTAAAACCTTTCAACCCTGGTTCCCAACCAACGTTGACCATCTGCGCTCCACATTTTGTGTAAAGGCTGAAAAAGAGGAGTAGAGTATCAAGGAGATTTTTCCTTTTGCGTCTCATGCAGCCTTCACATAAAAGGATTGGATCAAGAAGCGCAGGCGCAATCTGGATATTATTCGGGAGAAAGTTCCATTATAAGCAGCAGCTGACAAGGCGAACAAGCCAAGAAGTCTCCTCACTCTCTCAGTTAACCACGGCCCCTGCCTTTCAAAACAACGCTGACAAGCTGGGTTTGAAAATAATTGAAGAAGCAACTGATTACATCTACAGCTGAGTGACAAAACACCAGGAGAAGAAATGAAGTCATGAAAGTTTACCCTGTGCAATTTTGTAAATCATTACTCTGAAATGGGACTAAGATCACATTTGCTGGCACGGTGCTGAGTGGCCCAGGCCAAACATCACATTTGGGAAATATAAACCTAAATCTACAATACAAGGAATTCATATTAGCGAGCAGGGCTGGATTCTGTCAAATGATTGTACAGTTTACAGACAATTTATAAGACAGAAAGTCTCAAGCAATGATGAGAAAACAATCTCAGCATGACAGAAATGGTTAGGCTTTTGGCTCCTGAGAGCTGAAGCAATGCCGATTGCTAACTTCCTTACCAATATGATACTATAATTTGGTTTCCTTTGAGAGGTATAGTACTTAACCCTGTTGCCAAGGCTGAGTGAGCAGCTTCCCCGCTGGACACCTTAATGAGATCTGCACAGGTGTCACCATAGTTTCACAGCTGTCTGGAAGCTGCTGCATAAAAAGACGAGCACAGAAGTGGAAAATAATACCAGCACAGATATTCCAGCAAACAATACACTGAATCCCTCATGCATTCAAAAAACGACCAAGGCTGACCTCCACTTCGCATCCTATTTCACATTCCCCATGAATAGATGGATGCTCTCAAAGTATGACTGAGAGTCTACTGCCATGCAGTATCAAGGCACAGAGCAAAATGCTAATGTCAGCATGCTAACATGGTAGGGTTTAGCAGTGCTCACCCTGTTTGCCATTTAGGGGCACACTCACACAAGGCCATTGGTAACGTGCCCAAGCATGTGTGACCCAGAAAATCTGATTTGTTTAACTAATGTGATCACTCCATTACCTGCTCAAGCAAGGTACACTTCCATGGCCCTGGCACGGCTGGAAGGGCTGTGCTTCAGCATGGTTGCTCACAAACAAGCACAAGCGTGGATACACAACAATGACATGACATATAATCGGATGCGGGGAGAGCGGACAATTGTGGTTTGGCAGGGTACGAAGCAAAAGGGCCAAGTATGAGTGCACCTTTAGTTTAGCATGTTTAGCATAGCAAGCTAACATTTGCTTAGCAACAAACATTATCGACAACTGAAGCTGATGTAAATGTGAATGTCATTAGTTTTGCAGGCGATTTATAATAAACTAAAGTACTTGCCAATATTGAAATTTGGACCAAGCCAACGGTGCAGGATGTAAAGTCAGCTGATCACCCAGTAGGCAACCAGCGAAACAGCCGGCGCTGCTTATCCTCGAGCCAAGCTGAGCATAGAGATGTTTTAATACTTTATTAATTTATCTCACTTATTACAGCAAATTATCTACAGCTCTTGAATAGTCTTCAGAAATGAAGTTACATTTCATATCATTTTAAAGGATGAGCTATTCACCCTGTCCACCCAGCTAAGGCCTATCTCTAACAAATGGAAGTGCAAATGGATGTGGCAGCAAAAGGCTTCAATTGAAGGATCATAAGCTTCATTGCAAGCATAAAATGAGTATTCAGTCTGTTTTACATGAAGAGCCCGTTAAATTCCTCTGGCACACTGTTATGTCTGTCTTGAATTTCAAGGTCAGATGTTGATATATGTTGATACGTTAATAAGATCCCTGATGGTCTGTCTCTCCAGCACTTTTACTCAAATATAACAGAAAAAAAAAACTATGACTGACATTAATTTGTTTGGAACACATTTACTCTATTCACCCCACCACAAGTGAAGTGACAGCTGTGGCCAGGGATATCACGTGCACACAGGTACAGGCGGGAAAGGATGAATGTCAATAAAGGAATTTATAGTTCTAGTCAGGATTTCTTAAAAGAAAAGAAAAATCTAAGATAGGATAGTGTTGGGCTGGGCAACACATATATATAGTATATATAGTTTGAGACTTTTGATATTGTTGATTTTCTATCCTCTTCTCATTGTTACTTTATTACCATTTAATTATTTTCTCTACCGATCTGGTCAATACAGCACTTTGTTCAGTGTAAATAAGCAAGCAAGGATATTCTACATTTAAAATGGACATTCCGTGACAGAAATACTGTTGGTTTTTTGCCCCACATGATGCTTCCCCACCAACTACCTGGTACAAGAGCCAGTAACATTCTGACAGATAGCAAGCAAAATAGACCAAAGATTAGGTCTACTCAACCCCAAAAGCCTTGACATTGGGCAAAGAAGCTGTGCGACCAGAGGAGATGAAGTTAGGGTTAGCGCCCATCTTTTTACAACCTATGTAAACAAACAACTATTAACAAATGCAAAAGTTCATAAAAGCTAGCGCTCAGATGGAGTCACAGTAGGATACTCATGTCTATCCATACCGTAGCTAACAGGCAGCTAATACATAATAACTGCCAGATGAACAACAGCGTTTTATTATTCTGATAATAAACAACTTTTTATGAATACAATCAGTGTAAAAGTTTGCAAAATATAGATTATTAGGTTTATATAAACTATTTAAGTTGTGTTAATGTCAAAGTACCAACAGTCATCCCTATAATATAGTTGTAATGTAGTATCAATATGAAAATATATGGTCAAAAATATTGTGATATTTGATTTTGTTGGCCATCCCTAACATTTAACAATTAACATTTAAATAGATTTTGAGGAGAAATATGAAATGTATCATGTTTTGATATGGCCTTAAAAATTGTACTATTTCGATTCTATGCTGCCTTAGAATAGGGAACAGCCTCGAGTTTAGGAAGTGCTTCTGGATTGTGACGAAAGGATTTAATTTCTTCTTTTAAAACTTAACAGAGATCTCAAGCTGTGAGAACATTTGTCTGTAATGAGTTCCCCAATTTCAAACGTTTGAAATATTATAAAATAACTTTTTGAAAGTGACTTTGACTTGAGCTTTATTCAAGATGTATTTTCAGAAGTCTGCCCTTGGGGGAGAAGTGGGTCATCCCTCTTCATTGACTGCATACGACATAGATTCTACACTTTATTTGCATCTGAACTGAAAATGCCCTTAAAGATGACAACTCTGAGCAAGTCTGAGGTCATAACATATGAAAGTAATGACCTGGTAGTCATACTCCTACTCTGTGACAGCAAATAGTGTATATCAACAATACAGCAATGATATAGACCATTCTTTACCGTTTCTGTTACTCTGAATTATACAGCTAACACTAAAAATGACAACTGCAATGTGGAACAAACGGCTTGTTACCACGTCAAATGACATGAGACACAAAAATGAGGTATCACATTTGCAGGGAAACGGATGCTCTGTTGACTTTCAGGCACAAGTTCCTCTTGTGTCTGCACTGATAAGCATAGAAACTGAAGCTGTTTACCTTAGAGGAAATCAAATGAGCAGAGACTTCCAATTAAACTGATATCCACGAATCAGAGCGAAGTTGACTGGGTTTGTTTTGTTTCGCCTTGACTGGCACGCACTGCCCTCCTCTCTCGGTGCAGAAGATTGTGTTTCACAGCACTTTTTCCTGATGAGTCCAATGTGATCTGTCACTCACACTCTCTCTCTCTCTCTCTCTCTCTCTCTCCCTCTGGACTCCCTCCGTCACTCTGAGAGAGAGAGTGGCATGACAGTGATGTGATGTGGCTACACACACTGTCAAGATGGATTGCTACCCTGGGAGATTTCCAAACACACACAAACACACCCAGGACGGATGTGCAGCACACAAACGGACAGACACACAGTCATACATGTGTGCATTCACCCATATTAATACACAAAATTGCACACATGCATGACCATACAATCACAGATCGTGCTCCATGCACACGCACACACACACACGGTCCAGTGAACTTCTGGGCCTGTCAGCCGAAGGTCGCTCAATCTGACAAAGTGTTCCAGTTGGAAAAAGGCCCAGCGAGGCTTCATGGTTTCACTGCCTCCACTATGAAACACACAAACACACCTGAAACATTTTTCTCTTCCGCAACAGCACACAAATTTAGACATGTTAATTTTTCACATCTCTATTCATGCAATCCCATATGAAGTACACTTGTTGCGGTCAGGTTTTTAAGAGCTTAAGGCAAACTTTACACGCGTCAAATGCTTCTAATGTGTAACCACATTTAAATAAATGGAGTGTACACACACCTCCAAATAGGCGCTCACGCATGACCCCAAGATCGCATATTTCATATTTGTAGCAGGCGTGTGTAACGCTGTCACACACCAGATTGCCTTCCTTCATACAAACACGCCTCTGTTCCCTTTAAAGCAAACACACACACACACACACACACACCAGTCAAGGATGATCAGTGTGCTTCCTCTCCTCCCTGACACACACACACACACACACACACACACACACACACACACACACACTCTAGCCCCACAGGACAGCATGTCAGGCAAAGATCTGAGAACACATTTTCGCCTTGGCTGAGCAATCGAGCGGCCCGGGGGTCCACTCGGGCACCGCTCTCTGCCCACCCTCCGTCTGCCCCTCCTTCGGCTTTGCCAGTAAACATCAAGTAGGCGATGAGGTCAGCCAAACGGAGATGAATCCGTATTTGCTGGCACAGCAAAGACATAACTCCTGTATTTATTTCACCCCATATCAGTATCCAATAACATTTTGGGACGTAAAGAGTTCATCACTTGACGTGCACTGATGAGACAATGTGGTGCTTTTTGAGGCCACTCTCGATGAAGCTGCAGCTCTGCGGCCATCACACACAGTGCTGTGAAGTAGTCATGCATGTGGAGATGTGTGATCCAAATCTGAACAGAAGCATCTCTCCACCAAACCAAAGTGTAACCTGCTATCATCTTTACTAATACGTTGTTGTCTCTGTTCTTTGACTAAATCTGAAAAGGAACCCGTTTGCTTAAGTTTTCTGATGTTTGACAAACAAATTTATGTAGATGTAGTCCAAAGTAATGTCTGATTATTAAAGAGATTACTACACCACGGAATAAAAAATTTGGAATAAATCTATGGAAATTCATGTGTCTTTCATAAACATCGGAAAACTTTGGTGCACTTTGCTAAGTGACTGGTCGTGTCTAGGGTGTGTTATCAGTAACCAGAAGTTGAGAAAGTTAGCAAAAACACAGACTGCACAAACAGTCCTTTTATACAGTATATTTTATAGTTGTTGAGTCAAAAACATACAGGTGTTTCACTGTGGGTATCTACTCCATGTCACCAGACACTTGTATTAACATTTTGAGCTGGGTTAGTGGCAAAAAAAGTGCAAATTATTTCTGACTTTTTGACTTGCCCAGCCCTGTTGCATATATTAGCCTAATTAGCTTAACAGTGCAAACAACCGAACTCTACACCAAGTTTCTAAAAACATGTATTTTGCAAAATTTTAAAAGCTAAGACATCTTAGGTTGAACAATACTGGTGTTCCCCTTTTAAGAACGTGTTGTTGGTTGTGGTTGTTTTGTTTCATTTTAATTTTTCTTACACTGGTCAGGATAATTGTGTGCAACGACAATAAAGTTATTCTCTATTCCGAAGCTCTGCATTAAAACATAAGACTGGGAATTTTCTAAAAATAATCCACATCGTTTCTACAAATCCAATGCAGGGACATTTTTGATGAGTCATCATTTACAGAGAAAATGAGAATGGCCATAGCCTGCAGCATGAGGACTCTGAAGTGCAGGAGTGTCCATCTTCACATCCTGTCTCATAGAGAGAATTTACACTGTGTCGGGTTATGGTTGATAGATAAATCCCAACACCTTTTTTTGGGCCCATGGACTCCCACCTTTGGCAAAATTGAAACCCCCTGTTCCAGTGAAGTTTTGGTTGAGGTCCCGCAGTATGTCAATCCCAATACAATTGAACTGTGAGGTCCCTCATTTTGCTTATGTTTTAAACAACAGTAACGTTTTTCTGTGTAGCAGGTAATTAGGACTATGTGATGACACTCAACCTGCTGAGAAGCTCATAAATGCACTAAAATATAACAGCACATTGGCGTTAAGTGACCCTACACACACTACTTTTGCATTAATATACACAAATGTGCACCCATTGTTTGCCATCTGAGTTTAAAACAAATCAGAATTGGCTCACTTACACAAAATATAAACACCAAGGGTTTTTCAAGCATTCGTGAATGATTAGCACCACATTGGTTGAAGGGGCTAATTAGGCCTCTAGAGGGAGGACCCTGCTATTAGCACACACTTATCACTGTAGCACAGAGTAGAGCATATTTCTGTCCTGCTGCGAGGAGCCAGGTGGCCTTTGTTTGTGAGCTGTAGATGGTTCTCAACAGCAGTATTTCCTCTGAAGACCTGTCTGCTCCTCAGTGCTCCACTTAGACCTTGTGTCTGACAACCACAGGGGAGATGAGACATACACAGACACAGAGGAAGTGGTGGGGCAGGTCACTGTAGTGCAGAGGCAGTTTATGGTGCGACACACTGCGTCACAGACTAAAACCGTGTCAAAACACAGACTCGAAATACCTCAGCCACCGCCAGCGCTGTGTTTTGTGTGAATTTGTGTGTGTGTCGGTGGGATTGTGCGAGGGCATGTTTGCATTAGCGCCATGAGAGATGAGGCAGTAGCTCACATTTCCTTTTCGTTATTTTAAACCAGAATTGTGGCTGCTGAATGGGGAAGTGTTTATGTATGGCTTTGTTTCTTGCTTTAGGTGCACCTATAATCTCTTTCTCCAGGTCTCTTTGTGAATGATAAAAACAGATTGTAAGAGGAAATAAACCGTATCTTAAAAAAAAAATAACCATGTAAACAAAGCTAAACGGCAACTGTCTTGATGTACAGCTCAACATTGTGCTGTGTTCAACACGTACTTTTCTATGAGTGCTTCTGTGTCGAGCAGCAAGCGAATGAGGGGAAAAGAGAAAGTCTGCTAATGAGCAGTTTGTGTGAGCTCTGTGCTGACAGTAGATAACCCCACCACTCCCAGACACACTTACACACGCGCACACACACACACTAACACGCACACATGTCCTGGAAGACAAGTGTGGAGAGAGTAGTCCCGGTGTGAGAGTAGTAATTAGACTCCCATCCATTACCACGAGGGGCTGTGGAGGAGGATGAGCACCAGGTGTGTGGGCGTATGGGTGTGTTTCTGCCAGTGTGTATTTGTGTGTGTCTGTGTTTTTCTTTTGTGTACATGTACATAATAATCATGCGTGAATACATTGTTAATCTAATCTAATCTTAATCTAATCTAAATTTGTCTTGGCCTGCGATTGTGTCCTGTGTCACCGTATGCTAAAAACGCAGAGCAGGCGTGTGCACAGTGATCTTAATGTATGGATACATCTGTTACAGGAACTCAGCAGCAGGTGTGAACACAGTATGCAGACTGAAAAAACATTTTCAGAGACTGTTGTTTTGAAACTCAATAAAGTGCAGTAGAGAAAAAAAGGGGCTTGTTGATTACACTTAACACAAATAAACCTGAACCCTTGGTAAATGATGTTCTGCAAGTCAGACATAGCACTGCTACCTAATGATGTAATATTCCAGAATAATCAAAAGAATGTTTAGAATACAGGGTTTGGTCTAGATTGCAAAAATGGGCAATTAACATCAAATGTACTGTCACTGCAACCTCCCTGAACTGAACTAAAAAATTACCACCTGGCAGTAACATGCCTCCACGAGCCATACAAAGTGGACAGTGAAACTACAGTGGTGGGCCCAGAAGAAGGGCAGGGGTGGGATTTGTGCTGGTGTGATTGGTAGAAATCTTATTATTTTGAAAGGTTCAGATGCATGTTTTGCAATAAACTTACATTCCAGAGCTAGTTATGTATATGGGGGTCAAATCTGAAAAGACAGCGAAGAGATTTGTATGATTCTTGGATAATTCAGTTTTTAGTTGGGCTACCTGAACATTGGCAAAACTAATTAGGTTGGGGAAGATTTTTATAGGAAAATGAGGTCTTCTTGTTTTGTTGTTATTTTGATATTTGTGATCCTTTTTGGACTGTGTACTATACCAAAATGTAACCAATTTACCTTCAAGTCCAAATCTAGGTATGTGCCAAATATGACCAAAAAAACCCCTCAATATATTCTTGAGAACTTGTGCTCACCAAGTTTTAAGCCACAGTGACCTCGTACTTTGATACTGAGTTTTTATATAACGTTCACAAGTGTAGCCCACACTACAAAATCTAATCAGTTCATCCTTGAGTCAGAGTAGATATTTGTGCAAAATTTAAAGAGAATCCTTCAAAGTGTTCTTGAGATATCCCGTTCACAAGAATGTACGTATGTAAGCACACCGGACGGACGGACAACCTCCGGCCCTGGCTGTCGCTGGCACAGAGGCATAAAAACATGAATTATTCTCTAAAGATTGTTTTTTATATTGAAAATTCCACTTTGAGTCCTTGGAGACCGTGTTTTTTACTGCACAAAAATAAAAACAAGGCCGTGCAAACTTACAGACTCAACTGAAGAGGACCTGCTGCCTTGGTAAATATACCATAAAGAGACTCATTCCGATACAGCCAAAATACAACAATTCTGAGAAAAATTGACGAGCTCATGATATCCATATTACCATAGTCTAGTGTATAATGAAGTAAAATATGTGTGCAGGTGCTAACAACTGGGAGCATCAGTATGATCATTGCTATTATGACACAACTACTTTATCCCTACGATCAGCATTCATCTTAGTTGATCTCATTGTTCCAAACATTGTGTCAACCTAAGAGGAAAACTATCTGAACTCATCTCTGATTAGCCCCAAGGGCCCCTCTGGATGGGAATACAGAATGATGCAACATGTAAATGTCACCTGATGGGATTTTTTTATGCTCCATATAATGAGCTCCCATTAGTTTAGGCTCTCCCACATGATTTGGAAGCAATAATTTAAGAGATTAGAAGCCTCGGGATGAGGTCAGTAGGTTGGAAGTCTTGCCAGCGGCAACGTTGATTGCTGGCCTTGCTTTGTGGACACCTGCAGGAGAGGGAAGGGCCCACCCAAGTGACTGCATGTGTGTCTATGCGTGTGCACTTATTCTTAACCTAAACACTTTTGTCAGAAAGAGCCTAGTGAGAGCGTGTGAGAGAGAGAGCGAAAGGAAAAGTGAGCAAGTGTGAGTATGCTGTGTACAAACCACAGCTTTGCTCTGTGCTGTAATTTACCCTGCCGCCAAAACCACTGCTACTCCTGCTGCTGCGGCAGTGTTTAGCTTCTCTGGCTGTCTTGCTGGCTAAGACTGGCTAGCACTTGTAGACATGGATTACGCTAACCCTATGACTGGTTGTTTATTTTGCAGCCAGAACCGACCATTAAAAGTTGGCCCTCAGTCAAAAGCACAAAAACAGACGCTTGTCATGTTCGAGGGCTGTAATTGTAGCTCTTGCGTGATGTTTTTATTTTCCCTCCGACCTCGCTGGATAAACTCAAAAAGCCACTTAACATCGGGCTTGGCTTGCCAGAGCCCAGAGCAAGAATTGAGCAACAGGCAGTCAAAGGAGACAAACTTTTTTCCCCCTCTTTTTTTAATTCTTAGCCGTATGCTTCTGACCTGGTCCTCCTGCTTACACTAAAGACTTGATACCTGTTGCTTGGTTATAATGTCTCCACGCACACCCTTTAAACTCTCTGGCAGTGACGTACACTCCAAATTTGTTGAATGCTACCACACAAGCTGTAAATGCTTTGTTTAATACAAGCAAACGGCGTCTTTAAATTAGACTCCTGCAGATTGCTACGTGCATAAAAGTGTCCCTCATCACAGAGGTAGGGGGAAATTGGACAAAAACGTAGCTTATACTTTAACATTATTCTCGTACATGTTGTCTTCAAATGTTGACAGGAGTGAGCTCAGAGGTTCCAAACTGAACTTGGTTGTCATCAATTAAGCTGGAAAATACAAGGTGCTCTGGGGAAACGATCTTCTCCAGCTCTCCCTCTTCTCCCTCGCTCTTTATCCGAGTCTGTCTGTTTAGGGTTATTATGAAAGGTGCAATCAAAGTCACAGGGGAGACGAAAGACAAAGTGATTCAAAAGAAGGGAGGGAGAGAGGAAATTGGCTTGGTTACAGGCATAATTGACAATTTTGAGCCGGGCTAGGGCATTCTCATCTGGTGAGGCAGAGGAGTTTTTGCGAGATTAAAGGTTAAGAAAGGCTAATTGCTTCAATAAGACACCCAGCCATATTCTGCACTGCTGGCACATCAACCTACATTCTAGCAAGGCGGTTGATCAAGAATCTTGAAAAAAAGGAGTAAATGTTTCACAGATGTAACTTGTTGATGCATAAATGCTGCTAACTGAATTTGATCTGAAATGGAGCGCATAGAAAGAGCTTCACAATCCACACTTTCATAAATCCTACTTTTAGGGTCAAGTTTCTTTCACAGCAAAAAATTCCAGTGAATCACCAGGTTTGCACAAGCCAGTGCATTCTCAGTGCGAAGCCTGAACTAATGAAGAGGGCTGCATCAAAAAGGCCTTCCAGGGTAAAATTTATGCCAAACAAAAAAATGTAGATTATAAATACAGATAATCAGCTGTAACGACCTTTAACAGGGCCAGTGAAAATAAGAAAAAGGTTTTTTTTATTGCAACAAGAAAATTGGAAGGTTTAAATGGTTAATCCTGATTCATAATTCCTGTTTAACTCAATATTAGGATTAAGTAAATGACAAAAGTCTAAAGCTACGATAGCACCAGCGCATATTAATGGTGCATTCTTATTAATGGCCAGCAGGGGGTTATTCCATTGTCCAATAGAGCACCAAAATGTCTGGTTGTAGCGTGTACAGTTGTCAGAATTGATTTTCTGCTGGTGGGTTCAAGGTCTACAGGATTTGGCCAGGATCAAAACTGAACAGAAAAGTTTAAGAAACGAAAAACAGATGCAGAATTCTGGAGAATTTAGCATAACAACATTGTGATCAATTTTGCTAGCTAGCAAGCCAAATATACAAAAGTAATACTTACCCTGCCATGGAGGTACACTTAGCTGTCAAGAAATAGTTTTCAAGTTGTTGATTATAACCTACATCTCATACAAAGCAGTCTTGTGTATTTGGAGACAACTGATCTCTGATTTTAAGACACATAACTCTGAGTCTAAGTATTCTATCAAATGCCTGTATATATTTTTGACACCGAATATTAGGCTATTTACTAATGTCTTCTACTCACTTACTAATAGCACACAAATATGGAAGTCGGGTTGCCATTTGCCAGAGTCAATTTGTTGAAGTAGCATTCATGATCTTTGGTGGTTAAGGCCCTTGCATAGCTAGACAAGCTGTTGTGGTCTGCCATACTTCCATTGCCAAACTGCGTGTGCAGCTTACTTACCTCATTGATTGCAAAATGTATAAGGATCACTTGTATACAAGCTTTTGAAAAAATATTGCCCAACTGACTTACCTGAATAAACTATTTCCCAGTGAGTTTTCTTTAATTGAGCTCAATGTTGCCATCTGATTTACAATAAAGCAGCCTATGCTTGAGGGTGTGACTAACTTGTGCTTATGAAGTCATCACAGTTTCATCCAAATATGGTCACTTCTGGCACCAAAAAAAGGAAAATGGCCACGGCTGTCAAACTCATGGTGGTATTACACAGTCTATGATGGTGCAAGAAGAAGAGTCATTTGGCGTTTTGAGCTGTCATCCAGGATCGGCGCTCTACAGACAGATGGGCAGACAGACAGGGGAGTGGTGCCCCTGCAACGCTACAGTGACAGAAACAATGACTTGTCAAAGCCAAAAGCTAAATTGCTGTGGAGTAAATACATTATATGCTCCAGTGTGGTTTAGGCCTAGCCAGTTCATTGTGGTGGGTGTATTGTGTATATGGAAACCAAAGTGGTACAGCGAGTCTCTGTTGATGTGTTTGCATATTTGTGAAGATGTGTGCCGTGCCAGTGGAAAGTGAGAGGAATCCACATCTGTTAATAGTCTGAGCTCCACTTTGAAACATTCTCCAAGTGTTTGCTGTTCTGGCAGTGATGGGTAAACACAGGATTTGTAAAGTTTTCTTCATAGCCTTCGGTTTTCACAATGTCTTGTCTGTGGCAAGCTCCATCACCAGCGAGCCAGCAGACCAGGATAAAGGACAGGAAAGGCCGCCTTTGCCTTTTTCTGTGGCACCAAATAAGTGACTGCCCTTGTTGGTGTCCCACACCAACCACATCTAGAAGAGTCCTCCTCGAACCGCCGCCCTCTGCCTTGCTGGATAACATGTCCTGACCATCCCACCCAGTGACTGCACACTGAGCCCTGGGGAGCTGCTGAAGGCGAGGTGGTTGTCTGAATGAGACCGCAGGCTGACTTGGCTGACTTATTCAGCCTTCTTGGTAGACTTTTACTAAGGCCTCATTACAGGCTGGGAAGTTAAAGGCCGGACCACACTGTGTGCATGTGACTGTATGTGTTTATGTGTTAATCTAGCCAAGGCCTTTTCTGCATACATTTAACTTTTCTGTGCATCTGTGTTTACTGGTGTGTTGTCTCAGTGTCTCATGTCTCTGTGCCTTCATGCTATGTGTTTAATGTGAACATGTGTGTCCCTGTCCATCATTTGTATACACTTCCCACACTAACAAGAAAATTAAAAAGAAAGGGAGATCTGCAATTAAGTCCCCACAAATAAAAGACTTCACCCTCGTTCAGACAGACCCCGGGCTTCAAAATCAAAAAAAGGATTATCTTTAAATAACTACCTGTGGGATGTTTTCCTGTGTCTTTCATGGACCGGAAAAACACACTCACAGCAGGCATGAGTGGCAGATTTGGGTTATGCTGTAGTGCAGCAAAGTTCATGATGTATCAACCAACGTCTTCGTTCTACATGAAAGAAAGAGCACACGCAGAAGATCTCTGAGTTCATCCAGCAGGCCAGCGATAACATCGAGTCAAGACCTGATGTTGCTGAGTGCCTGTATGAATATAATGATGAAAAGCGGTATTATTCACCCGTAAGATATATGCAAATACATGTACATACATATTTACATGCTAAATGCATGTAAATAGTAGGTACCGGTGAACAACTTGTCAGGAATCACTCCTAAACGTGGGGTGAGCATTTGCGTGTGTGTGTGTCTACAGCTTCGCAGTAGCCTAGATACCAACAATGCTGTCACTCAGTGTAAATGAGTGTGCTGAGGCTCTCTGGTGGGTCAGGGAAGTAACAGAAGCCTGCACGTGCACACACACACTTTATTTTTCTCTTTTCTTCCACAAGAGGTGGAATGGAGCTAAGTGCATTTACTTAAGAAACAATTCTAGGCAACAGAATTGAGTATTTAAATTAGTGCTGCTCACATGTCAGAGGGCATTAATGCACAAACCTGTAACAGGCATATAAAGTAAACTGAACTGGCCAAAGGTATATAGAATGAAAGTAATCATAATTAGGTCCACTATAGGGAGCTGCATACATGGAAATGATGCATACTTGGTAATAAATAGATTAGTAATAACAATGAAGTAGTACAAAATGTAATACTAATGTGGTGTATAACTGACCGGTTATTTTACAAAAAATAAATAAATTCGACTTATTATTACGTATTGTTGTAATATAATTATGAAAATATAAAAATTAAAACGCCGCTCAATAGAGTGTATACCTCCACCAAGGCCCAACAGTCCCCTAAATTTAAAATTGCTAGAGTCGCCCCATTATGAAGTCAAGACTTCAGCTGTTGAAGTAAGTGGGCGAGGCACAGAACCCTAAAATTGCTACCAATGTGTGAATGGTTTCCGCACCTAACTCCCAACTCAAGGGTGGCACACACTAAAAGATTTTTAAAATCTTAACCAACCATCACAGCACACCACACGGACTCCGTTCACCGACAACCAGAGTCTTATCTCTCAAAACGCCAAATTTTGCGCAGTCAGATGCAAGTTTAACGTAAACAAACATTGCATCATACATCACCAAACATCAAACAACATCTCTCGTTCTCATACTTACACAAAACACACAAACAAGTTTATCGTGAAGCCAAAGTTACTGTGGTCCACTATTTCTGACCTCCGTCTCAATTATGCCTCACCGTCGTTATTCCACCTGATGATACACAATCCGAGTCGTGTTCGGCTGTCTTCTCTGTTCCCCCCCACACCATAGCATTTCTGATTGTAAATAATGAAAATGTTTAATATTTACGATTTCAAATCGGGGTGGCCAAGATCGTCTTCTGAGCAGGTCTGGGTGGGTGAAACCACAGGAAAATCTGGCACAATCATCTTTAGAACCATCAGATAATTGGGCCTTTGCTGAGTTTCTTCGGAATTGGAGAAACGGGCCCACAGTCTCGTGTGTACCCTGTTTTAGATACTACACTTCAACCCATGTATAAATATGGGTTGGGTTCCACCTTTCAAGTCTGACTTGACCATATTATATCTGTATTTGAAGTGCATACTGTTTAGCTGCAAGTATTTATAGTATAATGTGAACTGTCAGCATGTTACCTAATGCAGGTTACCCATAATGTGTCTGGAGTGGAAAAACATTTGTGCTACTGTTGATGTCTATAGAAAGGGGAATAGAACCCACTTGAGGGGTCATCTGCAATTATTGGTTGGCCAAATTTAAATTCCTCCTATGATACTCATCTGATATTACACTCATGTCTAGGTTCACTCTTCACCTAAATATCTCATTGTCTTGGGTAGTCATGACTCAATTCTTTTTTGGCTTTGTGATCTGTTTTCCTGTCTCTCTGATCCCCCCCTCATGCTTTCTTTCACTCCAATGCCCATTTCCCACAGTCCATCTCCGCATTGAGCTCTCTTCATCACTTTTCCTGTCAGACCTGAATCTCTATATCTTTTATTTCTCTCATCCCTCTACCTTCCTGCAATCTGTCTCTCCCTTTCTCTCCCGGGAGTAGTAATGGGATGATGGGTTGGTAGGCAGCCTTTAGGGGTTTGCCATGCAGCACAGGCCTCTCTCACCTCCCACCACCTCTTGCAGCCATCCATCTCCATAAATGCGCACTGAGTGGGAAGCCAGAGTCCGCCTCAGCGTTTCAGACCTACATGCACGCACTTACACTGAATGCACATACAAAAGTGGACATCGAACTTAATCAACAGGAAGTGGAAGAAAAAGTGCACACAGCGAGGAGTGCTATAAACACACTGACCTCATATCAGCACAGTCATTGCACATGCTTTTACAAATTTACCTCCTTCACCTAAACAGACACCCACACTTGTACTGAGTCTTTCTCCATGTCACTTTCTCTATCTTCCTTTATCTTTCTCCTCAGACAAACCCAGAAGCAATTTGTCCCTGCAAAGCCCATCTAATAGCAGCCTGGAATCAATGTCTTAAAGTCAAAGGACTTTGAAGAGAGCCTGCAGACCAGGCTCTCTAACAAGGCTTTAAATCACTAGATTATTGGTTTTATGCATGTGACCCATGTGGAAATAATTGCTAATGTTCCAAGAGTAACCATTGGAAAGGTGGGTAATGGGGCAATTTATAAATTCAGATTGTAATACATGGAAAGTATCCACACCATCTCCTCACTGTTATTTTATGGGGGCTCGTAAAAGCAGGCCAAGCAGCACAACAGTTGCAGCCATTAAAATCAATACTGCTGTTGCAGACACTGTTATTGGTGCCCATTTAATGTTTGACGAGAGGAAAGCCTTTAAGGACCAAGAACAGCAAATCACTGCCATCAAGATATGTTATCTGTGTAACGAAAGAATTCAAATCGGTCATGAATAATTTTTATGTGGGATAACTAATGTTTCGTGAATAATTAAACTCATTCTTTTTCTATGAGAAGACCATATGTGACACGTCATAGACTACCATTCCACTCTACCCAGAGATCCAAATTGGTCCTAAATTAGATTTGTCTAATGTCACAGTGACACTACTCTTCAGTTGGGCGAAATGAAAAGGAGCATTTAAAATATCTCCCAGAAGAACCCTTGGCTTCCTTTTTATGATAAAGTGAACAAAACATTTTTTTTTGCTCCGCATCGATGACAACCACAGATGGAGGCCTTATGTTTTCAGGTTGTCTGTGGGTTCAGCGTACGAGCATTCCTCCCATCCTCCCGTCAGTTCTTGTGAATAAGATATCTCAAGAATGCTTCAAGTAATTTTCTTTGCACAAATGTTCACTCTGAGTCAAGAATGAACTGATTAGTTTTTGAGTGAATTAGTGAATTCGTTACATTTTGCAAGAAAGGTCACTGCGACCTGACATATTATGTGGTCAGAGTACAGGGGGACGTCAGGCCAGAATGTAACGAATATTAGAAACAACAATCTGGATGTCTACCTTCCAAAACCGGGTCTTATGTTATAAATTCAGTAAAACTTTTTGTTTATCTGCACTCTGCTACTGATATAACTCAGGACTCTTTACTTCCTCTCCCAAAATACCAACAAAAGGGAAGACATCCTTTTACATAAAAATCTGCCCCAACCTAAAATGGTTTTGCTAGTACTCATGTTCAGGTTTGCACAACTAAAATCTCAGTTATCCTAAAATCATATGACACTCTTCGCTTTGTTTGACCATTTGTTTCATTTAATTTAATTGCTACTGCTAACATTTTTCACTGTTTCCTATATCCTTGTTTACTTGTGTTTATATAATACAACACATTGAGTGCCATACACTTGACTAGATCTGTAATCCAAAGTATAGTACAAAACATTCACCTCAACCTTTGAAAATAATTAGATTTTTGCCAATCACACTACCACATAAACTAACCCAGCCCTTCATCTTGACCCACCACTGTCTGCACTGTACGCTTCGAGAAGGCATGAAACCACCAGGCGGTCATTTTTCTTGATAGAAAGGTGCTGACTGTAAAATGAAATGGCTACATGTGATTTCAAGTCAATTGAAATAAAATGTATCAATTTTAGCAATTATTTCAATAATAAAATGATTGTGTCATTCTTGTTTTGAGCAAAAATGTCAAATGTTGGTTCCAGCTTCTTCTGCTGTTTCTCTTTGTCATTTCTGACAATAAAGATAAAGAAAAATAAAGAGTTCTGCATTAACTATGTATGAATTATGCCATTTCTGCAGTTCCCCTTTTTCAGAGGCTCAAAAATAATTGGACAACTCTCTGTTCACTAGGTTAGTTCATCCAATTACTTTCGTGCTTCTAAAAAATGGGGTCTTTGTGTAAAAATATCTACAATTCCTAAATGGTTAATCCTGGCATATCCTGGATACTTTGTCTTCACTTTTAAGGAGTGGCATTTAGTGGAAACAGGCTTTCTGTTTTTATGTTTGTCAAGGATTTGCATACAGATATTTGCCACAGCTTGAGATCAAAAGCTAAATTACACTTATTGTATTGCATAATTGCCTTGTCAAACTTTGATGGGAAGCAAAAGCGAAAAAAAAAAATCACACACAATAAATCACACTTATTTCTCTTACATTTTAGCATATATGCAATTATGTTATCTATCACATCGGCCAACCTGTCACTTTTTGAATTCCTGGAACAGCTGGCATATCTGGAGTCAGACATGTTAGCTCGCTCAGTCTGCATGGGTTGTTATACATGAGACTTGTGGTTTCATGGTGCCTATATAAGAGAAATATTGCCATACTTCTCTCTGTATGTCTATGGACAAATCATGAACGTCAAGATTGTATTCACACTCCAGTCTCTTATTTTGTAAACAGAAAAATAACTGCATGGGAGCAAATAAAATAGCAAGCCCACTGTACCCAGAGGCATTGGACTGGTGAAAGTGAAGGGCTGCGCCGTCAACTATCAACACAATTTACAGTACGACTCTTAATCCAACATTTCAAATAATAATGAAATGGGATAGGCCAGTTTTACACTAGGGTATTGCAATACTTATCTAGTATCTATGCTGTATATTGCTGCAAACAATCAAGAGCAAGACTAGAGGGAACAGTGGACACTGCCAACAGACACTGACGTTACCATTAATACCAACCAAAGACACGAACCTGCTCACCACCTCCCACCCTTCACCACTCAGTTTTTACCACTTCTGCCTTTCACCCCTGTGATCTGAGGTGAAGTGCAGCTGCTAAGCTAAGTGTGTGTCGTGCACAGAAACCACCTGTTGCGTGGCTCCACAGCAGACCAGGAAGAGAGGGAGAGAGAGAGAGAGAGACAGACAGAACAGAGAGCAAATGGAGGTCTCTGGCCTGGAGCCTAATGACACCCCGCTCCTTTCCTCTTTCGAGCCTCACCACAGCTTTGGTCTGCTCTCCTTTAGGCCAGTCAGCAGGACACCACAAATAGCCCATTCCCTCTCTCCACGGCTCCCATAACCATACAGGCGTGCGTGGGAGCCCAGTAATTTTCCACTACAGCCACGATGTGTTTGTGTGGGATTTGAGTTTGTGTGTGTGCGTGTGTGTGCTTGCTCATAAAAGCACAGGAGAATATAGTTTTCTTAATATTCGACCACATGTGTTGTTTAGTTTGCCAGTAAGAATTTGTGCTGCATAATTACATACAAAGGCGAGCACAAAAGTGAATTTGCATTGAGGCATGTGTGGGCACTTGCTAACACAAATACACTTGTGTTATAGATAGGATAGTTTAAATCCCTCACTTTGTTATTGTGTTTCTGTTTACTCCAACACTGGGTCATGTATGCACACACAAGCTGTGCTTCACAACACTAAGACTGAAAGTCTCTGAATCTAAAATCATAAAATTTATTATTCACTCTCAATTTTTAGGACTACTCGACAACTGTCACATTTGAATACAAAATTTCCGCAATATTGGATACAAACACTTGATAGAGTGAAAAGGAGAAGTCAAAAGGCCACAGATGCAGTTGGTTCTTGTGTGGTTAATAAAAGCTCTGGGGTAACGGTTTGAAGCAGCGTCTAATTCAGTCCACATTCAGTTAGAGGGAAGCCACAGTGCTTGTGGGTGGTCCAGCGCCTGTCAGCACTGCCATTTTGTCTTCTGATGTCACATGTTTAGATTTAAGGCTCAATTTGCTCTCCGTTCTCCATGTTTGCAGCAACTACATGTGCTCTGAAGGACGAGGTTTAAATGATAGGGATCCGCAGGAAGACAGGGGGAGTCCAAATGTGAAGATCCTTCTCAGGAATCTAAAACAGATGAGCGGGCTGGTGTTTCTTACATTTGTGCTATTCATGCAGATATGAATGCCTCTAACCTGTTTTTACACACAGAAAAGAGGCAAGAGCCTAAAAAAAAAAAAAAATTGGATCCACCTCTGTTAAATTCAATAAGACACAAAGATCTCAATCTAAAATCCCTCAGCCTTAATACTCAATCAAATGCATCAACATGATCCTATATCTCCAAAGTCAAACCTCTGCAGGCTCCTGATGAAGAGTAATCCATTTTGATCAAAAACAATACAATGAACAATCCCTCTAATGTATGGACGTGGACAATTTCGCCATAAAATTGTCATTGCGGGTTTGTGGGCGAGCAGCTCAGCAGAACAATGTGCTATCAATGCATTCTATGAAGCAGCGTTTGCAAAAAAGACGGAAGCCGATATATCTAAATCTTGCAGGTGTGTGCTTTAAGTGTGCACACTCACACACATACGAACATTCACACACACCTCCACTGCTCTATTTTACAATTCTTAAATGCAGTGTGTGTCATCTGCCACATTTACACACTCACAGTGATGTGTTCACACAGTCAAACACACACAGTTTCCATCCCACTTTTGTTCTTCGTCTGAGTTGTGGTGTATTATAGGTCACAGTTTTGCAATTGTGTAGGGGTAGCCTATTTTCTCCGAACTTCTCTCTTATTTCATTTCTTTATCTCTTTACACTTTCCATTTTCTCTATTAAATGTCTAAAAAAAAAACAACAACAACAAAAAAACTCAACAACAATAAGTTAACTGACAGAAAATAACTTTTTTTTTTTTTTTACACGTTTCTCACAATTTTCAGAATTAATCGTAGCTGGTAAAATAATTGATAATGTGAATTACCATCACTTGCAACCCTCACTGACTATGCTTTGTTTTACTGTAATGACAAATGTCAAATGAGGATATTTGATTTGATTTGGTGGATCTTCTAACTTGTCAGTACAAACAACTGAGACTGGTTCATCACCCATTAAATTGTCATTAATGATCAAATGCTTTGACATTTGTTGGTTCCAGTTTCTTAAATTTCAGGATTTGCTGCTTCTTTGTGATTTGGCATCTGGCAGTAAAGAGTCTTTGGGTTTTTAACTATTGGTTGGTGTAAAGAAGCGATTTTGTAGATGTCACTTTGGGCTCTGAAAAAATCTGAGGAACATTTTTAACAATTTTTTGAAATTTATAGCATAAATGATTAATTGTGAAAATAATGTGCAGGTTAATCAACAATTAACATAATCATTAGTTGCATTTCTAGTAAATTCTACAAGTTGTTTTGCAGCTGTTACATGAGACTGTGTGGTCGACAGCAGCTTCCAACCACGTCAGCCAAACGAGATGAGCACCTCTGCTGTCTGCACACATCAGTGAACACACACACACATACACACACGTGAAGACGTATCTGATAAAGACCTAATAAGGGTGTGCAAACCAATTCCTGTGTTTATCAAAGCACATGGGTGTGTATGTGAAAGTGCCATGACATTACACAAGGAGACAAAACTGCAGCTTTCAGCGGTGGTGACGATAAGACAAAACTCATCCGTTTCCACTCTGACTTATCAGCTAGAGAGCTTTACAAATATCCCACAGTGCAATGCAATGATAGTGAATGAGCTCACATTAAAGCGCAGTTCAAAGGGGGGCAAACATGCAGATGACACGTTTAAGGAACATGTGTTCACACAGGAAAGTGGAAGAAGGACAAGAGATGGGAAATATGTTGTTATTATTAAATTCATGTAATGTAGAGAAAGTTTGTTTTGTGGAATAGTCAGAAGACAGAATTTATCTGGATAAAAATGGAAATATACTGTGAAGTAATAGCGTTCTTGCACAAATTCCAATAAAATAACAGCACTCAAGTTAACAGAATAGTTGTGGTTTAGTGCGTGGGTTTTTGCTCATTATGTTTGCATGGGAGAAAGAGAGAATAAACATGACTGTACTTTCTCCCCGTTTGCAGCGAGTTCCAGTTAAATACATCTGGTAAGGAGTCAATCTGCATCCTACTTCTTTCTTTACTGAAATTTGTGAATGTCTCACCAGTTGCCATGACAACCATGGAAAAAAATGTCTGTGTAGCCATCGCGCACATAGGAGCACTCTGTCGTCCATGGTTTGAGGGCAGAGGCAAATGTTGTTTACAGCGCTGAGACTCGCTCATATACACTCACACGCACAAAGAAACTGCACGGAAACAATCTATCCACTTCACTACAAAAAAAAAAAACCCCTTCAAGCAGCTCTTGTCGGCACTTCCTGTGTAGATGTGAGCCATCAGAGAATACAGTAACCCACAACTGCATGTGGTGTTACAGTTCTTACGTCACATATCCGGACTGAAAGAGGCTCTTAAACTCAAGAAGAAACCAAAAGAAAGGTAAAAACGCTGTACTTGACATTTGGTTAAAAGATTTTCTAAGCTTCTATTAAAGGGTGCAAAGTGCAGAGCACTCTTTAAAATTGCTCTGAGAGGGTCTGCATTTGAAGCCTAACCGTCTAAGTGCAGGGGGAGGCGGGGAGCAGGGGGTTTCGAGAGACTACTGTGTTACTTGTGGCTTTTGGGTTTGTGGGCTTTTCTATAAGATATAACGGTTCAGTTTTCCTGTCAGCAGATTTAGGCTATGTAAGCCACTGTGGTTGTGAGACAACAGACATGTCCAGAGCAAGAAGAAGATAGACCTTAAAAACATTCACAAAGTTTGCTGATTGGTAGGCATTGCATTAGTATGAATAAGATAAGATTCAGTAAGACTTTAAGTTACCAAATCTGAAATCTACAGGGATTAAAAACTTCAAACTAGAGTCATAAGTCCCATAGAATTTTAGTGTCACCAATTCAGTATTTGTCCAAATTTGAAATAAGGTCACACTGTTTCTGCAGTGTTGGCATTAAATAAACCGTATTCACACAGTGGCCATTTTCATGGCAGCCAAAAGTCTTAACATCTGACCATCACATCTGTGAGACTGCTAAGAGTTGGACCTTCTTTGGCTCTAATTGTTCCTTTAACACCAAACTTATCTAACCATGGCTTTATGGACCTTGTTTAAAGCACATGGACAGTCTTGTTGGAACAGAAAGAGCTCAACCAGCTAAAATGTCTTTGCATTCTGTAGACTTAAATGGGAACTCTGGTATTTTTCAATTTGGAGGTTACGTTTTTTGAAAAGTGCCACACAGGGCTGTACCGGGCATTCTAAGATTGACAAATTGTGCTTAGGTTGAAAAATACTGGAGTTGAACTTTAAAAGAATCCTTCGCTTCAACTAAAGGGCCTAATATACCTTTATACCTTTACCATCAAACTTCACAGCACTCACTATGCATTTGGGTAGGCAGCAAATCGAATTTTTTTCACAAAGATCCTGGATGCACAATTCTTGCTTTCATTGCTTCCACGGGCAGTTTGTGCCTTTGTAATGAGTATTCCTACAAAACAGTTTATTAGCTCTTTGTGATTCAGCACTCCATGGCCCACTCTGTGAGATGGCAATTTTTTCCACTGCACAGCTGACAAGTTATTGCTTCAAGGTGCTTCCACCTCAGGATAAAACATTTACATTTTAAGTGGGCTCATGATAATCCATCCTAAATCACTGATGATATATAACTATATTTGCTTTATTTTATGTACCTGTAAGCAAAGGGGAGTGGTTTTAAGGAGAATGCTGTTGTTTTTCAACTTATGCCCTATTTCCCCAGACTTCATGGGTCCAAAACATCACATCTTTGTTGAAAATTACTCTAGTCTGGAATTTGGTTGCTAGGACCATTTAGCTTTTGATTACCCTGTGTTGTTGAGTTGTATATGTAGTTTTTTTGAGCTAAACAATCCGATTCAAAAAAGATGTGTTTTGTGAAGTTTTTAACCCTCAGAGACCAGGAAATGGGGTTTGGGTTAAAAAAAAAAATACAGGATTCTCCTTCAACACAATAATTAGTTAGTACTCTTGGATTTTCACAATAATTACAATATTCGTACAATATGCGGTTTCAAGTAAACTTAACTGCTGCCCCTTTGATTGATACCAAACTGCAGCCATCAGTCATTAGTTCTCCCCAGCTCAGCTCAGCTCTTGTGACTCAAACACACATCTTAAACAATGCAAAGCTTTCACACTCAATGGCCACATAAAATTACCCAGCAGAACGCAGCCCCAGCATACACACACACGCCAAGTGTATAAGGTAAGTGTGACGACTCCCTTTTAACACTTTTCGGGGGTTGTTTAAAAGGAACATCCTCCCCGGTGGGTGGACATGAGAAAGATCTGATTCACATTAGCTCTCCACGCTCTCCATCTAGATTTATTATAAATATATTTGTCCTTCGTGGGAAATGGGAGTTTCATCAACGTGGACATAACATCTGTGCCTTGTGATTCTTTTGGTATGCACTATTGTCTGAATATTCTGTGTGTCACACTGCATTGATTCATAGGTCAAATCCCCTTCAGAAGCGTGCAGCCGTTGGAGATTAAGCTGTGTCACGCTTGACACAATTACTTAATGCAGAACAGTAAACAATAAACTGACAGGAGCGCAAAGTGTTGCCCAGAATTATATTCCCACTGATTAGGAATGCACGAGCAGTAGACGCTATGCTTTATAAAGCCCCTGGTGCAGGCTAAAACTGCCAGCAAAATTCGCAAATTAAAATGTAAAGCTGGTCTAAGCACTACCTTGATGAAATCCCATATTAAGCCGAGCAGGGAGCCTGTGTGCACCAGAGGGAATGAGAGTGAAGCCTAGCCAACAGGGAACTGTGCCTCCTATCATGTCCCCCGTCCCTTTTTTCTACACTATCATTACCTTGTCTGTCACTCCCCACGCATTTTCTCTCCCTCACCTCCCCCCAATGCCCTTATTTTTCTGCCTTCCTTTGTAACCTTTTCCTTCGTACTATTTCGCGATTCCTTCTTTAACCTCGCTGTAACTCTCCTTCTCCCGCAATCTTTCTTCCATTTCTCTGCTCCCTCCTCCCCTCTGGTTGTTTCCTTCTCTCTCTATCTGGAGGTGCCACATCTGGCAGCTTTCAGACTTCAGACACGGCCTGCCTGGCTGAGAGAGAAAGCGAGAGAGAGAGAGAGAGTGAGAGAGAGAGTGAGATAATCGGGCTAATCCCTCCCTCATCCCAGAGGCTATCACGCTACTCTATAACCCCATAATCCCTCTAATTCCCTCACACTCTGCAGTCATCCTCGCTGTCAGACACATTGGGATCCTTATCACCAGGCAAGAGCTGCAGGGATGTGTGTGTGTGTGTGTGTGTGTGTGTGTGTGTGCTGCGTATGTGTGTGTCTGAGTTGCTTCCTTTTAATCAGCGAGTCTCTGTCTCATGTCTCTGGCTTCGCATCCAGACTGACCTGACCCTACATTTGAGGAGCTTGGATGGAAAAGTATAAACACAACATCTCTAAAGTAAAAATGAAGAACACATCCAAAAGATAAAAACTGTTCCAATTATGACATCGTAATCCCCCCCCAAACACACACACACACCCTTGTGTGAGAGCATCTAGGAGAAAATAACCTGCTAACCCTGCACCCGCTCTGCAGCTCTGCCATGTGGGACTATTTCTCCCCGAGTTCAAAGGGCACAGTCAGTGATGTGGCGGATACACACAACTGGAGCACCTGTGTTTGTCCTCCTCACCCCAGATAACAATGGGTGAACGACTTCGGCTCCTCTTTAGATGAAGAGCTACTCCCCCCTCCTGCCACCAATCCAGCCAACCGGTGATCACTTGGAAACCCAAGCTGTTCCATTTCCAGCAGGTTTGCATGTGGAACGTGTTTGTTCATCATGTTGAGCTCAATGTTACTCCTCTCCTGCACATCTGCACCTGGCCTCACTAACACAGAAAAGACAAGAAGAGTGTGTTTGTATGTGTGTACACTATTGATGGATGCTTCTATTTGACAGCATGTTGTTTATCATGCTTGCTGCTCTGTGGAACTTAGCCATGTGTCAGCGAGTATCTGCCTGTCCATCCATTCATTAGGGCCAGGTGTTACCACAACAATTTCATATCTGACATCAATATATGCACAAACACACAAGAATAAAGTCACTATATATGTTGATTCTAATGACTGATTGGCAGAAGTTGTCATCATCATCATTAGGCTATTTTCAGTGGCATTTGTTTATCTTTTGGATGACTCTTGGTGGGACTACACAAAAACTGCTTGACAAATTTTGATGTAATTGTCATCAAAGGTGTCTATTGGCTCAACCTTCAACTGCTTAGAATTTGGTGACCAAAGGTCAAGGTCACTAACGGGTCTAAAAACACATTTGTTGGGCCATTTATCCCTGAAGATTTTCAGATTTTTTTAGGTGGGCTGCAGCATTCTGGAGTTTGGGAAAGGCTGATTTAGTGCATTACTCTCTTAAATATTTTTCTTCATCAATGAAAACATGGAACATAAATTATTATAAAATATCTTCATTATCAGAGTGCTTGTTTTGCTGGAACAACACTCATATGAAGGTTACAATGGAAAAGGACTAAAAAAAGGTAGCTCAAAAAGTATGTAGACCTTTAACCAAATACCACCAAAGTCTAGTATCCACTGAAGTATTGTATGTTTAATAATTATCGCGACTATTGAGCTGCTGTTTTCTCATCTTCTCCTCTAATTGTTCAACTTTTGACAGGAAAACGTAGTATGTAAAGTATTCAGCCTACCCTGCTGTACTCAATTTGTGCTTCCCCTTGCAAAAATGCTGTAGAATTACTGAGAAACAGCTTCACTTCTATCTATAGTGATTCTATAGAAATGAATGTCTACCTCAGAGGGAAAGACAGGCAAATATAACGACATTTTTCAATCACAGTGCAAATCCAAATCCAAATCCTATTCTCTAGTCCCAGACAATCATAGAAAACCATCAAACAACACCAGGAGTTCACAAGTTGTCTCTGTTGCCTTTATTCAGTGTCACCAGTGAAATTTAGCTTTTGATGACACTTGCACCCACACTCGAATGACTCTGTAGGGTCGTGGCGGCGATGTCAGCGCCGGCATTGTGGGTGTTGCTTGAGATTGAGTAGGGTTCTACAACAGAGACAGCTCATCAAGCTGGAGAGCCAGCCAAGTGGAGTGTGACAAATCTCCATTTACCATCGACGCATGGGGGCAAGGGTAAAATTAGAAACTCTGCCGCTTCTAACTCCCCGCTGCTAATTCCATTTGTGGAAATTAATAAGTGTTTTTGTCCTCCTCCCCTCACTCCACCCCCGCCCCTCGTTCTCTTGCACTCTCATTTCCTCCCTCATCTGCTCTCCTTGACGAATTGCATTATCTCAAGGAAAAAAAAAAGCTCATACACTAGTAATGAGACATTGTTAGGCAAATCCCAAGTCAGTTCCAACATTGTTTACGGAATAAATGGCTGATTATCAGCTCGAGAAGTGTGTGCATGTGCAAGAGAGTAAAGTTAAAGCCTGCCCTGTTGGCTGCAGGGCAGGCTACAACTTGTTTTATGCTTTTGTCATTATTAGTACTGTTTTCAATTAGGCAAGAACACATTCCTGATAATTTGGCAATTCATTACGTGAAATAACCCACTGTGAATTGAAGCAAGGCATGGAATGAAGCAGGATGGTAATGGTCCCCTGGTGAAGTGTTCTCTTAAAAAATAAATGCATGTGTTTTCGGATGAAAAGCATGCTTTTTTTGTGTCTGATATCTTCTCCAATGTGGCAGTCTAAAGATTAGCTATAAAGTAAAACCGACATGGTCATATGTTCATCTATAGAGCTATAGTTCATCTATATATATAGCTCGAGAGAGAGAGGGAAAATCAATGTACTGCATAAATAGCTCAGACTTCGTACTCACTGTTGTTGTAAAATAAATACCTCAATCAAACTACATACTTTGATTCAATAATTGTAAATTTACAGTTAAAAAAAAAGAATGTTGTACAGTTTGTGTTTTCCTACCTTTCTTTACTTCCAGTATCTGATGTGTACCCCAGACAATAGATTCAACTTGCACTTTGCTGTTGCATTGTACACTGTTGAGTTAATGCTCCTTGAGGCCTAACTCCAGACCGCAATAAATTTCATTCATATTTTCATATTTTCTGAAGTTTTATGGCATAACAGATGAGAAATAGGACTGAAATATATTGGAGTTCTCTTTTAAGAAATTAATTTGGTAGCTGTAGAATATACTGTAACTATGTAAGGTATCAGAAGTATTTGGTACTTAAGTATAAAAAAATAAATACTGTATGGAACATAAATAAAATTAATGCTCTGTCCTACAGTCTTGTTTTCCAGTAGAAGTTGTTGTATATATCAGAACTTTAAAAGTTAGCTTTGGTCCGAATGAAAGGATTTTATGGATTTATTATAGTCCTGCCACAGTCAGACAACAGAATCTTTTATTTGTTGGAACATTCGATTTCTTCTGGGCTGTTTCTGAACCACGTTTCCTCCCCTAGCTTCAAGTTTTTACACCACTGTTGACACTACAGTTATATAGACTCTCATCATTTTCTCCACTGATACTCATGTGTGGTGCAGAGACAGCACAAGAATGACACACAGTTTTGTTCAAGAAGTAAGAAAACCTTCTAAAATCCCACAGGCATGGTTTCCTGGTGGCTCTGTAGTTAAGATGTGTATTATAGATGTGTATTATATATATAAATGTATCATCCACAGTCCACCGTCACACGTCAAGTGTCCTCCCACAGTTCACAGATGACCGGAGTAACTGCTGTCTCTGTGACAGAGAGGGCTGAGGACTGTAAACAGTGTCAAGACTGCTGACGGTGAATAAATGCAACATTAGAAGAAAATAAACTTAAATTGGAACTGTAGTTTTCTGTATTGTAGGTTTTGGTATGTAATGTATGCAGTATAGTAAACTACAACAAATTCATCCAATGACTTACAAAAGCTAGTGTGACTCAACGCTATCGCAAGCTAGTACTTCAAGGTGTCTAAATTATGCTACAGCAAAAATGTGTTGCAGCAGCACAGAAGTTAACAATGGTTTTTCAACCAATTCAGTGTTGTGCTGCGCTTTTTATCTGCTTGCTTTCTCCTCCTGAATGCACAGCAGAAGGAGAGGAGCATTAGAAGTAACCTCCAGAAATAGCCAATGATCAATGATCGCAGCCTAAGCACCTACTCATATCCTGGTGGCGCCCAGAGATTTGCAGCAGTGCTTGACCCATCTCCCTAATAAGCCAGCGATTAGCAGGCCACAGTGGAAGAAAACACAGTGGATCAATAGAGACCAGAGAACATCAATGAGCTGCTGCACACAGCTGCTGCCTCCCACCAGGCCCAATCAGAGCTTTGTTAGTCCGTCATTGAATGTCATTATAAAACATGCATGTCCGTGCTGTCTCTAAAAGTGATGTGTTAATGCTAATGAATTAGCATGCACTGTCAATGTGCCTCTGTTGCATTACACAGTCTTATACGTCAACTCAAGAAAAGGTAAATCGTGATGAAATGTAAGCCTGCAGGTCTGACTAGGCACTTTGATTTAATGGTTTCTCTCTCGCCTGCCACTGGTTGCACTTCAGTGTTTTCATTTTGATATTGACAAATTATAAAATATTATAAAATATGCTATAAATTTTCAAAGTCAATGCTGTTCATTCGTTCATTTTCTGCCACTTATCCAGGTCCGAGTTGCAGGTGTAACAGTCTGAGCAGGGAGATGCAGGCGCTCTTTTCCCCGACCACTTTCACCAACTCATTGGGGGGGAACCCAAGACTTTTTACATTCAAGTTAAAGAAAATAAAAACAAAAAACTCAAAACTTAAACATTGACAAAAACATACTAGAAAGAAGGCATCCAGGGAGTGCAAACCTCTGCCAACACAGCTAAATTCCCAACAACATAAGCTAACCCGCGATAACTGCTTACCTTTCAAGGTTAACTTTTTTTTTTCTCTGCGAGTTCATATTTCAGCTGTCTATCAGACTGTGGTATTAGTGTTTGTTTTAGCCATTTCTAAGTGTTATTTTTAGGTTAAAGTCATTTGGTTCAAAAAAGAGTACATATTATTGCCACCTTACAGGAAACACATGAACCGCAGTGCAAGCTGGTTGTTGCTATGTGATGGACTCATCACACACTCATGTGATTAGTTACAAAAGGACACCAGATAGACCTCTTTGTGTCAATTCATTCCAAGAAATGTGTTTGACCTTTTAGTGACCTTGACCTTTGGACGTGAAACCACAAAAGTTAATAATCTGTATTGCTGCCAGCTACAAAATGAAACCAGTTGGACCTCTTTATTTCAACTCTTTCAGGTTATGACCAAAAAACATACTTTTTGATCTTTGTGGGACCTTAAACTTTGACCTTTGGCCAACAAAATCTAATCAGTTGTAGGTTGGGCCAAGGCACACCATCAATGAAAATTTCATTGAAATTGGTGAATTACTTTTTGTGTAATCCTGCTAACAGACAGACATACAAATAAATAAAAAATCATATGCCACTGAAAACAAGCTCGTCAAACATCATTGGCAGAGGTAACAAAAATATTGCACAAATTATAAGAGCCATTTAAAACTGTAACACCACTGATGTCATGGTTGTGGATTTTTTTTAATGAATGATTTTGTGATAAATGTATTTCTTGTCCTTTTGATGATTGTTTTTCTTAGTGATCACTCCTGTGTTACCCGTGTAGGGTTTTATTTTGAAGAATCTTCTTCCCTTCTGTCTTGTTTTACGTTTTCTCCTGCACTCGTGTGTCCAACTATCTCCTCCCTCCTTGTGTATTTATGTCCATGTGCTTCCTTTGTCTCTGTCAGATCAATGTGTTCCTGTCTAATTTTCTGGATTTGGACTAATTTCTGTTTGTCCAGTTTGTCTGATTGTCCTTTCTGGAATAGTTTAGTCGTTTCAGACTGGTTTTCTAATTTTGACCTCTGCCTGTCACACGACTTGTGAGTTTTGCCTGACATAAATAGATATCTTTTCTTTTTCTTTGTAGAGAACTTTTCAAAATCCAAGTTACAAAGTGCTTCACAACGACAGAAAAATATAACATTAAAGTCATAAAACTATTAGGTAGAAGTGAATTAAACAACATAAAATAATAACAAGAAAGCACATAAAAACATTAAAACTAACATAAAATCACTAGAGGCTCTCTGGTAAAGGTATGTCATAAGAAGGAATTTAAAAGAGATCACTGACTCGGTATGATTTAGTCTCTCCTTCTTAGTTGTCAGCATTTGGGCCCAAATCCAGTCTCCGGTGTGTGTCGGCATAACATGACACACTACTGGGAGGACATGACATTTCCTGTGCCAATTATGTCCATATGTAATTTAAATGTATCCAGTGGTGACTGGACTAAACTAAACTAAACCTAAACTTGAAGTGACTGAGTGGCTCCATGTACATGCTATTAATTGACCTACTCACCGTAGTGTTGCTTTCTGGCACCTGGTGCAATAACAGTGTCACTTACCCACTACATACAGTACATAATAACAAAAGTGGTTTTCAAAAATCATTTGGTGCTCCACTGTCCAGCAACATCTGACCCCTGACCCAAAAGGTGGCACCTACCAATGAGGTGTCCAAATACACTTGCGAAGCTTTAAATGTGTACATCTCACTGACAATTTTTGTAACAAAAGTAAATAAACAAAATCATTTATTTTCTCGCTGAGTCCACTTCCCAAAACTAACTATTTGATCCTCTATGAATTTCTCTGCTTTACATTTATTAGAGGTGAAGAACAAACATGGTGGGATTTAATTGAATCCCAGGCGCCAGAACAGGTGTCGGTGGTCATGTGAGCTGATTACCTGACTGGAGAGACGCCTGTCTGCAGGTGCCTTAATAATTCAGTTCTATTCACAATCACAATATCAGTGCTCGCTCAGCCGTTTGTAGACCATCCCTTAGGCCTCAGTGGTTATTAAAGAAAGAAATTATATATTCATATCACAGAATATTGCTGCTTGTTTATTTATAGCTTGCTTCCAATTTCTCAGTGGCATTTTGTCAGTTGACTTCCAAGCTATCTACTTTGCTTTGCCTCCGGCCAGATACCCACCCCCACAGCTCTCCCATAAAGGGGGAAGAAAAATAAAAAAAAAAAAACATTCAGGAATGGCTAAATTGAAAATGCACTTTTTTTTCCATTATTTTCAGGTTCGACCACAGCCAAGCTATTTCCTTGTTTGTTTGTGCCCGGACTTTCCAATGAGGATGTTCTTTTCTTTCAGTGACGTACAGACGGCTCGTTTGGTCCTGTTGCTGTCAGGGGAGTACAGAGGAGGCCGAGGAGTGTGGGTCTAACAGTGCTCACTGTAGCTGTAGGCTACCAAGGACAAGATGATATTATTGCACTGTAACAGATGTGTGTTTGTGCGTGTGGGAATGTGAGCAAGAGCAATTTAGTTTTCTGTTATAAAATGTATTTAGTATTAGCACGGCAAAGATTTGACATGCAATGTGAAATAATAAAAGAAAATCTTTCCAAGAATGAGTCAAATTTTTGCTTTGCTTAAATTAGCTTGTCCTGCCGGACATGTAGACAGTCTATCTTCCCAAAATGTTGGCAGCAGTGAACTATGGCAATAAGCATTTCGCAAGCCAACAACCACAATCCCCAATGAGCCAAAAAGCAACTTTCACACATTTAACAGAACCCTCCACATCACAGCTATTCTATCCCCCTTCACCTTTCCAACAAGCTGTTGTCACGATACATTTGCTCCCACTTAGCGCTCAACATTCGCACCGAGACAGCGAAGTCCTTGTTGTGGAGTGATTAACAGGAGGAGAGGAGGGAAAAATCCTTAAATAAGGGCTGCGTTCCAAAGGGCATTTGTCTTCATTTGTCAAAGGTGAGTCACTTTGTTCTGATGTGCAGTGTAGTTTGGACTCCGAAAGCAGCAAGTTGGCTGAGTATTGACGAGTCAATCAGTAAAGGTCGGCAGGTTCAGGGGAAGTTGGACACCCGAGTGGAGTTTAATCTCCTTCGTCCTTTCATGAAAGGATTTTGGATGAATAAGCAGGTGCTGGAAAGCTATTACCTACCCACCTCCCCGGTTTGTCATCAGCCAAGGGCAGAGGGGCCTGGAGAAACGCCAGCGCCGTCCACAAACACACAAACTCACATTTGCAGGAGAGCCAGAAGTTGGCACCTGCCATTTTGACCCTAATAGACATTTAATGTAGCTCCCCTCTGCTCCTCTGCTCCTCAACCCCCCCAGAGACATGATCAAATCACAGCAACGGGTGTACAGCTGTTGTCCTCTGCTGGTTGCCTGACATAATTGCCCCCCTCCCTCTGCTCCTTAATGAAGACAAAGTGCACATGCGACAAACGCACCAATTCCTTGTAACATGAGCGTCGGAAACTAAAAAATACTTTATTATTTATTATTATTAATCCCCAAGGGGAAATTGGTACATTACAATTGATCTTACTAGTGACTAGATCTTACTGCGAGTTGTAAATAAAACATATAGAAAAAAAAAAGATATATATATATGTCGAAATAACTGTAATAATACTGCGGTGTGTATCAGATTACAGTAGTTAACAACAAAATCAATGCTACATAGACTATTGGACCTGATAATGACTGGGCAGCTAACACACCAAACACTATTCTAGATGTTACAGTTCAACTCGATAATGGTTAGACTGCACTGATTGTGCAGTTGACAGCATAAACAGTATAAAATATGAATAGAAATGTTCCAGTAACAAATACAAATAAATCCAATTTAAATGCTAACCCAACAGCAGGATAATGCACCAAAACTAAGTGAGGTTTGAGAAATGCTATAGTAAGTATAAATAAATGAAAAACAGGTAGCAGTACAGCAGTGGTAGAATATTAGACATGTTATTGCATAGAAATTGAAGTTCCTAAATTTGTAGTCAATGGAACAGTAATTTACAGATGATTTCACTGTGTCAATTAACATCAATTGAATGTCAGAAAAAGCCAGACCAGCAAAGGTATTTATAATGAATAATCAACTGCAGAAACGTTAAATGTGAAATAACTACATATAAAACAGGGAAAAAGGGAGGAACATTAAAGGATGACGTATGTTTGTTTAAACCACAATCTTCCGACTCTGCATGACGAAGTCAGCTCGTTTTAACTGCGAGACAAAAAAGTCCCACGCACATGTTTTCTCTGCTGTCGCAGATGTGGAGGCCAGGAGAGCCGGGGGTTAAAATGAGAGTCTGCAGAGAGGATTTGTTTTCCACTCATCAGTCTAACCTTAGGGATGTCAGTTCACTCCCACCGGATCAAACCTGCACTTACCCATCAAAAGGCCCAAGAATAATAAGAATAAATTGCACAATGGAAGATCCAGGACAATAAAGCGTTTCTTAATCCTGGCCGGGATCTAGAACGACCATTTGCTAAACGCAAGTAAAAAATCTACACTCTCAAATAATTCACTGGCAGTTTGCTGAGGTCGAATGACCACGTTTTGGTTTGCAGTGACCCGACACACTGCGGGAAACATTTCATCTTATGCTCATGGGCATCACGATCTTTTAGATGGAAACTTGCTGTCCTCCGCAATAAATACATTTTCAAACAACTCTGCTGTGAAGAATGCAGAAAGCGCCCTTCTAACAGTGCATTCACAGTGAATTCACTTTTTATTTCTTTCATTCAGAAAAAAAACTATTTTAAAGCTATTTTAAAAGTGCTCAATCCACAACAAGTCAAAATATCTGCTGTGAATAAGGTTTGCTAGTACAAGACATTTAGTCCCAGTCAGCTTTACTTCAACTTAAAGGAGACTTCCAGAATCCAATAATTTTACAAAATACATCTTTTAAAAATGATCCCACTGCAGATTTCAGTTGCTAGGACCAATTATAACCAATGAGCCAGACAGCAGCATGGGGCACCTAAAATGTCAGAAATAAATCGCTGCTGACGGCACTTAAAATGTTTTTGCAAATGTCTGGTACTGTTTTCCAAAGTTTATGAGACACAAAATGACTTCTTCTTCTGCATTCCAATGTATTGGATTAGTTAGCAGATTACTACAGCACAGTTTGGTATAATTCTACATAAATTTGTTTATGTTTGTTCTCCAGGAAG
>KV751315.1:15472100-15505956 GCA_001698575.1 Mola mola | reverse complement strand
TGTGGGAAACCATTGCTTAATATAGCAGCAGGGGCTTGAAGGAGTGCTTACCAGAGCACAATCCACTAAAATCAATAGCAACAGTCAGGCTATATTGTTTCAAACGAGGAAAAAGTGCGGCTATGATAAAAAGCACTCAATATTGGTGTCTGGGCTGGTGAGACGCTGAGTCAGGAGTCAGCAGTAAGTAATGCAGTGTTGGAAGGATTGATGGAGGGAAGGAGGAGAGGAAGGGATGACAGGATGGAGGGAGGAGAATGCAATGTGAAAAAGCCCCATCCAAGCTGAAGGTCAGCAAACTTTTCAGGTTATTTTCCACCACACTCAACTATTTCTTATTATAATGAACAAGTTTTGAATTACATTTTTTTTTAATATGTTTTAAATTCAGATGGTAGGGTTTACATGAAATACTTCATCACTATAGGAAGTTTTTCTCTCTATGCTGGGATAGAGCACTGAATGTAACGCAGGCAGGCCATTTACTATCTTTTCCATATTGCTCATGTTATAGTCTTGAAATGAAGTAAGACTTTTTGCAGCTAATTCTGTTAACAAGTACAGTCAAGACTGAAACTAAACTGTGAAACTAAGAATTCTACAGACCCAAGACTGGGGAAAATTCTGTGGGTTTCTCCCTATTATATAACATAGTTACTTGACTCTTTGTTAGTATAAAAAAAAATTGAGTGGTACTTTTAATTCAAGCAACTCTAATCACTTTATGGTATGTTGGAGTTAAGACGCTCATAGTCAAGCACACAAGCCCTGACTGCTGAAAGAGGATTCAAGAAGTTTAAGGAAAGTCAAGAAGTTCCATGAAAACATAGTTTGTAATTGAAATAAATAATTAAAAAAATATACAGTAAAAATACCAAAAAAAAGTGTTGCTCCAGCCATTGATTAAACCGTTATAAACCTTTTGTAAAGTTACATTTTTGGATTTATTTTTTATTTCCAAAGAAAAAAAAACCCAAAAACATTTGCGGCCTTGAAATGTGTTGGATGTAATTCTACTCTTTTGTCTCACCTAGGTTGTGGGAATCAATGTGCTAACTTAGTTCCTCCCCTTATCTGCACAGAATAAGTGGACATGCGTGGCCCAAAGCCAATCAGAACCAGACACAGGTCTTCCATGTGACACAATTGGCAACATATTGACCCAGATTTTGTTTTGGACATCAATTTAATAATTATAATGACACTCATATTCTTAAACTGAATAAGCAATCTGACTTTAAAGAATATGAATCTGGAGGCATTTCTGTGTCAAAACATATTTCTGACTTTTCTTTAAATGACCTTCAAATGGCTTAGGTGGACCTTTGCCTCGTCAATGTTGTGCTATTTTAGTCGCACCCTGTTTTCATCTTTCCTGCCCCGCTGCTGGAGTGAGTCAGAGCTTACCTGCTCTGTCATCTTCTGATTCTTAAACTAGTCTACTATACGCTACACAGTGGCCAGTTCTAACATTGGAGTAATTCTGCCATACGCGTTTAAACCAGACACAGATTCCCAGGAAGAAGAGGAAGAGCTATTTGTACAAGGTCGCCTTCAGGTTGATGCATCAGAATAGTAAGATTTTCTTCTACAATATTAAAACACACTCCTGCAAATCATCAAGATCGGGTCTTTCGGTTTTTCTACATAGAAGAACTGGGCTGTCTGAATTTGATTTTTGACCACTGACCTTGAAAGCCCAAAAGTTAATCATCTGTATCTAGTTTTTCTGCTACATATTGACACCAGTTGGACCTTTACATTTCAATTCTTCCTAGAAATATGGCCAAAAAACATGCTTTTGACCTTTGAGTGATCTTGAACTTTGACCTTTGGCCACCAAAATGTTATCAGCTGCAGATTCAGCTACGAAACACCTTTGCTGAAAATATTGTGGAAATCGGTCAAATAGTTACTATACTTGTATAATTTTGCTAACAAACTAACAAACCGACACACAATAAAAGCACAACCTCCCCCATCTTCATTGACAGAGATAATAGAAACAATTTTTGACTGCCAGTGTAAGGAGAAAAGCTGCTCTGTAGTCTGGTGTTGCGGCAGCAGATACTTAATAAACACTTGCCGTACAGCAGCCGGGTGAACAGGCTGTAGCCAAGGTAACTGTAGTCAGCAAGTATCCTTGGGGATCTGACCATGGAGACATAACCTGAAGTCGATTGTATATGGTAATGTGACCTTTACCTATGAGGTTTAGCTGTAATTTCTGCTACTTCCTCATTAGCGACTGAAAGAGTATATTTGTTTCAAGCACAACCACAACATGTTGCCAGTCAGATAAAATGTAAACATATGTGTTTATGTTCTCTTAAGAACTAAATAACATTTCTCTTCTGTTGAAAGTAGGCTTGTTGCTCCGCAAATTCTGAGATGCAACTTTTAGCTTGTTTATGTTTGACTCTCGTGTTTCTTCAAAACATATAGATATTTCAGAAATGTTTTTTTCAAAGGTATCAATGGTATGGTATTCACTTGTTCAGGGCTAACTCCGTCTGTTTTTGAAGTGATGGAGATGGTCTCTGAGCTGCATCCTGGCAGTCCCACCCACCTCATCAGTATGTGCCCTTGTCATCCCCCCAACGACCACAGAGGCAGCAGGAAGTGAGAGTGAACAGCATCCCTCAATAAAACAGTGCTGGATATGGCCTTGTGCAGCTGCATTCCCTGCATTCTGCTTGATATTTTCAGAGCCGAGACCACAGATTCATCAAAGGCAGGTAACATTCCTGCAGACCTCAGATCTGAGACTAGGCTGCCCTCACAGCCCTCACCACACACACACACACACACACACACACACACACACACACACACACAATGGCTTTAGTGTTACAGCTGATAGATGATAGTTCCACCACTAAGATGCATTATTTACATGAAAGATATGTAAATCTTGTCTTTTCAGCTGACTGAGCAGGTTGAACCGGCGGCAAAGCACGTCAGTAATAGAAATCACTCTGACTGTTTATAACAGTGCATTGAAGAAAAATGGGAGCAAACCCCTCTAAATATAAACTTCTTTGTGGAGACACTATAACAATAAAAACTATCTTTCAAAGGACAGGACAAATTAATTTCAATCGATAATAACTTTTCTTAAGGACAGACAGAAGATGTTAGCAGACTGCAGCCTCAAAATGAGTAAGACAGCAGTCTTGAATGTCATCTGAGTCACTTTCCACTTTTCACCATCCACTTCAGTCATCACTGAGTAATTCATATTTAACCAGATAGTGCATCTTTACAGTGACAGATGTACATTGATTTTTTTAAAAACGGTGCATAGCCTGAAGGTGCATGATTGTGGCTGCTCAGTGTAAGCGGATTAGCAGTGGTTCTGCTGGTGCATGGAGATGGCACTAACAGCATATTAGCCCTGTTGCTTTGTTTACCTCAGAGCTCAGCTTTCCTGGAGGCTGCTAAATCAGCATTAACAGTGCAGCAATAGACAATTAAGCCCAGTCTGCTCCGTGTCACACCATGCAAAGTCATGCGAATTGGCTTAGCGCTAAGCCTGTTTAAAGTGTGCTAGGTGGTGACACTGGATTGTAACTGATACACAAATCTGGCCTCATCATAGGGATGCCCAGGCAGACTAACCTTCGCTTTAGTTCTGCATCAGTGGCTGATTCATTTGGGAGCGACTCTACAGTACATTATTGAGGTTTCTCAATGAGGCAGCAGGGTTTGTGGTGGGGGATTGCTGGTTCAAAAATCACAGCTGATGAAATCTGCGGGAGGTGAATGAGAATAGCCTTTCCCTTTCTGAACAACAACCGCAAATGTATCCGTTATGGATGAGCAAAACCGCTGATTACTCTGGCTACTGTACAAGTATGACATGAAAATGATCAGCCTGGTCAGGAATTTAAATTGTTGGTCTATAACCCAACAAACCACAAGAAATAACGAAGCCTGAAGCAAATACACCACATTGTTGAATTCAATTTAACTTTTCCTCTTTATCCTGTTAAGACAGCTGAAAAAGACTTTCAAGGACATAATTTTGGATCTGCTTCTGTACATCTGTGTCTTTGCAGTCTCTTCACAGTCAGTCAGCATTTTTCAGGAGCAGCAATAAATCTGAATGTATTTGAGATCCACCATGTGTGCAGATGAGAATATGGAGTGAAGGAACTCTTGCTTGATCTCCTTTTGTCTGCCAACGCACTGACAGAGTTTTTTTTAAGCGGTGCACATCTGAGGAATATCAGAGAGGAGACGCATAGATTAATGCCCACAGGTTGTATTATTAATTAAAGAAAAGGAGGGAAAATGATGCTCTCCAAGGATACGCTGCCAACAACTGACTGGCTTCGGGTAATCAATAAGCTCCCTGGGTTAAAGAGGCTGCAAGATCAGGTCTCCAGTTTTGAATTTTGAAGGAAAAAAAAATCTACTTCTTGGAGAAGAAAATAGATTCCCAATCCAGGGTTTTTTTTCTTGAATTAATACAATTACAGAATAGGAAATCCAAAATGATTGGAGGAATAATGAGATGGGTTTCAAAAACCTTGCTAATAGTTCCACTATATGGTCTGTAGTCTGGTGTTGCGGCAGCAGCTATTTATGTAACTTATGTATGAACAGTAAAGTCAAATATTTAATAACCTTGATTGAATGATTATTGACAAAAGTTTCCGTATGTGAGCTGATTTATCGATATCTGAGCTTTTTTACGTTATAATATCCATATCAGTATCGGCCCAGTGAGAAGGAATATAAAATACAGATGTGTTTCAGTTGGACTTAATGATTAGCTGAAATTGTGTATTTCTCCGTTCACTTTCAGGAAAGCTTTAAATTAAGGATGCATATTTAGAGTATAATGTAATTCTGTATTTGTTCTTTGGATGGTACCAACAAAATATACACCTTGGGCTTTAGCCTGTTCGTTTTGGTTACTTGTGTGAAACAATCTTTGTTTATCGTGGTCGTATGTAAACAAATAAACAACACATATGACCAAATAACATAATCTCCCTACACTCCAGATTGTGTAGGACACTAAAGTCATGTTTCCAAAAAGCAGACACACTTGGAAACAGTAAGCTATAGTGGTTATAGTGGTTATACACATCAAAATAAGACACTGCTAAACAATTTTCATATTTGAAAATTTTGCCACAAGTATCCAAAAACCTAAAAATGCAGTAAAAAGTCTAACAGCTCTGAGATGGAAGCAGGCTTTTGTAGCAGCTGAACAAATGGTTGTGAAACATCTTCGACAACCTTCCCATGTATGAAATGTCTGAATCCTGTCTGCAGGCATAACAAAGCTTTTCAGACACACAAGCCAGTGAGAGCCAGAGCAAGAAAAGGACTCTTCATAACCTTCGTAACCCTCATAACCGTTTCATAATTCCACAAACCCCTGCTGTGATCAGTGAATGTGTCCTCAGGGATGCCAGCAACAACAGAGCAGCTAATTTTCTCTAAGCATCAGACCCCCCCCCGCCCAATCCAACATGTCTGCAGTTCAAAAAAAAAGTGTCCCAACAGTATTGACCCCCCTGATTGTAACTTCAACACACCTCACGTGCACTGCTTGCTCTGCATAAAGGCGGAAACACAACACGAGGCTAGACAGGAGATAAACGTAAAGAATTAGCGTGTAGTCAAGGATCGGATACGGTCTTATTTAAACGGACAATGTTATTTTGTGGGGAAGCCAGCTTTAATTTGCTGCTTAATAACTGACTTCCACCATCATGTTCAAATACACCCCAGACGCTTTGTGGTTTGTTCTCAAGATGACTCCACAACAAATTAGCCTTTCAGAAAGGCAGCTCACCTTCCAGCCAGAGTTTGCAATACACAAGGCCTGCTCTTTTTTTCCAGCTGTGTGCCTTCTTACTTCTGTCTGCCAGTAATAACCTTCAACTAACCTTTAAACCACTGTGAATAATTCAAATCCTATTTTCATATCAAGGGAGGAGTCAAGCCAAGCAATTATCTTTTATCTGTGTACTTTGTTGGAGCATAATAAAGTAGTCCCGGGAGACAAAGATAGAGGGAGAGAAAGACAAGGCATCGATGGTGTTGGAAAGCCATAGGCCGTAAGGGCTGACTGGGGGGAGACAGCAGAGAAAGTGGATGAGAAACAAAAACAGCGAGAGAAAAACAGAAAAACACAGGAACATTGTGGCCGCTTGTGATGATATCTGGGAGACTGTAATGAAAAGAATGAATAATTCACCAATGAGCAGCAGATCTGCCATGGAAAGAAATGCTGCTTACATCTGCACTCGTTTCCGGAAAGGGGAAGTGGTGGGCGCCACAAATGTGGTTTAGTGGCTGGTGGAGGACAGTGAAGATAAACATGACAAATTGGCAGTTCAATTAGGACTTTTGGGGTGTCTTTCCTCGGTGCAAGGCTGACAGCTCCATCCTGTGACACGCTGCTGTCGAGGCCAAAGCCACACTGTGTTAAAGCTCATTTGTGTGACAGTGATTTAGAGCTATGTAGAAGATGGGTACGTCCCAGGAAGAAAAAAAAGGAAAGGGATCCAGCAAAAAAAAAAAGTGAAGAAGAAATTTCCCCTGGTACTCATTAAAATTCAGCAGTACAGCAACACCCCCCCACACTTTGCTCTTCTTTACCCTCCCTCTCTCTCTTTCCTCCATCTGTTCCAACAGCCAGCGTCTCGCCTTGTTGCCTGCCTGCCTGCCTGCCTCCCCGGACTGTCCATGATCATTCTGATGAATTCATAAAACTTCCTGCATTCTTGATTGAGATGGCGCTGTGGCGTAAACAAGAGTGATGGGGAACATCCACAAGCAGGGAGGAGGGGAGGGGAGTGATGGGATGCAGAGATAACAGAGAGAGGGGACAAAAGATGGGGGTAGTGGCTCTTGGCTTTATAATATCAATCTATGATGCAGAGATAAGAGACAGGTGAGCGCTGGATTTCCTTTAGTCGAGAGTGAATGCAGGGCATGTTACTGTCCGAACAAGCTGCCATTGTGGAACCAAACTTGTACCTGCCCAAGTCCAAGCTCCTCGCTGAAGCCATGCAGTGTTAAAACAACCTCAAATCTTAAGTTATTCAGTGTGTTTTAACACCTGCTAGCAATCCATTAACGACCACATTAAGATAATACTGCCCATTTCAAAACAAACCTGACTGGTTTGGTTCATTGAATATCCACAAAATTTCAAGCATGGCACAATTACTCAATCTACATTTCCTCTGGGGAGGAAACAAAACTTAAGCCAGCAAAGCAATTTTTCTTTTCACAACAAGAATAAATTATCGCCCTTTCATGAAATACGACATAAATGAAGAAAATTCAATTAGCAGAAGGCCACATATTTTTAATGACTGGGTGATTTATTAAACTGTCACAGTCATTAAATTGGTGGCGAGATGAGATGAGTCACAAACATTCTAATTGTGCTAAGATGACACTGATGTATCGAGAACGCAGAGCGTTCACATCACAGAAATATTTGACAGGCGAGGACGTGTGAGGAAAATCTCATCACACAGCTTTGCTTTTGCATCAATAAATGTGATCAGACAGACATTTATTTTAAAAGACCATGTCTGCTGGCTCCTGACATAAAATGCCCAGCTCAGCCAAGCACAGTGCCACCTACTGTTGTGGAGGTGACGTTCATAAGACTCAGAAGATTGGGACAAAGATCACAAGATTTTTTTGCCTTTGCAGGATATATATTTTTTGTCTTTCTATGATTTAGATGCTGTGTTAGTCTTAAGAATTATGTATTTGAAAGTTGTTGAGTGATTGATAAGCATTCTGTTTATGCTGGGCTGGTAAACAACAACTGGACATCAAGAACTAACCATGATGAGGAGACTCTGTGTCTGTGACTGTGATGTGTCATCTCACTTTGCGGATTTCGGGCATAAAAGTGATTAAAACTGTAAACAAAAAAGCGTTATTCTGTTACTCTCACTGGCTCACTGGATATGACTGATTAGAATGTGAAAATTGATCTGTTGGTTGTGGAACGAGAACAGAAGAGGCAGAGAAAAAAATTAAGGGGAAGCTACACTAAATGTGTATAATCGTGGATTGTACAGCGACAGGCTCAGGGGGATTTGCCTTGTTGTTACTTCAACAGCTGAGGAAAGACAAGACAGGACAGGACACATTAGAAATACTGGGGCGACAGATGCCTACAGATGTTCCTGATGTCCAATCGACAACAGTCTTCAGGGAATTTGTAAAGATTTTTTTTTTGTTGTTACTCAAGATTTGGCAGGAAATTGGCTCCATACTTCCTAATCCCATGTCTTCTACAGATCTTTATGACTATTGACAAGACCTGACATTCATGCTTTCACCTTCCTGAATCTCACAGCTATAACAAGATGACAGAGGGAATTCGGGTAACAAGTGAAAGTCAGGTAATACCATGTGATGTCTGTTTTCTATCAAGGTGTATTTCCAAATTTGCAGATTTATGTCTTCTACAGCTGACTGCAGTTAACGGCAAAGTTTTACGCAGGTCCTCGTCTCATGTTAATTCCAACTGCGGTGAGCCAGAGGTAGACATTGATTGCGCAGTCGATGACAAGACAGACAGACAATGACTAAAGATGAAAATATTCGAATTTATGTGCTACCAATGGGCTATACAATTTACTGTATCAAGGAGAGCACTGCTACAAGTCTATGGTCCAGAAGATCAGTAACACAACTGTGGACAACGTGAGCTTTTTTCTTTAGACAGTTAAACATCAAATTCCATGGGACCATTTCAAAACTTCTAAAAGTCTATATGATGCTAAAGGAAGCCCCCAATGAGGAATACGCAGTTTTTAATCTTGCTCTGAAAAGATGTTGATAAGCCTTGTCATTCAATTAAGTCAACAAAGGAAACTACTTCTTCTTTGGTAGCTGCATACACAACAGGATTATTTATCTAATATTATCAAGGACTGTAGATCTCCAGACTTCATGTTAATGGTAGCAGAAACAAGACTTACTGCCAAACAGGGCTCTTCCAGCAATCAACTGTTACGCCTGAGGAGTTCCGTAAGTGAGAGAAAGCAGAAACACTCGTTTTATACAGTGTCTACTTTGTAAATATAATTTGAGTTTAGTTAGTGGAGAGAAAAAGCAATTTCTTTCTGACGTTTTGACTTGCTCAATGCTGTTGCAGTGTTTGGCCTGGTCGAGCTAAAGGGTCCTAGCAACTGGAGTAATTTTCACAAAAAGGAAGGACTTTGGTAAATTTTAGAGCCTAAATCTTTAGGATTGGGGCTTAGATTGAAGTGTGTAGTGAGTGTTGAGTATTGAGTATTGAGTACAGGAGTTCCTCTTTAAACTGCTAAAGGTGAATGTCTCACTCATCTGTCCATCATCAGTGTCTTACCTGTGTACGACGAGATTATATAAGACCTGTGTAGATACGAGTGATACTGTTCGTCTAGATTTCCTCGTCAACATTGACAGAAACCTCGGCTCAGTCGCTCTGTCAACTGAAAACAGCCCAGGTGTATTAGGTCAAGCCCCAGCAGTCATTAAACCTGCTCCTTTTTTTATTTGCTGCCCCTTCACCGCTACAACCATCCTCACTATCAGAGCAGAAAACATAAACTTTCCATTTACCTGTGGCTGTTTCCCAGCCTTTGAATTACACAGACTAATTGACCAACAGCCTGGTGCAGAATCTATCCCCAGAGAGACAGCAGCGAGACGGAGAGAGGAGGCTGGTTAGGCACAATCACAATGGGAGCAGACTTAATGATGTGCTGAACATCAAAAAAAAAATCCTTAATAAGCTGAGAAATTCTCTCCCTTGCAAACAACTTGTCTTTTAAAACATACTCTATATGTTTTTTTTAGAGAAGCACATTTAAACAATTACACTCAAAAGTATAAATATCATTAAGACACATTCAGAGCTAATTAATTTAGAGGATGTAACGTTCTCATGTGGGGAGAGAGATGGAAAATTCAGAAATAATGGATGCAGCGAATGTTGCATCCCATTTTCTTTTTGTTAATTTGCAGATTTCCCGCTGGGAGACGTAAAATAACCCCCAGCCAGACTTTTTTTTCTTTTTGCTGTTAATAATAATAGCGTTGCTTTTTCAAGCTAGGCAAATACACAGTCTGATTTGCATAGCTTAGAATGTGCCGCACTATGGGAAAAAGGGCCAAAATGTCCCTAAAAGCAGCAGTAGCTTTGGCATGTTTTTGTTTTGGCTTTGTTACTTTTTTCTTTACTTGAATCTGCTAATGAGTTGCCAGATGCGGTTTATTTTTCGGGGTTTTGGCAAAGAGAAAAACAAAAACCATCATTATTTCTTTACCAGTAACCTTTTCTCACATGTCTCTCTAACACGGCCCCCTCTCAGGTCTCATCTCCCGGGGGAACGATGCCCAGACCTCTCTCATGACAGATGTGTTCTCTGCAGATCTGAACTACACAACCTGCCTCTCTTCAAGGTGACAGACTGTTGTATCCCCTATAGCACGCCTCAATGCTTCTTTCTTCAAGACAAAGCACACATTCTCCCAAGATCAAACACCATCTTATCCCATACACTATATCAAAGAATAGCTGGTAAGGATTACAAGGAAGAGAATTGAAGAACTGCTGCAGGGCACTGTGGAGATTATGTTGTGTGAATACGATGATGCACCTGTTTTTTCTGTTAAATAGAAAGGTATGTTAAGGTTAACTTTGGCATGACTCCAAAATTAATTGGGGTTATCCATATTCAATATTTAGAGATGGAAGAGACTTAAATATATTTTGCATTTTAAAGTCTCTGTGGCTCTGTGAAGTGCTTTGAGCTAATTGCCAACATAAATACAATGCTAACATGTTGATCATTTGAGTTCAGTGCATAAATATACTGACAGTAGGCTAATTCTAAATAAAGCTGAGCCAGAAGGGCAAGTCATTTTATTTGAAAAAGTACTTGAATAAAACATAAAAAATTTAATGTGCGCATTTCCTTCCATTCACACACTTTCTGTGACTGGGGAATTTGATGCGATGGCGTGGAAGTGGTAAGGATATCTAAAAAAGCAACAAGGAGCAGAATAAACTGGTCTGCAAAATGTGTCAGAAGTTGACGCCAAGCAGGACGGAAAACACAACAAATCTTTTCCATCACCTGAAAAGGTACCGTCGCAGCAACCACACTGAGACAATGTTTCTTATTATATAGCAAATGATTTATTAAGTTGTTTTTAGCTTGTTTTCTGAAAAAAATAATGTAGCCAAAACTGACTATTTACTTCTTTTGCAGACATAAAAAAGAAAACATAATCATAGGAATACTCCATATGAGGGCAAGAGTGCTGCTCTCCATTTTCTTTTGCCAGTAGTGGACCCTGCTGTTCTGTTGACCATGGGAAGGTATTTCACAATGTAAATCCTTTGTTTACATGACAACCTTAGAGAAAACACTTGCTCAATATTTGGAAAGGTATGTTATTCTTTTCTTTTAGGTAGATGAACTATATTCTGAAGTTTTACTAATTAAATCTCTTGTTTCTTTCAGTCAGGATGCTCCCCAAACTGGCAGCGTCACCGAAAAAAAAAATACACATCGTAATAAATATCAATTTTGACCAATTTTTGACCAATTTGAAAAATGGCTGCCATGGCCTCTATATTGACAATTCAGGATGGCTCCATATCAAATTATTTTCAGAATGCCTTTGGCTATAAGTGTACCAAATTTCATGCTTTTATCACAAAGTGCACACTTAGCTTTGATCTAAGCTACTCCACTATTTCAGCTATGCAATTATTAGCAACATTTTTACTTTAACTTAGGGCTTGGCAGCCAAGAATGAGAACAAATAAATAATTTTCTGTTTATTGATCATTCTAGTCAAATTACAGAAAAATCACATGCAAAACTTTTTTTTTACGTTTAAACTCAGGCCTTGTAAATGCAAACCAGAATATTTTAAGTGGATATTTTTACCCTTCATTTTTAAAATGACCTTTGTTTTTCAAAATATCTCCATACTCAAAGGCAGGCATACCAGGCCGGTAGGATGCGATACAGTCCACGTCACTGATACGTCAAACACCAGAGAGGAGCATTCTGAGCACACAGAGTGGGATGTTTCTCCTTTGGCAGTAATGTAAAGCGTAAACAGTCATAAACAAATTCATTCATTTACCCTTCCGTGATGCATATATCCTAACTTTTGACTTAGCACCTCTCTGGCACAGCACCCAACATTCTATGGAGAAAACCAAAAGCAAAGGTGATATTTGTTGACAGATGATGTGGTACAATTCCTACGAGTTGTTTTTGTTTCTTGTGCGTGTTCATTACAGTAAACAACAATGGGCAATTAGCAAATTGAGTTAATTTTATCCCAAATGCTTTGTGTTACTTTTTTTTGAATGTGCTTTAATAGGCATTTTGAAAAATCTCTTTTGAGTGACGTAAAACGTTGTTTTGAATGAGGACAGGAAGCCCAAACATACAGGACAATTTTAGTTTTGCAAAATGTCTGTGCTAATGCATACAAGTCCTCAATCCATAGATTATATCCGGTTTGTTTGTTAGCTGTCCTGCAGAGATCAAACAATGTAATGGCCTCGGTGCTTGCATACATGTTGCGTTTGATAATCTGGGTCAATGCTGCTGATACAATCATGTTTACAGGTGTACGTGAGGTACCGGGACGCGGCCTCTGATCCACATTGATTAAAGGCTGACCAGATAGCCTCTGAGTGTATACTAATACGAGAGAACCAACACCACTTTAATGGGGTGCCCTCTTTGGCTTTGGTCTGCAGTGATCAAATACAAAGTGATCAAAGAGAGCTACACAAAAGCTCCCAGAAAACAGGAAGCTCGCGTAGGTTTCAGCGGCTGGATAATGTAAACTGTTGACCAGGCACACGCTGCCAAGGCCTCCTCTGGCTCAAAGCAACCGTCAAAATGATGACACATTTTCTAAATGTCACATTGCATAAAGCTGCGCAGCTGAGTGAGAGCTTCCTGTCTGATTAACTGCTAGCATGTCAGTTCATATCCTGGTGTGTGTGTGTGTGTGTGTGTGTGTGTGTATAAGCCAGGCAAAGGGAGAGGATGTTATTCTACCTGACATATTGTCTCCACCCATCCGACATAACGCTAATTTGGGGAGCTGTCGTTCCTTTGTTCCTCTAAAGAACAGAGCCACCAGGTGACCACTGAACCTTTCTGCTGATGTCTTGTCAAACAAAATGAAGCACCGACGAAATAAGGAGACTGCAAAACACACACACACCAATGCACTTAATGCTTTCGCACATTGTTGTACACGCATGCATGCCATACGTGGAGTGAAAAAGCAAAGAGGAGGAGACACTTGTTCGCAAAGACACTGATTTATATTCCAAAGTGCTCATGTCAGATCCTGCGCGGTGAAAAGGGCTCTATTACTAATAAATGAACATGCGATAAAAAAGAAAAGATTCCCTTCAAATTTGCTGTGTGACGTGAATCTTTTATGCAAATGGAATTTCAAATGAGGTGGAGCTATCTTCAGAGACCTTGACTGTTTTTTCCACAGCCCTCTATTAAAATCTATGCCGCCACTGATTTATAAATTTTATTAATAGCTCGCTGCTGAGGAGAGGGAACCAAAAGTGATGAAACAGCTTCACTTCTGTCTTTCTTCTCCAAGGTCCCTCTCTCCCATTGCTGGTCCAGCAGGTCCCTCGTCACTCTCACTCTTTTATTTCTCCCTCCACTCCTCTGTTTCTCACACTCTGTCTTATTCCTTTGTGGTGTCTCATAGTGATTTTATAATTGGGCTCTGCTCGTTGTTATTCAAAACCCTGTAGAACCAATTAGTGACAGACCTCCCGACCTTCAGTTGCTATGTAATGGTTGTGACTAAAGACTCTAAGTGAGGCAGCTCAGAGCAAAGGTCTGAATTTTCTCTCGTTCCTGATTAATATTTCTGCCAACCATATCACATGCAGATATTAAACAGAATTTCTAGTTTAAGTCTCCCTCCTTTTTTTGAGGGGGGGAGGCTTTCTCTTTTACTGCTTTTTATTCATCTTTCAAGATAGCCTGGATGCTCTCTCCCTGCTCTCTTGTCGGATAAATGTTATGATAAAAGGATAATGAGACTTTGCAGGGAACCTGCTGCAGACGGGGAGGGGTGCCAAGTGACCCCTGCCAACAGGCACGCCATCAGAAACCCAGGCCAAAATTATTACTGCTGATCCTATTAAGAGTCCTCCAATTTCCACCAGATCTTATTCTTTTGTCACTGAAGGTGATTTTTATTTAAACGTGCAGTATAATGTCACATATTTCTGCTTTAACTGTCAGATGTTTTCATGGATGTGTCAGGTTGCTGACAGACCTGGGACTATGATGCAATTGGACAAATGTGAAGCTGAGAGGGTTTGTGTTTCAAAATAGCAAGCAACATTGTGGGATATTATGAAATCATAAAAGCTTCAGATCCTTCATGTCACTATTGACATGAAGGAGGCTATATCTAATTTTTTGCACACCAGACGATATCCATGAGACTTGGAGCTGATTAGATTTTCAGGATTTTCTGACATCAGGTTTATTCACCAGGTGGCGGTGTCAGCCATATTCCCATTTCTATCCAAGTCCAGCCGACGTGAAACTAAATGCAAAGAGACCACAATGTGTCTTCTGCCATGCTGCCGTCTTGGCCGTTGTTTTTGTACACATCAGCAATTTTAAGAATATATCCTAGTGGTTGTGTGTTGACCGAGTTAACTAGTTATTATATATCCAAAATATAAGGATATTACGGAATCATAATTTTTACATCAGGATTGGCCACCAGGTGGCATTATATTATATACAAAAAAATAATCATATTTTCAGTCATATCTCTGTTGCTATGACTCTAATTTAGTTCCTGCTGTCACTTTAGTGTTTTCAACCAAGCCCCACATCCTCATGTCATGTCTGAGCCATAGTTTTTGCATTATCGATGTCCTTCACGGAAGAACACAAACTATTTGAAGTGTGCACATTAGGGATTTTTGGGAATATACACTTGTGGTCACATGCCGACTGAGTTGCCTTGTTGTATACTATCAATCAGGTATGAATACTTTTTTAAACATTTAAGTGATCGAATTAATAATTCAAAAACAAACAATCATCGAATTATTAGGCTTTGAATTATTCTAGTTCTAGAAGTATAACTTTTTTTGACTCTTAACACGTGTTAAAGCAAGAAGCTGTGTTGCGGCTCACCTTTGCTGACGGCATATTAAACAAAATACATATTTTAAGCTCAACTTTGGTTTGGTGAACCTGCCTAGAGCTTGAATTTCCACAGTTATAAAACATATAAAGCAGTAAAGAGATAAGGCTTAGTAAAAAAGTTCACTGACTTTTATTTGTGAGGAAGTCCCTCGAGTCAAATCCACAGAGCTGTTAGATGTTGGCAAAAAGGAAGGCAAGGGCATAATAGAGGAGGAAGTGAGAAAGACAGAGAGGGACACAACCTAAAAATTCAACTTCACCTGCCCGCGTCTGAGAGGCTGTCCTTTGACATCCACAGGGAAATGTCTGTATCACACAGCCTAAGCAAAGACAACCTGTCACAGTCTATACACGTCTGGCCGCGCCCTGGTCATGCTCACAACAAACACGAGATGAACTTTTTGCAACCTTGTCAACAGTGAGTCACAGTCAACTTGAAAAGTACACGACAGTTAATACTGACAAATGTCACCAGACAGTCCAGAGTCACAACAGATAACTCAAATTTAACATTACGCTCAGCCAGATGTCACCCAGTAACACTTAGGCAGCACTTGGCATGGTAAGGAAACCTCTAGCACGAAGAAAGAAAGCCTGAGGAAATCCCTATAAATATATCAGTGAGCCATCTAATGCACACATGCAGTGTTGACTTATTGATGGACATGCAGACAGATGGTGGTCGACAGACTGAGAGGTATCACGAGGTATTACACAGACAAAGATTATATATAGACTCAGTTATGTTTATTTAACTCCAAAGACATGAAACTTTTCAAATTTAAAGACAAGATTCAATTTGGACTTTTAGTCTATTTACTGTATAGCTTGTAGTACTGTGACCAGCGCTGGTTTCTGCTATAGGAGCTCAAACACAAAACTGAACTATATTTGCAAATGCTCTTTGGTATTTTCCACCTGCAAATAATCTTTATAATCAGCAATAATATAACTGAAAATAAAATGCATATTTTTCAAGATGCCCCAACTATACTTCCACAATTAAAAAAGGAGTTGTGAGTTGAACATACAAATACAGACAGGAAAAAGTGAGTGCACCTCTAGGGGATGCATATCCTGCCAGGTGCAGAGGGTAATGGAAAATAGCAGCTTTATCAGTCTGAGATGCTTGTCAGACTCCTTCAGTATTTATTGACATTTCACGTAAAAATCTGATAGACAGCCCAACATGTTGACCAGAACCAGGTCCATGAACCTTAATTTCACCGCCGTTTCACTGCATGAGTAATTGGACCTAATGCCAGATGGAAAATATATGCTTTGATCAGAACTGGCATAATGTGCAGTGATTGACATCGAAGAGCGAGAAGTGCCGTTTCAATCATCTCACTTTATTAAGAAATCAGGGGGGCGGTTTTCCTGATTTCCCCCCTCTGTGTTTGTCTGTGTGGGTTTCAGAAACGCAGAGCGTGTGGGCGCACAATCATATACGTGCATGATTGAGGTACGACAGAGTGGGGGAAAAAAAAAAAAAGTGATGGAAGTATGAGCGCGGGAGCGACAGACAGCAAAACAACATCAAATATCTTATTTCCACTTGTGAGCTGTCAGAGGAAAACAAAAAGACAAGCAGGGACCTAGTTTAAGAGAAAGGGCTTGTGTAAGAGGAACTTATACAGCCCTCAGAAAGTCACATATGCTTCACTATTAATCAGCAATGAGACCTTTCACACAGAAGGTCTAAATCTCCTTAGCTCATGATGCTAAGGCCATTTTGTTGTGCATAATTCTAATCCATTAGGTTCTGCAGTTTACCTCAAAGGAGAATTCTAGTACTTATCAACCTAAGCCCCATTGCCCTAAATTTATGGGGTCTAAAATGTCACAAAATACTTTATTTTTAGAAAACTACTTCGGGATGGAGGTTGTAAAGTGCAACAGCAAAGGAACTGATGGAAAGGCAAAGATAAATCACTTTTTTTGACTAACTGCACTCGTAAATTAACAGACACAAAAGTGTCTGTTAATATGGAGTACATACCTACAGGGAAACATCCATATGGGCAGTGTTTTCTGGCGTTTATGAAAGACGAATGATTTAGTAGTTTTATTCCAATACAGATTGATTTGTCTTTCATAAACATCACAAACCAGCAGAAAACAGTGCCATGTCAGTAGGTGACTGATCATGTGTTCTGAGGTCCGTCAGTGACAGGAAGCAGTGATAACTGTTTTAAACAGTATTTTTACAGTTATTAAGTCAAAAACACATTGGTGTTTCACTATGGGTACCTACGCCAAATTATCAGCCACTTGCAATAAAATTTTGACTGTTGTCGATCGTGAAAAATTGATTTTCATTGATTTGTCAGGTCTGTGCTGGTCCACAGTATAGCCTTGTCGAGCTATGATAAGATTAAGAAATTATGTAATCAAATCTGATTGTTCAGATTTTGGCCATCATCGACTGATAGTTGAATCATTTATTTATTCATTGACTAACTGATCCACATTTGAATATGCGATATTGGCTTCCATTTCTTTGCACACCAATCAAAAGAGCTGAGATACAAAATTAAATTATCATAATGTATTGTCATTATTTTGCATCCTTTTTTCACTCATTATTTGAAAGGTAGGTATGTTTGCAGCAGTGTTCAGTGGCCTCATGTCCAGCAGGACAAAATCAGCAGTTTTGTCAGTCATTTCTCTTTTTCTCCTCTCTGAGTGGGCAAATCAAGTCAGCGATGAAGGGAAGTCAAGTCAAAAATGGCAGTAGGACCAAGATGACAACATGACGGTACCACTAAACTGGTAGTGATTTATTGATGTACACTAAGGAGATTAAATAAAAGAACATGAGTTATTTTTTATTACTTTACTAAAAACGTATTATTAATACTGTGATATTCATCCCAAAATAGGCTGAATATCATGATTTATTGGGATAAACCAAACAATCTATGTAAAAACAGTCATTCAGCACCCCCATATAGCAAAAATGGAATGATCCTTGTTTCATAACTGCATTTTGCGACAATTTGACTGTGAGACTGGCCATGGAATCCTGCTTCCTATATAACATTATCGAATAGGCGGGCCACCCCTACATTCAAGTGGACTCATTGATCAAATGCAGAAGTACATGTATGCACAGGCAAAAACACTAACAAACGTGCTCCCGCACAACAAAGAATTCCTGAAGACCAGAACTTGAGGTCACAGTCATTTGAGAGCAAAAGACCCAGGATAAGGAACTAGCCAAAAACAATCAATGACGGGCTTTGTCACCAGACAAAGTAAGACTGATGACAGACGAGGTGCAGAGCTAACAGCAGCCCAAATCATCACAAACATGAAAGGTAAAGACGTGCAGCCAGTCAGTCCTGTTGAAAGCAAAGCTTTTCAATGTTCAATGGCTTTGTTGAGGTACATTTTTTTCCACCGATCAAACCAGTTTGCCACGATATTACCTGAAATAATTAACAATAGTAAATGTGTCTTATTAATGTATAGATGGTTTAATAGATTGCAGTGATTATTAAATTATTTATCTATTTATTTTAATGTCAGTCCTTACTGCCAAGGCATGATGACCATCCCTTAAAATACTCCCAACAAATGAAGTCTGGAGCAGCTCGCGTTGCATCCTTAAATAGCTTACTTATATCGCTGATGATATCAAATCACATCCTCCACTTTGGTCCTGTTTTTACTGTAACCCCATCAGTCACAGACACAAAATCCCCTTTTCATATAATTCAAACACGGCAGCCTTGTTTACTCTCTCGTAACATCATCCTTGTTTCAGTGTCAGTGTTTTATCTAAATCTGAGCGTTGTGAAGACAGAGGAGGACAGATGAGCAATCTGTTGGCAGGACAGGAAATGAAGCTTCCTGCTTTTACTGGGACGCCATGACAATGCCAGGGACGTGTGGCTCGTAGATAGAAGAAGTAAAGAAAGTAAACCCTTTTTTATTTTATCTTCAGACATCTCTGATAGTAACAGAAGATATTTTGCTAATTCTCTACATACACTTATTTAGAAGTCCAAATAAATTAAATTGTTGTCATGTTAACTGGAAGCCAACCTGCTACTCTTATCTTACATATTTTTGTTTGCATCTTCTGCAACTTACAGTGATGAATACATTATCTGGGATTTTTTCGATATATGGCGTCAAATCAAAAATGCCCCCACAGATAAGCTGTCCGATGGTTTAATGTCATTTGTAACCATTAAGCATGGCATGCTAGTTTTGTCCATTTGGTATTAGAGAGGACAAAATTAATACCCTTGTTTATGCAGATTTTTTAGTAAAAGCTACATGTTGTTGAGCTTCTACATTGTAAATGATTAATTTTAAAAGATCATTATATTGCACATCAAATGTTATTTTGACCTCACTAGAATTTTGAGTTAGACATAATCACTGAAATCTACACAAAACCGTTGGAACATTTGCCTTGTCTTTTTATATATATATGTATACTATATATAGTTATATGCAGTTATCAATTTTGCACTTATAGGGAACAGACCAGATCAGACTTCTTTGGTGCCTCTTGACTAAAGTTAGTCTTCTAAATTGACAGAGCAGGTAGCAATCTGCAGTGAGCCACTGTAAAACTCCTGGATCTTACATAGAGAAAATGTTTGTGGTGAGTACGAAGTCAGAACGTTACTTTGTCATTTCTATCACTTTGTTACTGTGTGGACAAACCAATGATGCACAGTTTTTTTGATGGGAAGTGATGGTGTCACAACAAGGCTGGTTTACATGAATTAGAGCTGTAATGGGGCGACTCAGTGGCAAGTGGATGATGAAAAATGAAAAAAAGGGAAGCTGAGGTTGATCAGAGACCCCTGAGAATAACTGAAAGTTCAGTAGGGCAGAGAAGTGAACAAAAGGAGGAAAGAGAATGGAGAGTTTTTGTTTTTAAATGGCTTCATTGACTGGGGAAGAGGAGGCTGTGTAGCAACTCTTATGTCAATTGGAGATTTATTAGTTTAACTGTTAGAAATGGTGGACTTCATAATTCCTACAAGCTCACACGACTGATTTGTTGAGTTTTAAACTTTAATGTTTAATGTAATGAACCTTTAGGACTTTTAACCCATGTGAGTTTAAGAAGTTTGGCCTATGTGCCGGGATTTGCTCATTTTCGTGCACAGCAAGGCTGATGTCCTTGACGAAGAGGAGGAAGGTTGTGAAAAATAAATGTGTCCCCCCCCCCCCACACACACACACACACACACACACACCAACGCAAACACAAAAACTAAAGCTGAAAATTGACATTGACCGACTCAGGCGTATCATGTTCCTCTTTTGTAACCTCAGACAAAAATGTGTGTGCTGCAGACTATGCCTGCGTGCATCCCCCCCCCCCACAAACCCCTTTAAAACACTAAACAGATGGCAATCCACAAAATCGGCTTTCTCACAAGAGTCAGAATTGTAACACAGCGAATTTGTCCAACACTATGACAACTCAACAGAAATGTTAAACCACCAAGACGACTTCATAACTTTGACACTGACGGGGTTGCGATGTTCGCATGAGTGAATTTTAACATTCATTTCCATCTCTTATTAACAGCACCGGCCCTCTGATGAGGTTAAAGTGTAACCCCTCCCTCGAAAGGGGCTCAAAAGCCCCCCCCTGCCTTCATGACCACTTCTGCGGCCCACCATAAATTCTTAACGACTAACTCTATAAACTTCTCTGGGCTTGAATATTTATGGATGCCTGTGGTTCCCCAGAGTGCCATTTTCTATCTAGGGCTCAACACACGACAGAAATTTATTTGGCCTGTTACAAGTCAGATGGTGAAAAGAGCTCATGAACACAGTCGTGGTGGTCTGCCTAGCTTTGGTCATAAACAAAATGGCCCCCTGCGGTTAGAAGAGAAATAACATGAGAGCTGGGACTCAGACTCCCATGGCTCTCGCTGCTCACGTTTCCTGACTTTAATCAAGCTTAAGTCTTTTAATCAATCAAAGGGTTGACAGGTAGTGAAAGTCACCCTGGGCTACATTATCTCCTTGTCATCAGATCTCATTCAGGAGTCTAACTTCCGACATGGTTTTGTGCCAAAAAAAAAAAAAAAAAGCCACTTAAGTCAAATTGTTACAGTGATAAACCATATCTGTCCATGTTTAAAATGCACACACTTCTCAGCTTTAAGCTCAAAATATTTAGCACACAGTTCAATTTGTGTCTCTCAGCACCTAAAAAGTATGATTACCAGCAAATCTTAATAATTATGTGAGACGTGTAGTTGTACTTGCGATTTGGGGCGTGACACATTGTGAATCAGGATAATCGTATCATGAAGCCTCAATGAAATCATATTGTGTTTCAAAATGGGTATCATGGGACTCTGACACCATTAAATATCATCTAGTTCAAAGGCAACTTTTTTCATGAGAACTGCATAAATGTTGTTGTGTTGTGACAAACTTCAGTACGATTCAAAGAATTAACTGGTAAGACTTTTTGGCATATTAATGTATCTTGATAAATATCAAATCGTGTCCTGTCTATTATGATTTGTATCAAGTTGTGAATATTGTGTATCGCCAAACCTCTACTTTCCATGTTGTGTTTACAGACAAAAAGCATAAGAAACAAACAAACTGTTCCTTGTCTCATATTTATCCTGTTGTTTTTTTTTTTGTTTGTTTTTTTGCTGTTGTTTTTTTTTTACCAGAAACTGTTTTGCATCTGTATTTTACTTGCAGGTCAGCTTTGATCAGGGTTCGCCTACACTTGACATGGAAATATACACAAGCAGAGAGACACATGGACAGATTAAGTACTACAGCAAATAGTACATGGCATATAGACAGCTGTAATCAAATCAAATCAAATCAAATTTTATTTGTATAGCCCGAAATCACAATTTACACATTATCTCACTGGGCTTTGACAAACTGTACAGATGTGACATCCTCTGCCCTTAGACCCTCGAACCGGGTGAGGAAAAACTTAAAAAACCCTAAACAGGGAAAATAAGAAACCTCAGGAAGAGCCACAGAGGAGGGAATCAATCAAGCGTATTAAATCAAGGGTATTAAATAGAATAGTCCTTTCATGGCATCTTTATACCCATATTTTTCCTTACATTTTTACCATACTGTTAGTTTAGAGTGCACACATGACTGATAGGGCACTCACATGGCTCTCTATTGAAAAACAGCTTGGTCTGAGCTATGTGAGCCTTTGTGACTCAAAGTGGATTTAACAGAGCATGGATTAGCAAGCCAAGCCATCACAGTAATTGCACTGATGGTATCAGAATTACTTTAAAAGGTATACCTTCTACTGTAGTTGATTGTTGAGTCTCGTTCCCAGGTCATTACATATCAATGCTATGGGATTCCCAGGTCATCGAAGACTGATTCTCTGGGTTGGTAGCTGGCCCAACGTACTAACCCAAACTGTCAACATCCTTTAAGGGTAGTCATATTAATACTGGTATTTAAATATCATCAGACCCGGCCCTGGTGGTTACATCTGTAGGATATATTCGAACACAACTGAAATGCGAAACTGCAAGAAACAGGATGGAGTCTGGTGCAGACAGCTGCACCACATGAGAGGATTAAAATGACAAGGTGATCTGTTGCATGCGGGTAACAAAATTCCAAACCCAGTGTTGACTAATCCAAACCAACACGGAGCAAAGTTATGGTTAGCAGGAAAATGGAAAATGAAGATGTGGTATATGAGGGCAATGGAAAAGAGATGGTGAACAGGTTTATAATTAAGGAAAGCAGTCATTGGTCAAACTGGACAGGGCTGATCTGGCAAACATGTTGCTGTAGGACAAAACAACTGATGATCGTGGCTCAAAGACCCTCTCAGACACACATCATAACCAATAAAAACAGTCACAGTCATAGCTGGGGACTTATGCTTTCGTTCTGCAAGTGACCAATGATAGTCTCCAAAAAGACCAAAAGAAATTCAGCTCGCTCAAACTTGCCACTGTGTAGCATATAGTAGACTAGTTTAAAAGTCTGAAGATGAAAGGGCAGATATGATGCAAGCGAGGCGCAGAAAAGTGAGCAGAGACTCAGAATAAATTAGCACTTCCATAGATTACTACAAGATAGATGAGGCAAAGGTGTTGAATTACATTCAAGCCATTTTAAGGCCACAATGGGGGCTTAAAATCTGTGGTTTTACAAAATGGAAATAAGTTTTTATAGGTTCAATCAATGGGTGGAGCAGGACTCTAATATGGGATCAGACCCTCCAACAGCACAATCCGTAAAACCCACAGCCATATAACTTTTATTGTCAGTGGTAAAGACCGCTATTATTTCTCAGCTCAAAGCTCCAATCAGCTTTAAATCTCATTCTCGCTGCCCTTCCCTTCAGCCACATTTCCTCGTTCTCCGGTACAGTAAACCTCATGCTGTTAGCTAGACTTGTCCACACGCTGCCATCCTCCTCACCTGGCTGCCGAACCTGATTGCACACCTGTTCTCAATGACATCATGTGCTTTGCAGTTACTAGGCCCACTGTTTCCTGTTCCCACTTCCCCACACTAGCCCCGCAGACACATGGCTGGCTACACCCCAGACAATTTATGGAGGAGTTGTGGGCACGATGTGTCACCCCCAATAACTGCAGGCTTGTCACAACCGGGTTTCTGTCCAAATAATCCTCAAGTAATTTAATTTAATTTAATTTAACTTAATTTATTGCTCCCAATCGAGTCAGTCAGATCTCGAATCATAAAAAGTCAACATGTTTAATGTTTGTGTGTCCTGGTCGAAATACCCGCAATAGTGAATGTGAGCGAGCAGACCAGGAAGTATCACCAACCGAGGTTGTGTTGTCTGTGAAACTGTTAAATCATTACTACAAACAGCAGATGTGTGGTCTCCCCACGCCGCTTCAGTGCGCGGGATCAGAGGATCATAACGTTAAAAAATATGTTGCAATTGCCCTTATGTCTGTGTTCTCCCACATTTTTAAAATCAGTGTGTCTCCAGCCTTAACTGGACCATTCCCACTCGTTCCTTGCTCGTGTTGTGCTCTGCTGCCATGTGCTTGTGGCCTCTTGCCTCTGTACTTTACTCTGTTTGCTTGAACAAGCTCTTGCCTGCTCATTACTGGATCTGGATCGTTATCTCATCCTTGTTGAAAGTGCACATCTGTTGAGATAGTGATGTAAACATTAAACCCAGGAGGACACACACACATTTTCCAGTGTTATGATGTGCATTGATATTTCATACATTGGCAACATCAAATGCTCCCTTAACCTTTGAAAAACACGGGCTTGTAAAAAGTGGTGGTTTCCATACTTTTAATTACCTGAGTTCTAAACCACAGTTTTTCAGTAATTTGTCATATCAAGTATATCATTCTGGCAGAAATTCCCCTGGAATATTGGGTTTATTATAGGGCCCACCCTTGTGATAGCCAGGTCTTGTAATGTTCTCAGTAATTTTCAGCACAGGAAGCAGAAGTGTTGCCACACCTCATGAAACTCTGGCACAAGACATAATTAGAGTTTTCACTGCGTTGTGTCATGTGTTTGCAGAGGTGTTAACATGCAGTGTAGCAGCGGTGACACAACTGGCGCTACTGTCCAAGTTCTGCTGTTAAAAACCTCCACCCTTAGTACAAAATAAAAAGTTCAATAAAGCTAAATAGTTTTTATAGGACTCTTTGCAGTGGTAATGTTTCACCTTCACTTTTACAAATAACTCTCACTCTTTCTAATAAACAGTAATCCCTTGTTTTTCCCCCCTGATTCATAAGTGATATGTCTTTAAGGGGCAAACACTATTCATCAAGGCCTGCCAATACTCAGCTGAAGAAAAATAACTACAAGTAATTTCCCCGTGGAGGATGTATGAAGTCCAAAACCAACTGGGCTTGAAGTGATGTTTGTTACATTTAGACAAGTGTGTGAGTGTGTGTGTGTGTGTGTGTGTGTGCGCGCGCGCGCTTTGTTTTAACTTACATTCTGATGCTGGATTTTATGCGACTGAGTTTTTGGTCACTAAGCTAATCTTCATTCATTTCCATTTTATTTCACATTTTTAATTCAAAATCCTAAGAAAAATGGGGTCCTCAACATGTCCTTAGCGTGTCAGTGGACAATTATAAAGCCCGGCTTCATGAAGCATGTGCTTTCCCACGGATGAATCCGTCCATAGCCTACAGAACTGGTTATTTTTGAACTCAGTCCATGATGACGTCAACCTTATCAAACTGAAATGTGAAAAGTATGAATTAAAGTCTCCAAAATTTGTACTGACAGCAGTCGTGAGAACAGAAGGATATCATTTTAAGAGGGAGACGTACAGTTATTGTGGACTGACAAAACCATCGTTAGTTAAATTTAAAGGAAGGAAAGTCCCCAAAAATAAAAATGTAGTCATTTATCTACTCAAAATGATGCTGATAGAAAGTCATGTGAAACTTTTTCATCAAGTAAACAGCCTTGTCCTGAACAACTGAAGAAGACAGGGACCCGATTTAATATGTAAGTAGAAAAATGGCTCAAAAAATATAAAATGGCTACGTCAAGCTTGTCAGGAATATTCCAAGTCTCCAGAACTTCCAGGATCCGAAAGTGGCTTAAGAAGTTATTCACGCCCTTTAACAAGATAAAGGATTTACTGTGCAAACCGCCACTGTGAAAATTTCCATTAAGGTTTTAAATAACACCTTTACAGTTAAATTTTCAGAATTTTATAAAGTAGGGTGAAATTGAAATACTCATGTCGTGCATCATAATTATACAGTATTTACTTACATTCCACCACTGCAGATATGGAAGGATCGAAAACATATAAGCTAATCACTAAATAATATAATACATGCCAATTATTGCTTACAGTCAGTATTAAGAAAATGCTTCCTCAACAGTACAAAATGTCATTTTCAATAAACATTCACATGTGCAACCTGCAGTTCAGACCAGATTTCAATACATCACAGTGCCTTCCTCTGTCTTTTTATCTATAATTGATTTACCAATGGTACTATTGCAAAGCCTGGTGACTACTATAAATCAGTAACAGGCAGGAACAGGCACATTGTCAAACCTATATAAATATACTATATCACAAAGGTGTACTCATATCTGAACCAAACATCTACCAGAGGCCCATCTTCATATCAATAAATAGGCAGAAAATGAGGGAGCTACTTTGAAACACAGCACAGTCACAATCAGCTATATTCAGCACGAAGGTACCGAGGAGAACAAACATCGCAGGAGTTTCTTCGCATCCAGTGTGTCTCCGCTAACAACCAATGGATAAATAATTTATAGCTTTTACCCAACTGCTGCCTCGCCAGAACAAGGATGCATAACAACTCGGCTGTTCTCTGCACGGCTGTGGAAGGAAGAGTTGTTTACAGACTACAAGAGCAAGGAAACAAATTTGTAGGAGCACACAGACAATTTCAAGCATCTAATAGTCTGCCACGGTGAGACTGCAATGTGTGCATCGTTAAAATACCTTCTTTTTTTGTTTTGTTTTTTTAAGCTTGCGCTTGAAGTATTTCCTGTTGGCCATCTCACGAAGTACCGAGGGCAGCATCATCTAACGAGCAGTGTTTAGTCCCATCTTGGTGGACATATGAACGCTGAATCCACGAGTCGCTGTGATGAGCACAATGGTTGGAGCAGATGTTGTGGGACAGGATGCTGAGGTGTTGCAGGCTGGTTTTATTTTAACGTAACAAGCTTCTTCACCAAAAACAGATGCACTGCTGTGCTGCTCGGTCATCACTCATCTACAGCCCAAAACAATGATCCGTGTGACATTAAATGACAGTGAATATTTCAGGTTTTTAACGACATCTGGCCGTGAGGTGTATCTACCAGTGGGTCAGGGCGAAAATGTTTTAGGTAGAATTAAAAATTAGAACATTAATACGTGAAGAAAACACTTCTGATTGATTTTTTTTTTGTTGTTGTTGTTGCTGCTATACATGTTTGATAAATGATATATTAATTAAAAAAAAAAAAAAAAAAAAAAAAAAAGTAAATAAAGGGATAGCAAGAGTCATACCTCTGTTCTTTGTTCAAAATGGTCTGGTGGTGACTGGTTGGTGACCCTTGACCCCTTCCTTGTCCCAAGACCTGTGTTTGAAAATGACGTCTAAGGGCCGGGACGAACCAAGTCGATAATCGGCCGTTGGGAACATCAGTGAGCGAGCGTCTGTCTGTTATTTCAGTGTGTTTCCCACCGTGTTTTTCTCCCACTTTGTTTGTCAGATCATCGCATTGGCTGTTGAAGTTACGAAAAGACAAAGCCCATTGAGCCTCCCACTGTACAATCCATCACTTTCACCCATTTAGTCCGATTTCTCCTCCTTCTTTTTTTAAATTGCCTCTTACTTTCTTCTTCCACATCCAACAAGCTGTATCCTACGCTGTTTTCTTTACAGTTTTTTAACCCCGCAGTTACAAGAGCCAGTTTCATTTATTGCACAGGCACGGAATGTACGGACTGACGACGTCTCTGCGGTGTGTTCTGGTGCAACTTTTTTGCTCCCAACACACGCAACGCGAGGAAACACAACAGGAGGAAGTTTTCCATTGTGTCTAGTTCCTGACATCAGGTTTCGTGTGTCTCAACACTAAAAGTCAGTTAATATCATAAACAGTCGGTAGTGTTTTACAAGAGATTGTCAAACACTACCATTTCCAATGCCAGGCACAACCTATCACACTCAACTTTGGAATGCATTAACACTAAACAACAGTCAGCTTAGGAAGCTGAACTTCAACAGCACAAAGTCTTTCTGATCTTTTACAAAAATAAAACTCTTCTCCTAAAAACATACATACATAAATTACAGCTTGGTTTTTTTACTTTGTTGAGATGGTCAACTTTTTAACAAACATGCTGTATGTTTTCCAGCCTGTTCTCACTCCCAGCACCTCAAGTACATCAGCCTTATTATAATACTTGTACAGCAGTAAAGAAAGCAAGAAAAGTCCAAGCTGTGAAACGGTTGGGTTGGTGAAATGGGTCAAACACAAACCTTTCGCCTAGGAGACCTGTCTTTGTGACCAGTATGTGAACACATGTCAAAATCAGCTTATTTCTAACCCACAAGCACGCATCAAGTTTTTTAAAGTAACATATTTATTTGATATATTCCTCATCTTTGCCGAGTAGTTGTTGTGCCTGAAGTCATGTTTCTGTCGCTACAATCTAACATTCATTCTCTCGTTAATTCCGTTTTGGTGTCCACCGAGTTCAAAAATTTAAACACTGTTTAACTTTGTCTTCATGCTGTTTGGTGTCGGTGTTTATTAGTTACCACACAGTAGGTATTACAGCTTTCTGCACAGCTAGAGCAGGTTTAGAGGAACAAAACTGACTAAAAAAGTAAAGCTGCAGGCCAATTAAAGTTGCTCCACATCGCTAAGGCAAACAGATCCACAATATAAAAATACAAATAAAAGCTATTTTAATTATGATTGAAAATGTGTAAAGATCTGATCGAAAGTACCTAAGAAGAAGTAAAACCCAGACATTTAAAAACGCACACAAAAAAAATGCATCACTTCTCTGAAATTTTATCCGGTTGCTACAGTGATTCCGCAGTAATTAGCTGCTTTCAAGCTCTGCACAGAAATCCTTAACCGAGGAAGTATAACTTTACCGGTTAAGACAAAATGAGCGATTAAACAGGCTGAGAAACAACAGAGGTGAAAAAACAAGAGCCAATCTAATTAAGAGCTCAATCACTCAATTAGACTTGAGCAGGAGAAACAAATGGCATTTCAATTCTTTCATTAAAACAACCAGTTTAATTGCTCTAAGACGAAGCACTGACATCTGGCATGCCCCCTCCAGACTGCTGAGTGTGTGTGTGTGCGTGTGTGTGCAAGACACATGCACAGAGCAAGAGATGTAATTTGGTACGACAACATGAAGGGATTGGTAGGGCGGGAGTTCAATGATGAGTGTGCTTTTACTGACTGCGTTTATGAGCATGAAACTGCCCCGGTGCAGTGGAGCAGCAGCCTGGTTTATCCATCGGCACGTCACCCACACGGCCGGCGGAGAGTGGTTGAATTAATGGGATTGGTGGGGATTTTCTCATGACAGCACAGTTTTAAGGCAGAGAATGAGGCCACTTCGCTCTTTGAGAAAGAGGAGATGCGGTGGAGGTCGATACGCAAACACAACCTGAGAGTTTGCGAGGCACGGAAACCGCAGTGGTGGCCTGAGGTGCTGAGCCAAAAACAAAGACAAACTTGAAGGGAACATTCTCTTCTCTCTCTGTTTCTCAGTACTCAGCGGCACCACATCTTGTTATGAGTCTGTCTAACCACTTCCTCATGCTGCTGGCAGAGAGGTCAGGGTTCAGTCAGGTCCTCTGACAGCCGGAGCCGGCAGCAATAACAAGAGCACTTGAAATGAGAACTTTCATTTCATTTTCTCTCTAAAGCTACTACATTTTCTTCTTCCCCTTTCCTTCCTGTGTCCACGTATCCTTTTTTTTTTAAAGTGGATTTATCTAAGAAGTGGCCCTGTACACCTCCCACACGTCAGTATCATTCTGATGCTGTCTGATCTTTGTCTTAAGTAAATAAAGGTCAGAAACAAGCCTTATCTGAACGGATTTGGAAACAAAGCAAACATTCTATGAAACAGCGTTCATGCAAGATGCTGGCTATGTTGCACAAAGATAATGAAATCTTTGAAAAAATGAAAAAAAGAAAACCGGGGCAGCACCTACAGCAGCACTGATTGGGGATGGTTTTTTATACATCAAAACAAAATCTCCTGTGTGGGGAGTGGCGCAGTGAATGAAGTCAGTTCACTCATTTTGTTGCTTTAGAAAAGCGTTTCAGCCCCATCCAGCACTGAACAGATGGGAATATGCCTCCCTCTGCCGGTAGACATGGAGACTGCAGGTGTAATACAATATTTATTGAAGAATCTATTTATTAATCATGACACTAAAATCCAAATATATATAGAATAAAAAAGCACCTAAAGATGATAAATGTTAGCTTCAAAGGTGTTCTGAGATTCTTAGCTCTATTGTGGGTGTATGACTTTCACAGCACACCTGGTTCATTTAATGTAGATGTGGATATCCATAAAGGCCCTGTGTGGATAGAAATCTACTTTAAATTATTTGAAAATGTACAAACATTATCAATAGAATAGTTTTAATTGTGACGCATTTTCTGTAAGTCAAAGACATTCCACTTAAAGAGCAGACACAGCATGTCAAAATTGGTATTATTCATTGGAATACACGACTCTCCACATCACTGTACAGAGGAATGAAGCAAAAAATTGAATTCATGTCAAGAATCCACCAAAAATACAAACTGTCCTTATAAAGCTCCAAAATTAAAAAATCAGTGGACTATAAAAATCACTGATGGAATTACATTTAAATTAGATTTAAAAAATATTTTTCACAAGTTTTCAAAAGTAGGTATAATATTGTATTCACAAGTGTAATTGCCAAAGATTTCAATTTTGTTATACTAAATGCATGAAACAAACATATTTCTCCTTAGTCCAACAGCATTGTCAAGCCTCACCAGTTTGTAAGACTTGTTAGATAGGATATAAATCACCACTATTCTCTGTATTAACCACTTATGATATGGTTAGTGCCCGCATGATAATTAGACGTGACGGTTAAAATCAAAACACACCACACAGCTCCTCTTCATCCATCTGTCATCCGCCAGGCAGATTATGATTGATACCAAGCCTGCAAAACATTATCATCATCTCTTTTATCCCATGGATGGAGAAATTTAGCTTTTCAAAATATTAACTGTCGAATATAACAGCTGAATATCTGTTTTTCTATACAAAGCAACAAATTCTGTTTTGTATCTTAAGCATGTACTTTAACGCTGGATTTAGATTACACAGATTTCTTATTAAAAGCATTGAAAGGGTAACTTCTCACTTGAAAGATTATAAATAAATGGAAGTTAGACCACATTATAATGTTATTTCTTTAATCCTCAAACATTTGTCCAAATTTACTCAAACCATTAGAAGCCCACAGAAGTCCTTTTAAAATCGGATTTGTCAGGAAGTACATAACGTACAGTATAAATCTGATGGCAATACGGACTGGCTGCCAGTGTGTGTGTGTGTGTGTGTGTGTGTGTGTGTGTGTGTGTGTGTGTGTGGTTTCAGGGATGCACGTGTTTAGCAGGTCAATCTGGAGGTGTGTTTTACCTTTTTGGCGAGGTTATTCGTCGACTGGTGTTTGCTTCTCGGGTTAAGTTCAATATTTGTGGTGTGGATGATTTATAAATATTCCCTTTGGTCTGGCCAAGGGCAACAAATCTTGCCAGGGGGGGAAGTTCTCTCTGAATTAGTCCGGAGGGGCTTACAGACTTACACACCTCTCACATGAATGGATTCACAAACAGAGACAGACAAATACAATGTTGTGCAACTTAAGTTTGTAGCTTGTTCAATGTTTTTTTTAAAGAAAAACTGGTGAATTGAAGCACTTACTATAACACTACAAACTGGAATACAAGAAATCTGCAGCAATTGTGAACATTCACAAAGAGGTAGTTGTCGTCCAGCTGGGCTGAGATCACAGAACCACAGTGACACACACACAAACTGTGAAGACAGCATTTAAATCTGCACTCAATGAAGGAAAAAAAGGACACTTAAATGAAGCCACGGCCAAGCAGGGTGGACTGATGGGGCACATGTCTGCCAGAATATCAAAAGGCTAAAACCAGTGATCAAAAGAGGGAACATCACAACATCTCATTAAGAATTTGGTGCTTATTTATTTGTAGATTCTTTTTCAGGTTGTTCAGAGGGGTAGAAAAGGCCCGGAGAGGTGGATTTTTAAAAAAAATATATATGAGCTCATCCCCTTATATTTGTTCAACTCTGTGCTTTCTTTGTTCATTTGTAAAAAAAAAAAAAAAAAAAAAAGATAAAGACATAAATAAAGAGAATTGTTGTGACGGGCTCAACAATGACACATACGTGCCACTGCCGGGAGGAAGTACTGTAAACATGTAAACATCTCTTAAACTTGGATTATTACAAAAGAAAGATGAAGCAATCAAAAGGCTTAATATTCATACAATCATACCCCTCTCTTTACAATAGCATCATCAAACACTTAACACTAAAGAATCTGGAGACTTTTTAACTACCAACTTCCTGTCCCGTATTAGATAAGTTACGTCATTCTGCTGGCTAAACTTCAGGTGCTTTTATTGTGAAACCGGAAGTCAAACTGTCCTCCTCTTGCGGACTAACATGGAGTTAGCCATCAATTCACAAGTACTGCCGACATACACAGTATCCCCTTTAGCCTAGCAGTAAACACAGACAGGTGTTAAAAGCAGGTGTGGACATTGGTGTGACCGTGACCATCATAACTTGAACCGAACAGAAACCGCGATATCGGCTAACAGGAGTTACCAGCCACAGCACCGACATAAAATAGCTCCCGACACCACAGATATTACAGCGGACGACTACTCACCCTTTTCTTCCACGCACAGTCAATCTCAAGTGGCGTTTCGGAACTCAACACTAACAATCTCCCCCCAAAATAAACACTTTTTACCTGCGCTTTACCTCGTGGCGTCACTCAACAACGTCACTAGCAGATGGAGCCCCGCCCCCAATAATTTAAATAAACGAGCACCAAAAGAAGAGATCAGAAATCCAAAGGCACACTAACGTAAAATCTAGAACGCTGACATGTAACTTTGGGGCCTTCCTGGTTAAGTACAATAATATAACTCAAATTCTTATGGCTCTGTGCAGTCAGTGGGGCAGTCCTGTAGGGTATTAACAATGTAAAATTATTTTAGAAACAAGTGTCCATAGCTACAATTAACTGCACCGTATGGGCGGGTGATAAATGACAAGTGAGGGGCTCCACCAGCAATGACGATAACACCATAGATAAGTGAATTAGGCTACCTAAAGCAAGCACAATAAAGCAATTTAATACTGGCATAGTACAAAAAGCCACAGCGAGAAGAGTTTGCCAAGTTTAAATATATGTACCTGCAAAATATACTTGAAATACTGAAAATAAAAGTGCCAGTTATGAAGAATGGCGCCTTACAAATGTGAAACATATAAAAAACATATTATAGCCATACTCAGTGAGGAACATGCCCCATAAATAATGCTCGAGTAAATGTATTTTGTTGGATACGTTCCACCACTGGAAATATCAAAAGAGTGCGACGTAGATCATGCACCAAAGTAGAATATTTTTGACCCACATCCATAATCAAGGTCAAAACCTGGCTAAAATTAACTTGATTTTAACTTTAATAGCAGCTTTAGAAGCTGCACCATGTTGAACAAATAATACCAAACTGGATACAGATGTCTCCATTTACCAGCCTGTTTACATTCTGTGAACTCATGCCCAAAGAAAAGTTTCGCTGTATGCGTCTGATTAAATTGTGTGACAATATGGCCATGCTTAAACACCAGCTCTATCCCATAAAGTTTGAAGTAAGCTGGAATATTTGGTCAAAACTGGAAACAGTTACGTGCGCTGAACAACGTTCGTTCTCCAGACACCCATCATCTGCTCACTATCCAGTGAAGCATGACTGTGTTATTGCACTGCAGAGAGCGCAGACCTCTGCCAAGG
>KV751315.1:15453721-15472035 GCA_001698575.1 Mola mola | reverse complement strand
GATGTAAATGCTACCTTTCTGCGTTTATTTTTTTTCATGGGCTCATATTTCAGCTTTCTTCCAGATGGGGATATTAGTGTTTATTTTGAGCAAGTGTGATTTTTAGGCCAAGGTAATTTGGTGCGAAAAACAGCACATGTTTGCGACTTCTGATTGGTAATACGTGAACTGCTGAGCTAACTGGATCCGGCTATATATTGGACCCTGGGATTAGTAACAAAAGGACACCAGTTAGACCTCTCTGTGTCAATTCCATCCGGAGATGTGTCCATAGGACGTGTTGGAAGTGTCACTGTCCTTGACTTTTGACTGTAAGCCAAAAAATTTATCTTCTGTAGCTAGTGCAAAATGATTCCAGTTGGACTTCTCTGAGTATGTCATGAGAAATAGCCAAAAATTTTGTTTTTTGACCTGTCATTGATCTTGATCTTTGACCTTGAAAGCCCCAAACCATCTGCAGCGAGTGATGTCAGCTACAAAATGAGACCAGTTGGACCTCTATTTTAATTATTTTTTGAGTTATGGCCAAAAAAACATGCTTTATGACATGTCATGACCTTTGACCTTTGGCCACAAACTTCTAATCAGTCGTAAGTTGGGCCAAGGCACATCTTTGATGAAAATTTCATCGAAATTGGTAAGGCTATGTTTGTGTATTCTTGCCAACAAACTAACAAACAAACTTCACCAAAAACATATCCTCCTCCAACATTGTCAGTGGAGGTAATAAAAAAATATTAGTAAACACTGCAAAATCGCATTTGGTTTCTTCACAAGAGTTTTACTCTCATTTGTTTACTTCAATGCTCAAAGTTTCTGATGACCGAGTGCCAATTTACTTATCTTTATTTAACTCTATGCGATATATGTTCATAATTCATCATGTAGTTGTACCAGAGTATGCCTCTATTTGATTTATTAACAGTGGGGAAAGTTTTTGTCATTCTATTAGTTATATGTCATTGTCTTGGACTGATTTATTGATGTCCCAATATGTTTGCTATAGCATTGTGAGTGGTTATCAGTTGATGTACACCTGCACTATAAAGAAAAAAAAATCACGAGAAAAAAAACCCAACAACTCAACATAAAGACGCCATAAATGTTGGTAAGACGTGTCATTAGAACTGATTGCTGACATATGACTCTTGCCCAGAAAAGCCTGTATGACCTTACATTTGCATTGGACTCATCATGGCAGAGGGACTTCAGTCCCCTGTTTGCAAACACGAGGCAGACAACTTTATTTGCCCCCGGGGACAGCCACAAGAGTTGATCCATGTTTTCTGAAACCTCCTCTTCTCTTCTTTCCTTTTGCTGAGTTTTACACCAAAACTTTGACTCACAACACTAGAGTTTATGCCAGGCTGACAGTTGATGATGCAGTATCCGAGTAAGCCAGATGTATTTAAAAGTATGCCTTTCAAAATATCAAGTTGGTGCAGGGTTCTGCTCTCTAGTATCAAAAAGTTGCTAAAGTGGCATTGAAATACTTCTAAAACTTTCTCCAAATTGTGCACTACTGCAGAAAGTTAGAAATATAAACATCACGTAGTTCTTTCACTAAAGGGGACCAGGCCTTTGCCGTTCCCTACCCCCAGCTGTGGATCTCCCTGCCTGACGAGCTCATTTTCAAATTTCTTCTTAAAACTCACTTTCACTATTAGAGTTGGGTTCATGGTTTCTATTGCTGGACTGTCTGCACTTTGTAACTTGATTTTGAAAAATGTTCTACAAATTAAATTACTATTATATTTTTAGTCAAGTTAGGTCAATTTTTGTTTGCATCGTACCAAGTCACAACAAAAGAATAAGTCTAGACCACACTTTGAGATTTAGACCCAACAATCCAACCATGAGCGAGCACATTGCAACAGTGGCGAGGAAAGACCTCAGAGCTGACCCCAGCTCAAGGTAGACGGCCACGTGCCTTGACCGGCTGGGTTAATGATAATCATTCAGGGGAACATGCAAGACACCAGCACCAAGACATCCAGGGAGAATAATGCACTGGACATGGACATTTCGAGAAGATGAGTGAGGGACGGACGGAGGTACTTCATTAATCCCAAAGGAGATTCTGGTATCCAGCAGAAGCATCAACCTTAAACCTAAATTATTCCCTTAGGTTAAAGATACAGACGTTAGACAGACAGTACAGTGAGTCTTCACAAAGCACAGGGGAACAATCCGTGTCGGTGGTTTGTTTTGGTCGAACTGGACACCGAACTAGCCTGCCATCCCAAAATACCACAACTGGAAATAAAGAGGTGCCCAAATCCCAACAGTCTTCGAAACTCACAGCTCTTTATCCAGACCTCCTCACAGAACAAAACACAGGCTTTTCCAACCGCACTAACAAGCTAAAACTAACCATCTTGGCCCTGACCCAATCTTTTTAAGACCATCGCAGCCACCAGGTGTGGCCTCGTTCCCGTTTCCAAGCTCCAAGCAGCCCCAAAAGTCTTATCCTGTTAAACCACCTACACCATATCGAGTGCTACGCCACAAGCAGACATGCAAAACCGGGCCGATTTTCCATTTGAGAGGGAGAGATTATTGCACAAGTGGTGGGAGGGGGTGACAGTTGGGGAAGGTAGGGGGAGATGTGACGATTTTGGCCCATCTGTTTCTTGCTAAGGAAGGAAGAAAAGCTGAGCAGATACACTAAGAATTAGTGGTTAACCAAATACTAATGAGGGAAAAAGAAAAACATTGAACTCAGATGAAACCATTTAGCATACAGTGGTGTACAATATCCTTATTGGGTTTCAGGGAACTAGAGCCAATACTCACATAAGCCCCATGTGTAACAATCAAAGGAATAAAAAGAAATGGAGCGCAGACCTGTTTCTAATCTCTGTATGTGCATATGCGTTTTAACCCGTCTTCAGATGTAGGAGACTGTTTTGAAGCGTACATGGACTTCCACAACTTTGAGAGAGAAAAACGTCTGGGCACATGGCGCTGGTAGAGCCCTGGCATGTAAAGCTCGGTGCTCCTGCCAGGGTTTGGGGCTCGAGGGTTTTCATTCCTCTCTACCCGCATGCACCTCCACAACTTTCCCCCCTCAAAGCTCTGGAATAAATCCCGGGAAATGAGATGTCCTCCTGCCTCCTTTCACTGCTCCTCCATTCCCAGGTGTGGAATCCCAGGGTCAACCCAGGCTCCCACGGTTATTCCGCTGAAGTGTGAGATAGAAGAATAATAAATGACGGCAGATAAAGTGCGTGGAGGTATGCAAGTTGAGGAATGGGAGGAAGGTGAGATGTGGGGGAGGAAAAAGAAACAAGATGGAATAAATGAAAGAGATGGGAGAGACTGAGCTTGGCGCTGAGAATGTGAGACATGCTGAAGCCATTCACTTCAAATCAGCACCATGTGTCCTCCAGAGCCTTATTATACCATAAATGAACTTTATTGAGGCAACAAAGTGCTTTGGAGCGCTACAAAAACATTAAAGGGGCCTCGGCTGTCTCGGCCTGGAGCCAAGAGTGGTTCGATTCCTCGAGGGACTAATGAAGAGAGAAGGGCCCCTGGCCTCGTGTTCACTGCCCCCAGCACAGCCTTGCTGGCTGGCTGGCACTGCTTGAGTAATGGCCTATTACAGACCGAGAAATAGTCAGCAATTACAACAAGGAGACAAATATGGCACAGACGCCTTGACAGACCTGACCTGTGGAATTAACCAGGAAGGAAGGATGCCAGAGAGAACGTGAGACAGCAGGATGCAAGGGAAGAAGAAGGGGAAAATATAAAATATCATACAATAAAATGGGAAAGCTGGATGACTAGTCAAACAAGTCCCAGTGTCCAGTTTGGGTCCTGTAATTAATAACCTACAATTTATGGACTGAATTCGCTTGGTTGAGTTTCTGACACCTTCATTACTTCTGTTTATATTGTGCATTTTTATTCTAAAAACCTAAAAACACAAACTAATGACATAAATGAAATGAATCTGGCATCTGCTCTACAATTCTAACCGTGCACTGTATTTTCATTGGCTTTAAACTGTTGTTTATGTTCTATGATGCAGATTCTGAGCAAATTAAGCAGTCACTGTCACGGCTGAGGATTTCTAAATTCGTTCTGCAATCCACCAATGACCAAAAATTAATTCTAACTGTCTACACAGAAAACCTAAGCAAAAAAATCTGACGACTTTTGAGGGTGGGGCTTAATGTTGCAGAAACAAAACTTACCTTTCTGATGCACCAAGATGTAGGCGACCTTGCATAGGTACCTCCTCCTTTTCTTGCTGGTGTCTGGTTCAAACAGGTACGGCTGAATTACTCCCATGTTAGAACTGTGCAGCATATAGTAGAGTAGTTTAGGGCTGGGCCATGTAGAGTTAAATCTGAGCCATTTAAGAGCCTTTTTTTTTTTAAATAAAAAACAAAAATGAAATGATTTTTGTAAGTGTTTAATCAATGGCTGGAGCAAGTCTTTAAAATCTGTCCACCGCTCTTGGACAGTACAGTCACAATATGTGCTGGAGGGATAAGTTGTCTGAAGGCTCTGGTTGCTTCAGCACAAAGTCTGATAGAGCGTTTTAGGTGATGTCACCTGTGGCAGCCTCGGTTGACTGATTCAAAAATTAAAATATATAAAAAAAAAAAAATAAATCTCTCGTTGTGGAGTTGTACCAGACCTCTAATACTGTCTAACTGCAGCCCCGGACTGTGACAGAAGTAACATTCACAGCATTTTTTTCGGGTTAGGACGCTAACGTGGTGTGTAAGAAACACATTTTGGTGTCGACATCGGAACTTCGGTCACGTCAGGGGCTGCAGCTGGATGGTACTCGCCCTCTCTGCTCATCATCTGAGCCTGAAGCCCGCAGTTAGATGTTACATCAGCTGCCACAACTAATCTGGATCTCCGACAGAACTGTTGGTAGCTGCATTGTGGGTAATGAGGGCTCCAGACTTTGCAGTTAAAATAGATAGAGACAGGATATCCTGTTCTGCTTCATCAGTTTTGATCCTTTCAGTACATCGTGACAGAGACGTCCAAGGTTAAATTAGTGGAGAACAAGACCTCTCATAGGGCCCAGCAGTGTTTCATTTTTCAGGCCACAAATTTTAAAAGTGGCCATGAAAAGAAAAGTGAAAATAACCACACGAGTAATAAAAAAAAATGGGAGCAGAAGAGAAGAGAGGCTGAGAAAATCATTTCATGTGTCATGTAGTCGTAACACAAAGTTGTCACAATCCTTGTAAAACACACAAAGAGGCCTCCGTGTTTCTATCTGGCTAATAATGCTGTTCGTGACATCCCGGAGGACTGCAACCAAAGCTGTAGGCGTGTGTGATGTGTATGTAACCACCCGCCTGCCTCCCCAGCCAGTTTACCACTCTTGAGGCATGCGGTGGACGGCTGGGGCTTATTCCAACATAAATAAGGCCTCTGATCCTTCTCGGGATGACGAATTTTATAAAGATGGGATCCTTTTGTGGTCAGGAAAGGGGTTACAATGGTAAACCAAATGGCCGCAAGGAGATGTATGGGACTGATTAGGACCCTGGAAATGAGATTAAAGAGAGGTCGAGCAACAGATTGAATTGTATTTTGCCATAATTGCTGAGAACAGCTTATTCAGTGCAGACCGCAAAAAACAGAATCATATAACCGAGGAGGGAGGAGGAGCAGAGAGGAAGGACGGCTGCCACTTTTTCCCCCTTTTTTTTCCCCCTTCTCTTTTAAGGAATCGAACCCAGGACAAGTCTTGTATCAATTAGGGGGTCTGTGCATGTTTGAGCGTGTGAGAGAGGATAAGCATCGAGTTAGTTCTCATCCACAAACCTCCAGTTGTACGCAGAACTCGTATTAATTGTTTGTTTTGTAGTGTCAGTGCTCTTCAAGGCCAATTTAACTGCACTGTGTTTTTTAAATGCAGAATTCCCCTTGTGCTCAGTAACTGCATGCCATGAGTTTATCAGAAAGTGGATAGCTGAAATAACCGTGACCCCTGTTCACGGCATCCCACTTGAAAGATCTTTAATGAAAAATAAATCTTTTTTAAAAAAAAAAAAAAAAAAAAAAAAAAAAAAAAAAAGACCCCTGGACAAATCAATAGAGGCACAGGCTCAGAGATAAAAGTGAGCGCTGTGTGCCAAAGAGCTACTGGCTCTCATTCCTGGGTTGATTGTACTTAAACTGAAACCACATGAACTGAGCGGTTCCCAAAAGTGCGAGAGTGCGCAGCTGGAAGCGTACATGCAGCGTGCTGAGCAACCACAAGCCGTTCAAATCATCGTTTCTCCGTAACATCAAATACTCATGAGCAAGTGATCGACAATCAGGAAGTGAAAGTTGGGGGAAACAAGTTCAGCTCGTCTGCGTCATCAGGTTAATCATCGGGATAAGCACAGTAAACAATACAGTAGATAATAAGACGGTATGTATGAAAAATAAAGCTACGAATAGAGTAAAATCTATAAAACAAATGAATAAACACCAACACAGAAATACAGTATGGTGCTGTCATGTGATATGGTCTCATGTGTGGCAGCAATCTAGTAAACTGCATGATAGTGAAGAACTTTTAATGCAATATATAATGAAATGTTTACTATACTAATAGTTATACTATAGTATAACAACAACAACAAAAGCAGCAGTAATAATAACAATTATGATTATGAAATATTGTTAAATCTGGATTGACACTGTACCAACAGTGGCGGTTGTACATACGTACCTACATTCTTGTAGGTAACACGACATCTCCACAACGCTTTAAGGGATTTTCTCCAAACTTGGCACAAATGTCCAGGTCAAAGGTCAAGGTCACTGTGACCTGAAACCTAGTGAGCACAGTATCTCTAGAATGCATCCAGGGATTTTTGTGGAACAAAGCAACACTCAGACTTGAGGGTAACTTGGTTACATTTTTGAGGTCAAAGGTCACTGCAACCTTATGTATTGTGAGGTCACAATACCACCCCACCGTTTCCCACCGCTGTACTTTCACGTGCTGCACTGAATAACCAAAATAACCACAAGGTCATTTTTGTAGTCCAAAGTTACATTAGTGTTATAAGTTTCAAAACAGAGATACGAAGAACAATAAAAACTCAATCGTTCAATAGAACAAATAGCTGCACCTCCTGTGAGATCCAGATCTGCTCCAGAATTTAACAACTATTTCTTCCACAGTCCTGTCTTCATTCTCTTAGCAAGCTTCCTTGAAACCCACACATTGTTTTTTTTGTTCAGGCCTGCAAAGAATCAAGCCAACCGACAGGGTGAAAACAGCCTCCCTGAAGATAACAACCATTTATCTGTTCAGTTGAGTTCAGTTGAAAAATTCTCTGTGGATCTACGCCAATATGGAATCATGGACGGTGATTAAGAGAGCACATTTTGAAGATGTGTAAAAACAGCAAAAAAAAAAAAAATATATCTATTGTTATAATATTTACAATTACTTTTTGAATATATGCTGAGAAAGTGATGTTACAAAATACTTGAATGTGGGGCAACAAAAAAATTAAGAAAACAAAAACACCTGTATGAAAAATAATGTAAGGGTAACTTGTCATATTGTGTAAAAGTTCTTATTAAATGTTGACTTTATTAAATAACACTGAAAATTAAACTTTATTTTTATTATTTTTTTTTAGATGCACACATGTGTGTCTGTTACCAATGTAACTCCAAAAGACATGACCAGTTTTAAGGAAAAAAACAGAAGTGTGTACCTCTGTTGTGACTCTTGGTGATGAATCTGGATTCTAGATCAGGCTCAATCTCCAAATATGAACAGAGTTTAAAAAAAAACACTGGACAGAGTTTCATGAAAAATATTGCAAATGTTTGTCTTACATCAAGGAACAAATATTTGCATTTTGGGAGCTCCTTGAGAGCCCTGTGGAAGAAATCTGCACTGACTGTGTGCTTTTGCCCTTGTTAATAGATGTAATGAACATTTTAACCATTTTAATTTGCTAAAATTTGCTAATCTTCACTATACACAGAGTAAAGCTGAGAGAAATGTCATTAGCTCTGCAGCAGGAAGCTACCATTGCACATCCTGCCCGTTATTAATGATGGTTATATGTTACAACACAGATTCCCAAATCTCTTTTTTCATAGAACTTCACACTGCACATTTGACATAGTACATATTTCATAGCACAAATGGGAATTTCTACTTAGTTTAATTTTACTTTTTACTTTGTTGTTCATTACTCTTTATGCTTGATGTGTTTTTCTGGACTGAGTTAGTGTCGAACAAACCAAATGACCCCCTGGGATCAATAAAGTATTCTGATTCAGATATAGTCATCAATATTAATTGAAATAAATTGTAAAATAGTCATCACCATAAATAAGACACTCTTTATAGTCTTGTGCCAAGTGATCAGTGACGTATTTCAGGGCACCATGACAATATTTCATGGCAATCCATCCAAAAGTTGGTTGTCGTCTGGACCGAACAATATTCTTGTAGTAATAACAAAACACACTGAGGGAAGATATAATTTTCTACATTAGGCACTTTTATTGATTTCTTATTACTGCTTCACAACACAAATACTATTGCCCATGAAAACAACCAATTTAAACAAACTGGCATACAGTATATTTATTCAGAGATTTAACTGGATGCAATTTAAAGTCTATGTTAACAGTAGAAGGAAGACAGAAATTAGTGTTAAGTCTTAACAACTGCATAACCAAACACAAGAGGTATTGTTTTCTAAGCCAGGCAGAACCTTCTTTTATTGCCAAAGTCTTACAACAGAGTGAGAACATTTACTTATTAGGTGTGTTGGCTGTAAAGTTACAGACAGGAGTGCTTGAAACTAACCGTTGAGGGGTTCATGTATCCACATAACATCGTCTCTTCTATTCTCATCAAACGGAATCCTTACGGTAAACGTTACCCTGAACGTGTTTTGTGCCTTTCTACTTCCAGACCTGCTGAATATCAGAATTGTTCACACTTTAGTACAGTAATTAAAGGAGTACAAAGCTATGAAAAATATATCAGTGTAAAAGCATGAGAGACTCGCTCAATTATCACAACAGCACTACACTACACCCTCAAGAGTCACAAAGAGATGGGTCAGGGGTACGCAACCCTTGTCAGGAGCACCGCAGGGGTCACTGCTGCATGAATTAGTCCTATTTTGAATCACAGTAAACTATAAGAGCTTAACTTTATAGGGAATTTGTTTAAATGATTCAATGCAACAGATATCAGTAGTAATACAGCTGGTTTAGTCAAATTTCATATTCTCTCAGCTACCTTATAAACATTCTGATACACTTCCATGGTGCCGAGTATGCAGTTGTTGCAGCCTCCGTACACAAGTACTGCGTACCCCTGGGCCACACCGATTATTACAATCTCTATCAACTTGGCCTGCCAAGTCTCACCACTAGAGGACACTCTGGTTTCAACAAAAAGGATGATGTTCCACTGCAAACTGGAGGACACAGCAAGAGGTTTTCACTCCACACGCCCACGACTCAAATCCAGCACTAACCTGACTGTGAGGGACATAAATCTGCCAACGTCACTGTCCCCCACGTGCCCAAATGGAGAGCAGTTTTTGATTTGGATGACTTCACCCTCTTTAGTTCTTTGGTATTTGGATTATTCTGAAGGCACAGACGCTAGCTTGGACCTCCAGGAGAGGACAACTGCGCCACATAAAGAGGAGATAATGTGGAACACTTGAAATGAACAAGGTTAAAGATCTGCATAAAGAGTCACTGGCTGCTGTAATCGTTCCTCCTGCCCATACTGAACATGAAGCGATCCCCTTTGAATATTATTCACATCTACAAGCTGGGTCTCTTTTGTTAGCACAAATATACTTTAAAAATTAATTTAAGGAGAGGCTTTAACACTTTCAGACTGTTTTTTTTTTTTTTTAAACAATTCAGTCTTTTTGTTGATGCTGTCCCTGTGGCTCAGCAAGGAAGCACAAAGAGAGAATTTCAGACTATAAGACAGGAATTGATTTGGTGACTCGCTGGTGGAGGCTCATATTAACCATTATTACACTTAAAATGCATTTCTGAACAAAACAGTCTCACTACGGGAATCGCATTAGGATGGAAGCTTTTCACTACTAATATGGTCAGGAGAAACACTTACAGCAACCATCAGTGTGCATATATGGGCATCTGAGTCATTTTTATTAAAGATTTATAAAAATGTGTCTTATAACAGTGTTCACAAGTACATAAAAATATAAAAAGGATTTTGCTTGCTGTTATCATCACCACACATTTTCAAACCATGTAAAATATATTCCAAAAAGGCACTTTTTACAACATTTTTACTGCAGCTCTGCAACTGCTAGTTGATTAGCTGAAGATTATTTGTTTTAAAGTAAGGAATTTGCAATTTCTCATTTTAAAACATAAGAAATTGCATTTTGCATAGACTCAAAAATTGTGACTGTAATCGAGGGATCAAGCAATAATATATCAAGGCATAAATACTTCTAAATACCAAAAAAAAGCATCCAATGCCTTAAAAAAATAACTCATTAACTTCAGCGAAAGCTAGTCGTAATCATATTTTTCTACTTTGAATGGGTAATGATAACAGCAAGCAAAACCTCTCAGCATTGGAGTACAGGAGGAACAGGATGAATGCTGAATGACAGACTTGGAAAAGATTCCAGCAACCTTTACTCTTAAATACAATAACATGTTGCCATGTACAATAACTGTGAGGTGGGAATGTGAAAAGTAGTCGATGAAAGGAACCTGCACTTCAACTATTTGTCACATGATATAAAACTGCATGAATACACACAGGTTTGTATTAGTGTTCGGAACCGATCTGACAGCAATGAATTAGAGGTTCAGAGTGTTCCTGCATACAAGTAGATCATCAAATCAAAATGAGTTCACAGGTCACTTTGATAAAGAAATCAATAAAGAAGCACTGTTTTGTTCAATAAACAGAGTTTTACCAAAGTTGAAATATAACAATTTTAGCCACTTTTGTTCACAACATAGAGGTTTAGATGTTTGAAAATTAAAGTGCACACACACACACACACACACACACACACACACACACACACACACACACACACACACACACACACACACACAGAGACAGACAGACAGACAGACAGACAGACAGGGCACCCACAGGGGCCACAGCAGGGGAAATCTGCAGTGGGAGACGTAAGAATGGGGAATCACACACACACACACACACAGAGAGACAGACAGACAGACAGACAGACAGACAGAGCACCCACAGGGGCCACAGCAGGGGAAATCTGCAGTGGGAGACGTAAGAATGGGGAATTTGAGTCAGCAGGTAGTGTTTTGTTTTGTCAGGAGAATTTTTAACACACAAACTCCTGTCTCATGCGGATGATCTGTAGTAAGGCGGCCTGGACGTCCTCATCCATGTGACCCTACGAGACAAGCACAGTCAGGAGGGGATTTAGTTCATCCATAACATATTTCTCACTGTAAGGTGTAACAGATCCTGTTGCACCGAAGCTCAGCTACTGTCAACTTACACTTTAAAAAAAAAAAAAAAAGTAGACTCAGGGCACATTGAATCTAAAGCCCAAATAATTTCTGAACATTTCCGATCAGCAGTGGCTGCAAACATATGAACTTCCTCGTGTTTGGTTGCTGAAAAAGGGCTGAAGGTTGTCACGTGAACTCCGGTGCGGTTCAATTGAGGTGTAAAAGAAAAGCAGACCAAGATGTAGACCAAAGAGAGGAAGACAGTGAATCATGGGTAAAAGGAGGCAAAACAAACAGCACCCATTTGGAAATAACAATGAGTCGGCTCATTGTCTTGGTAACCAGGGCAACATGTCATAGTCTCTTATACTCGTCAGGGCTCAACCACTCGCTGGCTCGCCTGCTGCTCATACTGACGCTTTCTTGTAAAACATTTTATTTCATATAACCACCAAAGTAAAAACAGAAAACCCAAGACTGCAATAATGTGGTGGGTATGTTGGTGGAAGAGACATATCCCCCCCTCCCAGTGCTGTCCAATCAACAAGCAGTTGTTTCAACCATGTGACATTATTCAGGTTTGCAACCATTGACAAAGTGCAGAATGAAAATGAAACAAACTCTACGAATATAAATCAATGTTGCAATTTCACTCTCCAATCAAGAGTCCTCCAGACTTTAAGGTGTGAAAACAACTGTAGTTGGATGATATTTCTCACTATTCGTTTCTGCTGCTAAAAGGAATTTGTAATGCTTGAGTAGCTGGTTATATCTGTGAAATGAAGCTTACTACTTAAAATCAGCAGCAAATGTGTTAAATGCTCAATGAATACCAAACGCAACTATAAAGCAAGCAGCTGTTTTTCCAATACAAGTTATATTTCCAGGTAGTTTCCCCCGTTTGGTTGTCCTGTTATGAACTCTGCCTAAAATTTAATCTCTTTGAGTTCAACATCATTATTGTTGCGCTAAAACATTTCCACGTAAAGACTGTCTGAACCTAAAATAAGTCATTTTCATCAAGACCATTCACAGGTATGAGCTAAACTTTTATACACAATATCCAGAGTCTGTGAAAAGTGAACAACTCTCTCTTTCACAGAGATAAACGTACCTGTGCTGCACTGAGGAGATGAGTTCGATAAATTGACACCACCTCCCTGTGTTGCCTCTCAGCATCCTGATCGAGCAGAGGAAAAGACAAAGACGTGAAGACAATACAACGTTCTACTTCGTCTTAAACAGTGGCTTCAGGATCAGTTAATACAGGCACTGTGCAGTCACTAAATTCTGGTTGCAGAACATTAAATATTGTCAGTCTGACAGTTGACAGAATCTTCAAATGTGCACTGAATTTTGTAAATATATACAGGAATCTGCAAATGTGTACAAAATATTTAAGTGTACAGTAGTGTTCAAAATAATAGCAGTCCAATGTGACTAACCAGATTAATCCAGGTTTTTAGTATATTTTTTATTGCTACATGGCAAACAATTTACCAGTAGGTGCAGTAGATTCTCAGAAAACCAACAAGACCCAGCATTCATGATATGCACGCTCTTAAGGCTGTGCAATTGGGCAATTAGTTGAAAGGGGTGTGTTAAAAAAAATAGCAGTGTCTGCCGTTGACTTTACAAACTCAAAACTATTTTGTACAAACTTTTTTGTTTCTAGGATTTAGCAATCCTGTGAATCACTAAACTAATATATAGTTGTATGACCACAGTTTTTTATAACTGCTTCACATCTGTGTGGCATGGAGTCAACCAACTTGTGGCACCTTTCAGCTGTTATTCCACTCCAAGATTCTTTAACAACATTCCACAATTCATTTACATTTCTTGGTTTTGCTTCAGAAACAGCATTTTTGATGTCACCCCACAAGTTCTCGATTGGATTAAGGTCCGGGGATTGGGCTGGCCACTCCATAACATTAATTTTGTTGGTTTGGAACCAAGATTTTGCTCGTTTACTAGTGTGTTTGGGGTCATTGTCTTGTTGAAACACCCATTTCAAGGGCATGTCCTCTTCAGCATAAGGCAACATGACCTCTTCAAGTATTTTGACATATGCAAACTGATCCATGATCCCTGGTATGCGATAAATAGGCCCAACACCATAGTAGGAGAAACATGCCCATATCATGATGCTTGCACCACCATGCTTCACTGTCTTCACTGTGTACTGTGGCTTGAATTCAGAGTTTGGGGGTCGTCTCACAAACTGTCTGCGGCCCTTGGACCCAAAAAGAACAACTTTACTCTCATCAGTCCACAAAATGTTCCTCCATTTCTCTTTAGGCCAGTTGATGTGTTCTTTGGCAAATTGTAACCTCTTCTGCACATGTCTTTTTTTTTTTAACAGAGGGACTTTGCGGGGGATTCTTGTAAATAGATTAGCTTCACACAGACGTCTTCTAACTGTCACAGTACTTACAGGTAACTCCAGACTGTCTTTGATCATCCTGGAGCTGATCATTGGCTGAGCCTTTGCCATTTTGGTTATTCTTCGATCCATTTTGATGGTTGTCTTCCGTTTTCTGCCACGTGTCTCTGGTTTTACTCTCCATTTTAAGGCATTGGAGATCATTTTAGCTGAACAGCCTATAATTTTTTGCACCTCTTTATAAGTTTTCCCCTCTCCAATCAACTTTTTAATCAAAGTACGCTGTTCTTCTGAACAATGTCTTGAACAACCCATTTTCCTCAGGCTTTCAAAGAGAAATGCATGTTCAACAAGTGCTGGCTTCATCCTTAAATAGGGGCCACCTGATTCACACCTGTTTTTTCACAAAATTGTTGACCTCACTGATTGAATGCCACACTGCTATTTTTTTTAACACACCCCTTTCAACTAATTACCCAATTGCACAGCCTTAAGAGCGTGCATATCATGAATGCTGGGTCTTGTTGGTTTTCTGAGAATCTACTGCACCTACTGGTAACTTGTTTGCCATGTAGCAATAAAAAATATACTAATAACAGTGATTAATCTGGTTAGTCACATTGGACTGCTATTATTTTGAACACTACTGTATGTAAATGTTCAGATAATTGTAAATATGTTAAAAAAAAATTAAAAGGTGTCTACATAAATATTCATGGCTGAGACGTATTTAGCACTGAGAGACTTTCAGCGATTAATGTCACTGTAAATATCTACAAACATCCATTTACACATTTGTCTACATTTTTACAAATCTCAATACAGTCATATGTATTTTGTACACATTTGCTTACACATCTGATAACAAATAGGAAAATATTCTGTGTATACTGACATTGCACTATATTGTACTATACTAGAACTTATTTATATGCACAATATTTATTTAATTTAGAGTTCTAAACGTTTATTTCATGATTGTTCGTATCGCTACTCCCATGTAAATGGCCCTCAGGGACAAATAAAGATTTTGAATTGGACAGATTATGATTGCACATTTCAGGCTTCCTGACATATCCACCAATCTCAGTTGTTCTAAACCTGATATAAATCTGACAACTCTCAAAAGAGCATTTAAGAGCATTTTGTGAATATCACTGTCAAGTATATAGAAAGGAAGTTCTCATGTCCACTCACAGCCAGCTGTTGCTGGAGGCTCTTGATCTGGTCTTGGAGTGTGTCAATGTGCTGCGTCTGTCTCTTATTGGGCGCATTGCTCGTGTATGCCAGCTGGGACAGACCGTTCAGTGCCTGCTTCAGTCGCTCAACATCTGTCAGCAACTCTGTGATCTGAAACAAAATGACACAGGCAAATCAAAATATTCATGCCATTTTTTAATCACTTATATTGTGGCAACTAAAAGGAGAATTCTATCCCTTGAAATAAAATGTATTAAAAACTGACTTTTTAAAATCTACTAATAATTTTCTTTGGTGCTCATCACATTTGTAAAATACAGCAGCTGAATTTATCTTGAAATAAACCCTTATAATGCCGATAACAAAAGTAGTTAAAATACAATATCAAAACATGACAAACGACTGCAAAATCTATTAATAAATGTAATTTGATATTTTCCTACCTTCTTGTCTTTGGCTTCAGTCTGTTGAGCTGATGTCTGAATCCTCTTCTGAAGGTCACATATGGTGCTGAGCGACTCGTCGTATCTCTCCTTCAGCTCCCTAATTTCTCTTTCGATGGCATGTCCCTTCTCCTGGACCGCCTGCATATCTGCCCTGGCCCTGCTCTCATTCTCCTTCGACTGTGTCGACTCCCTACAGGCCTCTTCACACTCCTCAGCTAAGCTCAGCAGCTTGCTGCCTAGGTTGGCAGCCTCCTCCTCCAGCTGTTGCTTGTCCTTCTTCAGCTGGTTCATCTGGTCTTCCTTGTAGCGAATTTTCTCGAGAGCCTGTGTGGCTTGAAGGAGCTCGGACTGCAGCGCGGACACATCTTCAGCCCTCTGGGCGTTGTTTTCTTCCTCTTCACGGAGCTCCAATTGTAACTTGTTGACTTCTGCCTCCAAGGCTTTTTCGGTCTTTGCCTGTTGCTGCAGCAGAGAGGCCTGATCCCTGCGGACTTCCTGGAGTTCTGTCTGTAAGGCACAAACCTTCTGGGCCTCTCCGTGCTGAGCTTCTCTTGCTTTCTTGCAGTCTGTCTGGGCTTGCTGCATGGCATCGTGGAGGGCTTTAAGTTCCGTGTCATATGTTGCGATCCGAGTCAACTCTGATTTGAGGCGCTCCTGGAGATTCTGGATCTGGCTGTTGCACATGGTGTTCTGGTCTTGAAGATCAGCTTTCTGACGCATGACCTCCTGGTGCCACTGCTCTAAGTTGGCCAACTTCTGAGTCAATTCTTCATATTTACTCTTGAACTCCTCCTCCACATCCTTGTGCATTTCACTGGTAACTAAAGCAGAGTCTAGTCTCTGTTGAACAGACTCAATCTCAACTTTCAGCTTTTCTTTCTCCTGTTTGTTGCTTTGTCCGGCAGACTTTTCTTTTTTAAATTTCTCTTCCATTTCCAACAGCTTGCCTGTCAACTCCTTCACTTGGGCAATGTAAGACTGTTCTTTTTCCTCAGCTGCGGTCAGTGGGATGAACTTGGACTGAATGGCCTCCTGTATGGTGTCAAGTTCTTTCTTCTGGGCCTCCAGTTCTTGGGTAAGCTTTACCATTTCCTCCTGAGCTGACATGTACATTACTGACACTTCCTTTGCTCTTGTCTCTGCCTCAACTACAGCGGCATTCAACTTGTCTGTGGTAGCTTTGTGATCTTTTACATGCATAAAGTCTTTCTTCATCTCCAAAAGGACTTTATCCAATTCTTCTTTCAACTTATAATTTCCTTCTTTCACCTTCTTCAAGTCATCTTCACTTTCTTTTTCCCTGGTCTCCACCTTCAACCTCTCAGCTTTAACACTCTCTAAGGTGGAACTTAATTCCATCTTCACGTGCTCGTGCTCCTGTCTGGGAACATACTCTTGCTCCAAGCTCTTTTTTAGAGTCTGGATCTGCGTATTCAGCTGCACGCGCTCTTTATCTCCATCCTCACATCGACTCTGCACAAGTTTGAGTTTCTTTAACAGATCAGCATTTTGAGAAATCAGATCATCCGTTTCACTCTGGTGTCTCTCAGTGGAACTTTGGATGCTGCTGATGGTCTCCTGCAACCGGGTCCTATCAGTGTGAAGCTGCTGAACTTGTGCCTCTGCTTTTCCATAACGCTCACTGGCTTCCACCAACTTGTCTTCCAGATCCTCCAATGTGGTTACCATGTTTCTCCGAGCCTCCTCATGTTCCTGTATGGGTATGAAGTCAATCTCAATCCTGCTGTTGAACTCATCCAGCTGCTCTTGTACTTTATTTCTTAATTCCCCGCTTTCTCTGACCTCACAAATTAAAGCCTGGCTTTTGGCAGTCAACTCAACCAGTTTCTTTTTCAACGTAGCATTCTGCTCTTCGAGGCTAGCCTGTATCTTCTGTTGCTCCTTAGCAGACATTGCCCCCGATCCTCCCTGGGATGATGGACGGTCCAGCTTTCGATGGAGCTCAGCCACCTCCTCCAGCACACGATCATAGTCCTCCCTCAGCTCAGCCAGCTGACGTTCCTTCTCGTCAACTGCATTGGTCAGTAAGTTTTTCATGTTATCGAACTTCTCAGCCGGTACCGTGTTGCCGTGTTTAGTCTGGGTCTCCTTCAGATGGGTCTCCATTTCTACAAGCGCTTCTGCTAGTTGGTCTCTTTCTGCAGTCACTGTTCCCAGGTCTTGGTTCAGCCGCTCCGCCTCAGCAGCTAGCTCACTCTCACTGCTTTTGTACTCCTCCAAGGCTTTCTCGCTCTGTATGAGGCGGTTACGAACTCGCCCGACTTCAGCTGAAGCACCTTCATACTTGGCCTTGATATCTTGAAGCTGGGTACGCAGTTCTTCCACTGCTGGGCCTCCTAAGTGTTCCTTAACAGCAACTACATGGGCTTGAAGCTGTTTGACCTTACACTCAGAATCCAGCATCCTCTTTTGGACATCCCCCAGGGCATCCTCCAGTTCCTGAACTTGCTGATCAGCTTGTTTCTGGATCGTGTCTCGACTTTGAACCAGCTCCTGGCACTCTCTGTTTTTACGGTTCAGGGCAGATTGGAGCCTCGCTGCTTCTTGCTCCGCCACCTGTTGTCTTCTCTTGAGTGCCTCGTGTTCATGCCGGAGAGCATCCATTTCACCACAGAGATCCCAACCTACAGTGGATTGACTCCTTTCTGGAGGTCTGGACAGCGAACGTGTTACCGCAGGTTTCTGGAGCAACTGCTGCAGAAGTTAAGACAAACACAAAGCAAGTGTGACAAAATCAATCTTAATTCAATAATTTATTATTATTATTATTATTATTATTAGTTTTTAAAAAT
>KV751315.1:15430261-15453527 GCA_001698575.1 Mola mola | reverse complement strand
GTTTAAGAATCATGGACTGTTCTTTTTCTCATTTTGAATAGGGGCAAGAAATATCTAGTTACAGCCTTTAAATTTGCAGCTCGATTCTGACCTCTCGAATTTGACCCATTATTGTTGACAAGCAGAGCTTACATGCAGTAATCCTGCAATTAATACATTTGCATTCATATAAAAAACTGTTTCAAAGAAAAAAACGTACATGTTCAGAATCCAGACTTTGAGCTTGTTTGACGAAAATGTTTTCTTTACCTGCAAGACAAGAACTTATAAATATGAAAACCTCACACACTGCTGGTGAACTCTCAAATCATGAAAGATCACAAAAGGGAAGAAAGCCCACCTTTGATGACCGATTGGCCAGAGTAGTCCCCCTGTGAATATATGTAAACACACAGTCATTAGATGGTTGAACTAACACTTTAATAAAATTTAAAAAAAAATACTCTTTCTTCATTATGATGTTCATTCATCATTGATATACATTTATTATGAAGGTTTTGGCGAGCTCACAAAAAGTCTGAACTGGTTTTGATACATTTAAAATTTGTTTGGATTATGAAAATTACTTTAAAAAGGTCCGTTAACATCAGACACTTTAAGATGTGATTTTATTGGAAAATGTATTGTGTCGATCATCCTGTAACATGACTACAAAACAACCCAACATGGAACCGATAACCCATAATGTAAACTCTGCAGTCCAGCCAGAATTATTGTGAAAATCAATTCCGGGATTATTTTCCTTCAAATACTTGCTATTTGTTTGCCTTTTACATTAGGAGGTGTAAAATATGTCTTAAAAGGTATTCATAATGGTCTCAAATTTAACTTGCTTAAACATGGAGCAAATGGAGCAAAGAAAATAATACTTCACCTGTCAGTATAATGGTATAAAGTTCAAAAGCACATAAACAGCAGAACTGTTGTATCAGATTGCTTTAGTTAGGGTGATGTACCTCATAATCTGCCAATGAGTTTAAGTATACAAACAAAATACTTTCAGACTTCTCTGGACTCTCAGGACAGCAAAATCTACACCCCAGCTTGAGAGGTACCGAATATATTGAACAAGGATCAAAAAACTCCTTCGATTAGAGAGAATTATAGCCCAAAGCAGCAATCAGATATGTATTAAGTCACTGACCAAAGTACTTCGGAGCTGGACCTTGACGGTCTCCGAGCCTCGAGCCCCCTCCTCTCTCTCTTTGGCACCGAGTAACATCTTCAACTGCTCCTTCTGATTCAACAGAAAGAAAGGAAAAGGCATGAGCTGGTCACTACACATATCATTGATCATTTTCATTGTTCACGATTTTTGAAGAATCTAAATAGTTTAACTATGTTGATTATAGTCAATTGTACATCTTAGAAAAATTAATTATAGAAATAAACTTGCAGAAAATATATAGACACTTATTAAAAAGGAACTACTCATTTATTATGATTGTGCACCTTTCCTCTCAGTTGCTGTCATGATTCACCATAAAGAACCACTGACATGCAGGCTTATATCAGCTTACAAACATTCATATTTCATAAGGTGCTTTGCATTTACCTTTTATGTTAAATACAGACAGGATGATATGAGACGAATCCATGTGCAAACTGTGATTTATCAGGGAACGCCGCCCACAGTTGTGCATTCGTACAGTTTTAAAAATCTAATTATATTTTTTGATCTTTTGTGCACATATACACTTTTAAAACAGATCCCACATATGGCTTTATAAATGAGAAAGTAGCTTCATTAGACATAACCTCATATGGAAGAACACTGATCCAGGCAAGATAGTTAAAATAAAAGCAAGAGACTGATGTCTGCAGCTTTAACTGGAGAGAGCAGGTCACAACTTGGTGGACCATGTATGTAGTTCAGCCTAGATGTTAGCTAAGGCTATTAAATCACATCAAGGGGTTTCAGACGTCATACAGTAACATAAGATTGTCTATAAACTCAGCTCATGACTGCTACTTGTGTATGATAATGGCATGGTGATTTTAATTCTCACAACAATTTTAAGAGGAAAAAAAAGAAGGCATAAATTCCAAAAAAACCACTTCTGTTTCATACCTCTTTTTGAGCATCTTCCACAGTTATTTTCTCCTACAAGTGAAAAAAGATCATGAGTGAATTAAAGGTTCCCAATTTAAAGGAATCAAACACTTACGAAGAGATGTTTTTTAATTAAGGTACTTCAATGTTTGTACCACCTGTTCTGCATCTTCAAAAGGAAATGCCTGTGAAGTATGACAAAGTCATGCATGATGTGTGACTCATCTCAGCATTTATCGTCCTATGTGGTTCTGTGTGTCACTTAAACCTCCAGTATGACTCATATATCTACTCCAGTATGATCTATGAGTTATACAGGAGGGATTTACTGTATTGTCTGTTTTTTTTTAGCCATGTTGTTGTATAGTTTACCTGTGTGAGCTGCTGCTGTAACATGTTGACCTTATCCATCAGGACTCTCTGCTCCTGGTGGTACTTCCTGAGACTTTGCTGCAGTGTTTCATTCTGCTTCTCCAAATCCTAAACACATCAAACCGTAAAGCAAACCAACTTAAATCAAACAATTACCAATTAGTGAATGCTGAAAAGGTAAAAGTTCATATTTCCTTTGTAGACATTAGTGTCTTAATGATTGAATTTGACTTTGAATGAAGTGAATTTACACACTCATTCTTTAATAAAGCTCTTACACGTATGATCTGATTTCTTCTGCTAGTGTCAGCTGCCTCTGATCACTCCACTGAATGCTGCACATAAGAGAGGTTCCTTTTTACAAGCATGTTTTAAAATAACATTACCATAATCCATGAAAGCATATGAAACCAATCTCATTTCTAATCACTAGATGGCAGTCACAACCTGAGAACCTCACAGGTTAGGAAATATGAACAGCCTGAAGGCTGCACTAAACATGACCAATCAAATTCAAATTATATGAAATATGAAAGAGCTGGAAGAAAATGATTAATATTGGGGTTGTTTGTATGCAACAGGTTTCAAAGAGTCTTAGCATTTAAGTGGTAAACAGAAAGGATTCTATTAATGTCTACAATGGAATTTAGATGCAAGCAGCCTTGGTATGCCGTCAGCTTTTAACAGAAAATATTCTGCGAGTGAAATTGCTATATTCAACTGTCAGTTCATTGTTATTGTCATCATGGTAAATGCGCACGGTGAGATTTAATGGAGGTGCTCTCGGGAACTAAATGTAGGATTACCTGTCGCTTCCACTGTTCTACCTTTGTAGCTTCTTTATCTGCAACAAAACAAGAAACCAAGTTCAGATTTAACAAGTCACACATACCAGTGTGAACCAAAAAGACCAATAACCAAAAGCTCAAGGAAAGGAATGGACAAAAAGACAACAGCAATTAAAATATATCAGGGTAAAATATGGAATTGAGAAATAATCCAGGAAAATTATGGTTAGAGAAACCCCTTGATTAAAACAGACAAGAGTTCAAAACGACTTGCTGACTGTTAATAGAAAGGAAAAATCATACTGAATTATCCACATTACTGAATTAATATTTAATATTCACTGAGAGACTTCTCAGGCAATCAAGTCCTAGCTCATAAAGAAGTTTAAATTCCCAACAGTTCGCTGCAGGACTGACCTCTGGTGGCTTTGTCGAGGTAACTTTTGACCATGGCAACAAGTTCCGGGTTCTTGCTGAGGCGAGCATAGTGAAATGCATCGTGGCCAAGGCTATCAACAGCCTTCAGGTCAGCGCCACTCTTTAGCAACACCTCCACTGCATCCTTACAGCTGTACTCACAACCCAGAATCAGCGCTGTCCTGAGGTCAACAAAGAGTGTTTGAGTAAGAGTGTGCACATATCTAGCATTGAAACTATTTTGCCATTGAATATGAAGCTGTTAAATCAACACAGTAGCAAAACCAACAATTCATTGTGCATTTTGTTGAACAACTCTTGAGTAAGTCAGGGCTGCACTTGCTCTAAGGACTTGGCTGCTCGTGATTTTATAACAAAATTGAAGCGTTTATTACATTTTAAACCACTTTTTTGCTTTGTGTAACATATGCTGCAGAGAAAACACAATTAATAAGTAACTTGCATTACACTGGAACCAAATGCTACTGAAATCCACAGTCATAAATGAGCAGTGGTATCATCATGCTGTGGTAATTTTCAATATACTTTTTTAAAATGTTAGTTATAAGATATATTTATAATATGCTTAATTTCTACTTTTACTGGTATTGATCACCTGTCAAACCCATTTTTAATGAAAAAGTTTGTATGTCCCTTTTCCCAGGTAAGTAAGGCTAATACCATTTTTTTGTTGTTGTTTCATAGCTACTACAAAATTTAGAGCATTTTCTGTAACTTGAAATAGTTTAATGTCGCTCAATACTGCGTTCAAGTAGGAGCACATATTATAAATGTTAAAATTTTCGCTTATTTTTAATTTGCTTACTTGTTTTGTTTGTCCCGAGTGGTTATATCAGCCCCTCTTTCTAACAGCAGCTGGCAGATGCGTGGATGACACATCTGGGTTGCTAGTACCAGAGGAGTCCTGCCATCCTGGGGGAAAAAAAACAAATACAAACAAAAAACTTATCAACAGTAAATCAATCCACAAAAATCACACACATACACATTAAAATCACACACAGTCCAAACCAAAGAATCAAATTTTTCTCAACTGAAAGCAAGCAAAGGCTAAGAGTAATTTAAGATATAATAAGATATCATTCAAGGTGATTAAGTTACATTAAATACCTTTTGTGCTACTCATATTGACCACACATGCAGCTAATGGCCGTCATTACAAACTACACGGCTCAAACAGACAAGAGTACTTTTATGCAATGACGACTATACACGTAGAAAACAAAAACAATATTTGTGATGAGACCATTGTATACACTGTGGGAAATTAAGTGAAAGATCAATTCTCACAAAATCACTGGCATTCACAGAGGCCCCGCTGTCACAGAGAAGTTTCACACTGGAGGAGCAGCCTGCCATGACTGTGAAGAAAAGAGGTAGAAGCCACTGCAATCAATTCATCCCACTTACCACTGAAAAACACGCCGCATCAACTCAGATAGAGTCATAATGTGGCTCTGAGTTTATATGTTGTAAAAGAATAAACAAGTAAAATCACCAAAGTGCATTTTCATACTCAGGCATTTTGTATAACCAGTGTAGTGTGGTGACTTTAGTGTAAGCATGTGGATGTTTTATTTATGCAGTGTAATATTTATCATTAATAGAGACATGAGTCGATCTTACCAGCATCATGTAGAGCTGTTCTTCCTTGAAGGTCCACATTTCCAACTGGACAGTTGTGCTGTAAAATAACACAAATACAAGTTGGCACAAAAAGAATCTAGTGAAGTACATTTTTTACTAGTGCTGAAATGTCCCGGTATACCTGTTGTGTAATCTGTATTGATGGAAATGCAGCAGTAGTGAAATGATTATGAAAACAATGCATGGCAGTCCCTTCCCTGATACTTTTGCAGCTTTATTTAAAGAAAAAAAGCTGGCGTTAAACTTAAATAAGTAGCTTTTATTTATATAGCACCTTTCAAGAGCAGATATGTCGCAGTCGTGCTTCAAAAGAGGCAATAATGCATAAGAGCACATCACATAGAAAACACAAAAAAGCAGGAAAGTAAACAAAAAATTAAATGAATTATGACAAGGCAAACCTAAACAAAACCTACTACTGTGCTTACAGATCTTAAATCTAATGGAAGAGAACTGCAAATACACAATCAGTCCTGGACCATGCATTAGAGGGAATCACAACAAGATTAAAATGGATTCTACATTTTACTGGAAGGCATCGGAGCTAGTTGGACTACTGATCCTGATCCAGGGACAGTTTGTTTAGGCAGCTGAAAGGATCCATGTGCGAGCTGGGACCAGAAAAGAACGACCCACAGGACAGGTAGGCCAGTGGGAGAACCAAACACAGGTGCCATCATACCCAGAAGAAGCAGTGCAGGATTTAGGTATTTTCCACTGTGTGGGAGTAAGTAAGTAGCACTGTGCTGATATGCTTGTGACATCTCTACACATTTAGTCAGCTGGTCACTGTGGTGATAAGGGCCTGCTACGAAGCCTTGAGGACTCAATGCTAACAGGGGCCTCATGTTGCTGGGTAAGCTTGCCAGTAAGCTCTGGCCCCCCACTAAAAAAACAACACACTGTCTCTAGCAACAAGGGCCAAAAATTATTTTTTTTTGCGGCATCCAGCAGCTATGTTTGCCGTGATGATGGCACCTACAATGGACGGCAGGATTACAGTAGGGTATGCTTGTCAACACCACTGACAACCCCTCTGCCAACAGTCACAATGTCTGTTAGATCACTGCCATGCATGAGATTGTTTCGGGGGCGGGGGGTATGATGCTATCACAGCATAATATTGCAGAGTTAGTCTTCTCGTTGTAAACACATAAATCCTCCTCTGGGTCATGGTGACTCAACAAGGCACTGCTGGCCAGCACAAAGTGAGCTCTGCTGCCAGAGCTGACTGATATTAAGCATGTTAAGGAGAATAAGGGAAAACAGCTTCAGCCACTGGCCAGTGACTGGGAGGCAGCTCAGCTCAACGTGCAAGCAGTAGACTGTTTAGATACACAAAACACCAACATAAGCACCAAAAAAATACAAATGAAACAATTAAAATATTTTTTTTTTTTAAAAACCTGGAGTGTGCATAGAACAACTTAATATAAGATGGTAGTGTAACTTAGCAGATTTTCTTATTTGTCAGGTACAAACAGTGCTGGAGTAACAGAGGATAAAAAGGATAATAACATGTTACCTGCAATAGTTTCTGCACACACTGTGAATGTCCATTTCTTGAAGACAGATGAAGAGCATTTTTACCTGAAAGTGATAAATACAGCAGTTAGAAAATGAGCAGTCAATCTACTGTGCATTCGATAACTACAGTTTTGAGTAAGTGGAAGGCAATTTGAAAATGTAGGGGCGCAAAATTGCAAAGAAATAACTATAAAACATGGTCTTAAATGTAGGATAACCTATAAACTTTTGTGTAGTTATCCTTGTCTGTACTTACAGCTACAGTTATCTCCGTTAGCCATGGACTTAGTAGGCCTATAGTGGCCATGTGTGTTACATTACAACATAAAGACATCCATAGATGAGATAACTGTGCCCAGGCCCAGTTGGCGTCACACCAATGAGAATGCAGGCCAGTGGGGAACTGGGGAAGGGGGACAACCGTGCTTCAACATGGTATTAAGCAACTGGGCCAACTGTGAGAGCAATCTGAATATATGGTGAAAGTGCCAAAATCTTAATGAATGTGTTATTTAATGTAAACATAACAATATAGTATTTTTTTTCTTTAGTTAAATCAGACCAAGGCGATCCTTCAAGCTTCAACTAGAGTAATTGTAATTTCAAACCTATTGTTTTTAAAGTAGGGACAGATCAGCTCGTGTCTCTTGTTGATTCTTCAGCCTACTTAATTAGTGTACTCAAACTGAAGCCAATTAACACATTTAGTGCTTCGCAGCATTCTGTATATAGCACAAAAACTCATCAACCAATAAACCAAGGTGCTGCTTACCACATCCAGATCTCATTCCTCAAAACAGCAAACAAAGTGTGCTGGCTCTGAAAAACATGCCTTCATGGATAATGTGCTAATGCAATCTAATATATGCGAGATCAATGCAAAAGACTGAGTCTTTCATTAAGACACTGAAGACTACGGAGAATTAAGACTTCTCTGGTTGCTTGATAAATCAACTGTCAATGTTTGCAGTATCAGTGAAATGTTATGTTATTCTGCAGTAAGGTTTTTTGTATTAGGCCTTGCCCCTACTGATATAATACAGACGACAACATTTTGTAAACACATTCAAGTACATGAAAACAGGCCCACAGTACTGAACAGAACTCACCAGAGGCATCAGTTGCAGTCACATCAACGTTGTGTCCCAGAATGAGATTGAGACAGTCGAGGTGGCCTCGTGTTACAGCCAAATGAAACCTGGGAAACAAGATGCAACACAGAGAAAAATTAAGACACAAGACATGGAAAGCAACATCAGCAAGATCTGCATTCTAGACGCAAATACTGTAACAAGAGACCTCTTGGGGGATTTAGAAAGACTCCATGGTAATCCAGCGCTACACAAAAAGGCTTTTACTACCTCTGACCTCTTTTAAAATTGAAGGAATGTTATATTGGTATTGATAAGAGTTGAATTTTAAGAGTGATTTTACATTTCCATAATGACAACATTCATGAGATGATTACTTTCTAGGTTGCATAATGTGATCAATTTAAATAGCTTACAGTGCAACAAAGAGTACAAATTATTAGCCATGTGATCGTCCAAAATTATTTAATATCTACATACATTCCAGCATTTCCATGATAACTGGACAAACCCCATGAGAAACACTGTATGTGAATAAATGGAAAGCCCTAAAACAGCTACCAACTGAAAATCTAAATGCTTGATTTACTCAAACTGCCAGAAGGTTTGCATTTTCCCCTGGTATTTTTCTACTCAATGAAGCAATTTTTCAGAGTGTATTTAATCATCGCTTTTCACTGGATACATTCCTGTTTCCCCTTCTCTGATTTAACCCACGACAGCAAGAGTGCCGCAATCAGCCACGAGGGTCTGACGACACTTGTGTGAAAACCAATCTCAGTCTCTCACCCATCACGCTACGTGAACCCGTTTATACACTAAGCCCAAGTTATCTGCAAAGGAGACAGCTAGGCTGACACCTCAACACTGTCGTGGGTATTAAAAGCTGTGTTGATGGCCAGGAGATGCTGGGTCTCTGGGGGGTCTAGCAGGGTCTTGACCTCTCAGGGCCAGCAGACAGGAAGATGATCTAAGTTAGGGGGTATATTGGTAAGAGATGTGACTTCATATTCTTCAGTCACAGTGTTTCAGGAGAATAACCTGGAGACATGCTTCAAACCAGTGTCAAAAATATATCACTGTACTTCCAAGATGTTCTAGGTGACCCAGCCGTAAACCTTAATAAAATTATTAAATCTTTTTTTTTTTTTTTTGGGGTGGGGGGTGATAGGATGTCACTTTAACAGAACACATTAAACCATGTCATTTCATCTTCACAACTGTTTCTCGGCAGCTTTAAGGTTCACAGCCTACACGATATGGTTGCTATTTAAAGACAGGACAGGGAAGAGTAAACCAGAGAATACATGGTCATAGCTGGGCCAGATATAATTATGTGTCTCTAAAGACAGTCCAAGCTACAGCTTCAATCTATCTCATGTCCTTCGAGATCTTTAACAGCCCGGAAAGATTCAAACCTGTTCTGTGTTGATTTAGGTTGATAAATAAAAAAAAATAAAAGGACTGTTTGGTGGTTAGAAAGAATATGCTCAAGAAGTACAAGTTGACAGAGACTTTAAAAAATATTTGTAGAGTGTTATTAATTCCACAAGATTGTACTTTCAGTTCCAAACAGAAATTTCATGCCCTTAGTTTGTTCTCAAGCAGATCCACTGTAAAAACCCATTGCTTGCTATTGTTATACCTGGAAGACACTTAAGCATAAAATTAAGTACTGCTAATCCTGACAAACAAGGGGCCGCACAGGAGTATCTTTAGCCACTGCCAGTTAACTGCCAAGTTTCGCTCATCTCGATTGGTGCGCTGTCACTTGGACCTCTTCTGCTGCTAAGCCCCCGCCGTCAGTCATCTATCATTACCGCAGAGAATGAGCAGGTGTGATGGGTGGTCTTACTTCACTGGCACCCATCTAGTGCCAAACTGTTTACCCAGCTGGAAGCCACGATAGCACAGTTAAGAGCTGAATTCATTAGCTGAACATGGTGACACTAATCCAGCAGGGCACACCAAATCATGTATCTGGGGTTACAGTTTGTAATTAGTTTCCCCACACAGGTTCGTAACTACCAGGGAATGCCATTCAACATTCCTTTGTTGACTTTTGCAGCGGCCAGACAGTCAAAGACACATGTCAGTCTGTGTGTGGCCCACTGAACTACAAGCAGACCTGCTGAGTTGCGATTATGGTTCAGTTTTGCTTGTAGTTTGCTGTATACTTGGCAAAAGCATGATTTCTTTTCATAAATGTAAATTTAAATTGATGTGCTGGATTCAGAGTTAACCAGAAGTTAACTACTATTAACTACTACTGTTAACTAGTAACTACTACGTCAGGATATAGTACAATGTCAAAAAAAGGTTGCCTCATATCACAGCTGTGAATTTATTATCTCCTTGTACAATGCGAATATTCATGTACTTAAGATAGTTTTGTGAAATCCGGAAAATGCATAGTGTACGTACAAATATTGAATGTTTTGAATTAAGTAATAATTAACATTGCAGCTTATTGCACATGCAAAAAAAAAAGTAAATCAATGTTTACATATTTTTTTTTCTTTAGTCAAATTTAAATCTACATTTATAATTGGAGCTGCAACAATTATTTATATCAATATATCTACCGATTATTTTCATAGATTAATAATTTACTCATATAATAATGAAAAATGCTCTTTACATTTTTTCAGAGCCGAAAGTAACATCTTCAAATTGCTTTCCTCTACTCCAAACAATAGTTAAAAACTCAATTACTGCCAGAAATTACAAAGTAAAGCAGCAAATCTTGACATTTAAGAAGCCTAAACTAACAAATCTTTATCAATGTGGCTTGAAACAAGACTGAAACAATTGTTTGATTATCAAAGTAGTTGTTAATTTCCTTTTAACTGAATTTGATTTGTTCAATTAAACGTTGCAGTGCTATTTATAATGTTGTTAAATTTAAAAATACCTGTTAAACAACTGTCCTCAAGTGCTCTATAGAGTATTCCATTGGATTGTGGTACTGTACCGTAATTTTATTTTTTACTTTTTAACTCTGCTATGATCTAACAAATTTTAGAATGTATGGCATCTATTCCCTTAAAGCGACAAGGGATATTAAAGAAAAATATTTTTGTTATCTGCCCCATTACTTGGATCTGTTCCAGGATGTGTTTTCTCCTTTGGCCCATGTCACACTGTTGTACACACTTGTACAGATTTTCATAAAAATCAGGATGGTACCTTGTTCAGTGATTCTGCTGATAAAAAAAACAAAAAACTAAATGATAAACTAAACAGAAAACATCATCACTTTGGTGGAGGTAACTAGTGCTGTGCTGTCAGTGCTGCAGTCAAAAGCTGAATGATGATCCTTTTTGAATAACAACCTCTACAGTAGAGGTGTCATTGCAAAATTGGTAGCCATGGTTCTAGTTTTAGTTCTGCCGAATTCTAGCACCTTATTATGAGACCAGGAATGTATCAAGTTGTGCGTACAATTCTGTTTATTTGCACACATGCACATATGTAATCACTGGTTCTTTCAGTGGTGCCAGAAGAGAATTTCACATACTGCTAAAAATACTCGACACCTTTGTTAGTGTGATCTTGTGCTCTACAATTATATGCTTTAACAAAGCCTTTGTCAAAATAATCCTGAGGCACAGACCAGTGACCAGCAACTTCTTCATATATCTAGGATTAAAAGGAGGGTGGGTGGCCTCTAGAAATGCTGTTGTTGGAATCTGATAACATTTAGAACAAAAAAGGTCTGTACAGGATACCTGAAAAAGCTGCTGGAGCTGATGCAATGCCATCATCTCATTTCCTTTAACATTTTTCAGTGAGGGTGACCTAATTTTATCCCTTTACCTTTAATTTCTTCCCATCTGAGAATTCTGCTCAACCACTGCCTCTTTACTTCACACTGAACATGTTTACAATATAAAACATGGTCCTTCAAGGTGTAAACTGATTCTGGTAATAACCTGCAGCTGAGCCTACAGAGTCAGTGTTGGAAGCACCACAGTGAATCTGATCTGGATTTGGAAGGAGTCATTTCCTGTGGGGACTGCAAAAACAGCCTCTGGCCAAAGTGGTCTAGCCTTCAGTGGTCACCAACATTCTTTACATTTACTCCCACACTGACCTTCAGTGGGTTGGACACTTGACACAGAAAATCTGGATAGAAAACTGACACAATTAGATGCAGCTGCAATGTATTTTATATGCAAGACAAGTGAAAGAAAGTTTAAGGTTGAAATGTGCAACACTGACGTGTTATCACTAAAGCCATGATTTAAAAAAAAAAAAAAAAAAAAAAAAAAATCTAGAGGGCAGGATTGTTTTTAAATTCTTCTTAATATCATTATTATTTTTTGCAGTCACGAACAAAGAATTAACATTTGTTTATCCAGAAAATATTTTGGAGTCATGACCTAATGCCCAAGGAATTCCTGTCCATGTCTTATCTTGGAAATGTTCAGGAATGTCCGACCAATACAATGTTTGGAATTTGTGAAGCTCAGCATCTTTACATCTGCACATTCAAAAAGGCTTGCTAGATCGTAATTACCAAGAGCAAACAATTAGAAATTAAACAATAAGTCTATGCAAACACACAAAATTTCGGAAATGTAACCAACATTCTGTCCATGTTCATTATAAAACAAGTACATCGTTACACGATGGAATTGGTGTGTGTCAGTATGCAGATTGTTTGTGTCTGTGTCCATGTTTACTTACGCAGAACGTCCTTCCACATCAAGCTTAGTGGGGATGATGCCCTTCTTGCTGAGAACAGCAGCTACCTTGTCCACCTCACCACGTTCCACAGCTTTCATCAGCCGATCATCATACTTGTTCCAATCTGTGTTCTGACAATGACATGGACAATCAGTGACGCAGCATTTTCAAAACAAGTATTTTACTGCATGTGCACTAAAGAGTAGAGAGATAATCATTACAATTTGGCTTCCATTTTGTTTAGTTGCCTAATAAATTGTGACATATGCATAAGGATATGCAAAGTCCAATTCTGACACAACAACAGACATGCGAAAATGATTTTTTTGTTTGGAACACAATGTCAGACTTCAGCTATTGCAGAATGTGCCAGGAATGTGCTGTACTGCTGTTTCAGAAATCCCCCCAATGGGAGATGGCTTCAAAGCCTGGGAAAATAGTATTCCTGAGGTCTCTGAGAAGCTCATTTAAGATGGCTACTTTATTCGACGTCAGAAAAAAAAAAACAAGCACACATTATAATCTTAACTGAGCCAAAGCTATTCGAATGTACGCAGCTGCAATGACTTGAAAATAAATAACAAAATTGAATCACACCATTCATTACATTATACCAAATATTCAGTGAGTCACCAAATTGGTCAATCAATTATGATTGTTCCAAATGGCATGATTTGCCTCGGGGGATATTCCTCATCCACAGCACTTGGTTAAGCTTTGAAGTAATTCAATTTGTGAATAAAAACATTAGAAATCATTACTCATATCTGTTGGTGACAAACTGAAATTACTGACAATGAATACCTACAAAGTGCATGGAGGTGCATTTCAGCCAGCGGCTCATCTTGGGTGAGTGGAGCTGGTCCTTGCACCGTGCTACTGAAAAGGACGCCACTATTCCGGTTAACAAAAGCAAAAAAATGGAGAAAAATAGTGTATATAAAAATCTCCTTAGTCTCACAGTGCACTCAACCAGTGAGTGCCACAAAAAAGGACAAGAAAACAGAAGGGTTGGACAGTCTATTCTGCAGTGGAGTTCTGGAGTTTTCCCTCACTTCTGGCTGAGGAAGTTCTTTTGGCAGGATTTTTTATGTATTCCAGTGTTGTTCTTGTGCTCTGCCTTAAGTTCATCACTGCACAGCAGTTTGGTTGATGGTTAAAGGGGGGAGAAGGAAAAAATGAAGAGGAGGAAGGAAAGGAGGTGGAGAAGCAGTAGGGCCAGCCCTGCCAGCCTTGGGACCTGCCCTGGCCAGCAACTGCAACTCCTCCTCTGAAGGAAAAGTCAGCTCAGCCTGGCTACTGCTTGCCTTCCCCAACTGTCTTCCTCTCTGCCCTCTCCTCTAGCTACAAACCCTCAGATTAACTCACTCTTCTCCTCTTTAGATATTGTTCCTCTTCTTCCTGAACTGATTCCTATCTGTAAAAGCTAAGTAACTTAAGGATCTTATCTGTTTTACTTCTGTCCTCTATGAGTGGTCTCCAGTGTCTTCACCCCACAAAATGGCAAGTCAGTCAGGCTGAGGAGGGTAAATATGTGAGCTCCCCCAGGTTTAAAATATCCCCCCCTCCCTGGTAAACAGTGGTGTTGCAGACAGCCCTGCAGACTAGTTACCTCTTTATTTTTTGACCCCCCGAACCTTTCTGTAGTGACTGATAGGAAGACAGGGGCTAAGAATACATTCTGGACATGCCTGCGCCATGAGTAATGGCTTTAGTGTCTATCACCACCGCCAGCCTGAAACAAGGCCAGCCAAAAAGACCTTGCTTACATTGCTACCCCCCACCGTGTTCCTCACTTGCCGCCATCTGAAAATATTAATGTCAGAGAGGGATTATGGTTTGCACATTAGAAGTGGTCTTAGTAATGACCCTCACAGGACACTGCTGGGCCAAGAACTGCTGTTAATTCATCAATTTAAATGAGGGTGGTATGGCTCCAAAGCCTACTGTCCTACCTGCATAGTAGCAAGTTTATAAGCAGGCATTTTTACAATCATCCCACTGAGAGTGCTTACTAAGAACTACAAGTAGACATCTCCTATACTTTAGAGCTGCAACGATTTATCGATAGTTGACTGACAGAAAATTAATCAACAACTATTTTGATAAATGAATAATCATTTCAGTCTTGTTTAAGGTTTTTTCTTGGTCACTACAGACATTAATGAAGAGTTTTAAATGTTGGAGTAAGACAGCAATCTGAAGATATGTCTCAGAAAAATGTGATCAGGATTTTTCACTATCTTTTGACAGTTTATAGAGTCACTCATTAATCGATTAATCATGAAAATAACTGGCGGATATCTGGCGGATTAACCAATAATAACAGCAATAACAGTTGTGGCTGTACTATACTTACAGTATATTAATATGCTACAATTTTGGGCTATATTAGATAAAACATAACAGAAAACAGAAGGTTAAAAAAAAAGGTAGAGCAATCCAAGGATCAGCATTATTTACACACTCCATCAGCTCCTTTTGGCCTTGTGGCATCATCTGCTGCCATACTGGTGTTAGAGCAATACTGACATCCACAAACATGCAAAAAGACCTTCTCCACATGACATGTCATATGAAGAAGCAGGTGTCAACTTACGAAAGCTGCTCTTGCTAGCATAGAGACAAAGGCGCCGAAATGGCATCTAGCCACCAAACATACTGTACAGCAGTCACGTAAATATCTCAAATGGGTGTGCTGATGTGTTTCTAATTGTTTGGGAATCTGTTAATGTACTAGTAAATGATAGGGCTGCTAGCAAACAAGAATTGCCACTACTGTGGTTAAGGACAGCGGGTTGATACTGACGCAATCAGGGAACATGGTTAGAAAATTTAATTCATGATATTAAGTGCTAGTAATTATTGGGGCCTTAATAGCATATTGGTCTCAATTATGAGTGGCTACCACTGCTTCTAAGACATGATATGTTAAGCACACAATGACTTTAACTATTTTTAAGGTGCTTTTTAAGCACCACAAGCCAAGTACCATCTAGTTTGATTATATTCAAGAAAAGGAAGACATTCCTCCAGCAGATATTTCCAAATATCAACAACTCTCATAAATTCAGTTTACAGTGTATATTTGATTTTGTATCTTTAAGGGATTAACTCACTTTTGAGACATGTCTGTGAGTACCAAATGCGAAAGCAACCGATCCAATACTATAAATATTGGAAAGAAAAAACAAAAATGTCAATATCATTATGAGCAGAATTTATTTTTTGGTCTATAAAACATAACAATAATACTTAATCATTGCTCAATTCTTATTATTGAAGTAAACACATTACCTAATGTTTTTATTTTTATAGAGTGACATCACTTGACACTGGGGGAGTTAGGTCAGTCCTCTACTTGACAACAGATATTTTTTTCTGGCTGTCAGGTAATACTTCAGATCGAGACTTTTGCCATCTTCTTTTCAGGTTTCCATCACCACAAGCTATAGCTCTTTCCAACACATCAGTTTCCTGCCGCTCTTAGAGACTGCCGAGACCAAAGGGTCTCCGCTCCCACAGATGAAATCAGCAGCAGAAAATATTTAAAGTGGTCATCAGATAACAGACTGACGCCAAGACCAAAACATAAAGCTATATTTCAATGTTAAGTGAGAGTCGTATCCAATGACCAACGGCAGTCAATGATGTGGTCTCGAAAGATTTTAGTTATTGTGCAGTCGGTGACATGAAGTCATGAAATGTAAACCTATGACATTTTATGGCCGAACTGGATAGCCATTTGTTAGTGCTGACCTTTTACAGCGGGACATTTGTTTTTGCATAATTACTGTAAAATAAGACTGAAAAAGTAAACTTTCACACCAGCTACCTGATGAATAAGTTCAGAATTTTCAAAGATCACGTTTAGAACTCCATGTTATTCGTGGTTAAACTTTGTTCTTGGTAGCAGCAAATAGTCCAAGAACTCGGCAAGTTCTGTTGTCAGCAAGGTTCAGTCTTATAACTTTCCAAGTATGGTCAGAATGAAGAAAATATTTGCTTAAATCAAAAACACAAAGTAGGGCTATACAGGACCACTGTTATATTAACCAAACACCAGTAAACCTAATAATTTTTCTGTGCTCCTACAATGTAATAAATGTAGTTAACATTGTGACCTCAATAAATGCGTGCTGTGTGAATATCTCAGTGACAAGCTGATTTACTGATGCAATAAACTCTGGCAGCGAAAAGCCAAAACTCTAGCTGCATCAGCGTTAAGTAGAACCTTAGGAGCAAGCTCAAATACCAGAGACTGTGCCACAGAAATCTCCAGAAATTCTGAGTCACAGCTGTTACCCAAGAGGGGAAATTCAATCGCAAACAATGCAGGGCCAAACAATGCTGATCAGAGTGGTAATCCAAGTAGAAACTAGCGAACATGGAGGAAAGAGGGAAGTATGCAATCTGTTAGAAATTACTTATGAAGAAAATGTTCTCCATTGTCTCACAATCAGTGGGGTTTTACTGAGACTGCTACTCACTGTAGCAGTTGTATACCCTCATCCGCCCTAATATGTACCAACCTCTAATCAGCGACCATAGACCTGTGCAAGTAGTGGTGAATTGTGCAACTGTCTGGGCATGTGGAGTGTAAAACAAACCCCTCAGGGGTAGAGCCAGAAAGGGTGGTGGAGAACAGCAATAGAGAGAGAGAGTATTTGAAGAGAAAAAATGTGTAAAAGAATATGTGGAGAAGTTAGAAAGTGACAGAATATGGCATGCTTGTGGTCAGTACGTCATTATGGGACAGGTAAGTTGACGCTTCAGAGTCACAAGCGCCCCTAGATCCTGCCAAGCTTTCAATGATGGCTCAGGCCAGGTGCTCACAGAAGAGAATCACACTGTTTTTGATATGTACATGAGGTGCTCGCTGCATATCTGGTCAGCTGCTGAACACAGGACCACTCTTGCTGTGCAGTTTTTACTGGACAGACAACAGACAGACAGATACACTTACACCCTCTGGTGGTAAACAGAAATACAACAGTTAAATTTCATCCAAAATACCATTTGTATCAGACGTAGGGGCACCAATGGTCATGTTGATTTTTTCTACACAGGATAATCCCTTTGTTTTTACATTCTCACTTCAAGTCAAATAAAGTTCAACCCACAATGTTTTTTTAAAACACTGCAAACATAACATACCACTAATCCTATAAATGTATGAAAAACTAGATAACTGTTGAACGAAACATTTCTGTCCAACGATGCACTGATATCAAAATTCTAGGCAAATAAAGATAACAATATTTCAAATAATTTGTCCAATAACTGATACCAATATATTCGAATATTTGTTGTTATTTATTGCCATTTAGTGTCAATGAAATGAAGAATTCCTCTGTATGAAAAATAACTGCACCTGCACCAACATTAAGCTCCACCCCTGCAAGTTGTCAGGATTGGTTCCTTCAATTTTCTACATATTAGAGCTGGAATGTCACAAATTTTTTATTTTTTGGAGACTATCATCGGTGGATTGTAGAACAAAGACAGAAATTGTTAGCAAGGACAATGACTGCTTATTTGGGTCATGATGTGAGTGTTAGTAAATAAAAAACACCAAAGTGACATGATAACTAGGTCTGACAAGCAAACCTTCTGAACCAATATCTAATCATTTAATTCTTGTGTCCGAGTGGATGTCTGTGCTAGACATTTTTTCTTAGAAACCCCAATCTGAGAAGGATAGAAGAAATGTTATAAGGCATTTTATAGCCCTTAGTGTAGTAAGGTCAATGTGTCAAAAATGATCTTTTACGATTCGTAAGTTAAGCCTGAAATCACAATAAAACACGTGGTTAAGTCAATTAATGAGAGCTTCAAGGTAATATCCTCACTTGCACTGCCCAAAGCTCATTACTGGAGTGTAGTTCATCCAACTGCTGTGTCACGCCTCTTAACATGAATTATGACCCAGAGGGCAAAGCTTTTCCTTGCTATTTTCTTCTACTTCCGACACCCTCTGTCAGGACAGGAAATAAACTCACCAGCTGCCCAAACCCAGTGAACTTTGCCCCTGCCAACTCCCCAGCATAGACAGTCATCAACAGGATCATGAAAAACAGGAAGGTCTGCTTGTAGTCTGAAAGATGGTGATATTTTTGAGACACAGGTCAAACTAGTCTAGTGTTTATAGTGCCTGGCAGAACTTAACACACTGCAACCCAAGACCAACACATCAAATCAAAAAACACTAGCAAAGGAAGAAAGCATGTTAATCATTTTGACATGTGTGTTACAAACACAACTGAACAGATTTTTTTTTTTTTTTTGCAATCTTAATACTAAAAAAAGTAGTATTAAGTTCACTCTATGTTTCTAAAGTCAAAATCATTACGATTAAAATTTTTAGGATGGGATTTGCTAATATTAACATGATATTAAAATAAGCTTAAGAAAAGTACAGCCCGACCGATGTGACATTTCCGGAGGCGATATCGATATCATGGAGTAAAAAAGTTCCAATATACAAAAGGTTTTCACATTGATCCCTTAAATCAGGTTACCAAATATTTGTAACAGATATGCAACGGAGGCAGAATATTTTACAGACTGACAATGAACTTTTACTGACTTAAATGACAGCAGTGCACTGAAAAGGTAATCTTCACTGGAAATTTAATATAAATCACGCCATATGTTTCCGCAATGTGCTCTTTAAAACCACATTTTTTGATATTGGTCGGAATTCATAGCATATAAGCCAATACGGATATATCGGTTATAGGTCAGTATCCACCAATAATATCGTTCAAACTGATATATTGGTTGGGCTCTACTGTGAAGGCAGGAAGATTACTTTTACATGACTTTTCAAATCTATTTAAATTGACCAAAATGAAGCCAAAATATCAATCTGAACTGTATTTCAAACACACTTACATTTGGTTCCAGCCATGTTGGTCATTCCAGTCTAAATATCTAAACGTCCATTTAGTGGTTTGACAGAAAAATGTGTACAGCCTTTAAAGTTTCATTCACAGATGTTCAATCCTATGGTCATAATCTTTATATAAATTGATGGAAAGGCTTAAAATTCAATGAAAATTTAACAAAACCATCAGAGTCATATGTGTTGAAGTCATAAAATTGTGAAATTTCAAAGCCAATTAGAGCACAGTTTCCTGGAATTATGAAAACACTGTTTTGTAGCCTTGATTAAAATATAATTTTCTTGTCAGCTTGGCAACTGAAAGAATTTTAATAGCCATCACTGAAATAATGTCTTGAAGGGGGGGGAATTAAAACAAACAGGGCTATGGGCTCTGGCTTTAGATTCCTGTTGGTAAGGCTGATATCATTCCAGCTGGGCTGAAGATAGGGAGATAAGAAAAAAAAACCATGTCAGACAGAAAGCCATGATGCTATGAAATAATGTCCAGTCAACTAGTAAAGAAATTCAGGATATTAACGAAGTAGTCATTTTCTTAAATAGCTACTACCATTAAGTAATAAAAGTAGTAACAAAATAGCATTTTAGTGTCTTTATGACAATTGAACACAGAAAAGAGAGAAGGAAAACAGACAGATAGTGCGCATTCAGTGGTACTTTAATCTTATTTGGCTGTAGGGAGGATGACATGCCCGTATTTGTATAAATGAAGAATTCTTGGAGTATGCTGGTACATGGGCACAAACACTGGTGATGATGCTTGTTTTACCAGCATTAACAAGTCTCACACACACACACACACAGTGAGGAATGTGACTGGAAGGATGTTGAAATGACTGAGCTCAGTAAAAACATGCACAACAAAAATATAATGAAATGTATCAAACAGTGGTTGCTCGATAACATCTACCAAGGGTTTCATCCAAATACAAATAACACATTTTTGTAATTGAAATAAAAACATAATTAAACTATGGAATGTGACATGTGAGATGCTGTAAAGAATGCAGCAAAGAAATTCCATTTCTGAAAACAATGCTTAGACAAAGATCAGTAAGTGCTGAGCAGGTAGAAACATGCGCCATTGACAAGTCAGATGCTCCACCTACTCTTTACTATGACCAAGCTTTGTGTCAGCAGGTCCTCTAAAGGTGTTCTTCCACATCAAAGAAGGCTTACTGGTATGCCATCTTATTAGCAACAAGACAATCTCACACAGTTCTGCTTCACTTCTGTTGAAACCTCAGATAAATCCATTTTCCATGCCATCAAACATACATAAATGACAAAATAAAGACTTATTGTGTGCAATAAATACATGTGATTGCTGATAGTCAACCCTCCATTTGACAGCATGCATCAGTAGTCTGGTCAAGGATTCTAAGTAATTATAAGGGGGTTGCCAAGAATGCTTTTAAAGACAAAGTAAACCATGGCTTTGACAGAAAACAGGAAATAAAACTGCCTTAAATTGTTACGGACTTCACGTTTCTGATAAGGTAGAGATTCTTGTCTGGACAGAAACATACAAACACACATTGAGCACAGCAGGAAGAGGCTTAGTCTGAACCAATTCACAGTGGTTTGTCCCTCATCAGCAGACTCTTTGTGCTTCTATTGCTAAGCACGCTTGACTGTACGTGTGAGTGCTTATGTGTGTGTAGGTGTGGGGGGGGCTGATGTCAGCTGCAGCCCACCCATAATCAGTCAATATGTTCAGCCCTATCTCACGTGTTCATCTAACATTGATTATTTTTCTCTCACTGACCCAATACTCATATTAGCCACACACCATCTGTCAACTACAGGGACTCCAAAACAAAAAACAGAATGAACAAACAGGATAAATAACACAATTTGTGCTCTCTATCCATTGAGATTACTGCTGGTGCAGCATGGGAACAAAGACGGGTAACACTGTTGAGATGACCTCATGGGCTTCCCCCATGGAGCCAGACATTAATCCTTTAAACACAAGACCGTCACACTACTATCTACTTCACAGCCAGCACAACATCCAGCCTTAAGCAAACTCTGCTGATCCTATCTGAGAGTTTGCCTCCCATATTGAATGTAGGTTCAAAGTCTATGTGAAAAAAAACGCAGCTGGAATCCTTTCTTGCTGTTTTTCTTATTTTTCAAAACATAAAAGAAAGTGTTCCAATTTCATGTAGGTCTGTGGTCAAAGCAACACATCTGTCATGAAATTTGATATAGGTATTGATGATCCCCCAATGGCATTGCTGACCTTCACAGTCACCATATGCCAACCACCAACTATCCTAAAAGACCCAGGAGTAACAGTGTAGCATAAACAGCAAGAGTAGCACCACTGTTTGACATGTTGCCCAGCTACACTCGGTGCCGCTGTCAAACTGCCAATCGCACTGCCCCTGTAACGTGCACTCTGCTTGTACCCAGAAGGCCTGTTCTCAACAAAGGTTGGTAGTCTACAACTGTGTTTCTCTCCAATATTGTTTTCTTAAGAAGCTAAGCTAATAAACTATAAATAGTGGCTGGAGTGGGGAAAAAAGGTTTTAAATAATGCAAGTATGAATTTTTACTAAACAATTTTAAAAATTGATTTTTCTCCTTAGACACAGTATTGGAATTGTAGTATTTGTATCTAATTTTTATGGTTGCACAGATGGCAACGACGTGACTCCATATCCGTTCATATCCAAAAAAACAGCCAAGAGGTGCCAAGAGCAGTTGAGAGCGGAAAATGGTGGACAGCCCTCTCAGCAGGTACTAAGTACCATTTTCTGTGCAGCTGAAATAAATGTCAAAGACTGACTGACATGCAACAGGCACGTTTGAGAAAATATTACTCATGATATATTGTGTACAGAAGTGCATTATAAAAGTCTTCATTTTCTTCAAGAAGGAAAAGAAAATCACGATAATCAATACTATGTAATCACAGTATCTGCAGAATCCCAAGTATCGTGATACAATGCAGAAAGACTAGTAATTTAGTCAGGCACTTGTCAGAGAAGTTTTGTACAGCATTATAGATTGACCTTGGATTAGCTCAAATGAAACATTCAGTCTACACCTACTCAAACCCAAACAGCAAATGAAAGACAAAACTGTGAAAATGAGGGAGGGAGTAAAAGAGGATTTTGCAAATCCCAGACCCCCATCCACACAGGGGTAAGTACGCCTGCAGGGTGTCTTCAAGTTGAAACCCAAACCTGTTGAAGGAGGCTTCGACTTAACATTCAGCAGTTAATCAGCTCCTAAAGGCTGCTCAACAGCTTGAGAAAGATTCCTCAGGCTTTTAGGAGGCTGGACAACATATACTGTAGGTTCTTCCACCACTATGTTCATTTTTGTAAATATAAAATATTTTTATTTTTCTCTACTTTTGAATACTGATTCCATATTAGTGATTACTATGTTTAAATGTTATTGCAGTAATCACTGCCATGGTTATTATTAGCCAAGAGACAGATGGTAGAGTGACCCTAGCACTATGTGTCATTCACATTCAAACTAAAAATTATCTCACAAGAAAAGACCTCCCACAACTGAATCTCATACAACTCAACCCAATTATTGTATATGCTTGCTGAGAGAAAATACAGCATTTCTTTTACTTTAACAGTATATTTTGGAAAGCTATGAGCAAGGCATGGACCCTCCTGTGGTTTGAAAGTGCAGCTAAAGACTATTACTCAACTCTCTCTCAAGAGTCGCAGGGGGCCAAAATACTTTGGAATAAAATCATCATTTTAATAATAATTTC
>KV751315.1:15331611-15430196 GCA_001698575.1 Mola mola | reverse complement strand
AACGTAAAGTTACCAGCCAGTTTAATTCTAATTCTCCTACAATTCTGTCACTAAAAATAAAATGTATTAGCAAATTTTGATATAAACAAATAAAGTGTATTCTGGAGCACGACTTGAGATCCATTCTGTGTAACCTACTGCTAGAAATATGAATAGTGTAAATACAACATTTAGTAATTAAGTACTCATTACAGCCTGTACAACTTGTGGACCTTTTGACATCAACGTACATGATGGATGGGGTCGGAGATCTGTAGCTGTGGAAGGATGTACACATGGCTAATTATGGATAAATAATTATCAAAGTGCAATAATCTTTAGTTCATGTGGAAGTTTACAAAACTTTGAAATGAGGTTGCAAAACTGACACTACCACACAATCTCTTATTGCATTGTACTGTTGCAATGTAAATCATTTCTTTCAAAAAGGAAATATAACTTGTTCAAGTCAAAAACACTAATCGCTTTTGAGGACAATTCCAGCAATTCCAAAATCCTGTCTGTAAGTATAAAAGTTAAACTGAAAACAACAGATAGTGATTCCTGCCAAAGGCTTGGAGCCATAATACCCCCCTTCTCCCAACTCCATCATCACCCTTCATCCAACTCTGACCCATCCCAGCACTGCTCTTTGTTTTGGAAAATAACACCGTTTCAAGGGCGAGGTAGGCTCTTATATTATACCCTAAAGCAGAAGCCCGCTGATGGAGAAGGTAGAAGAAAGACAAGGTGTTCAACAGCACAGAGAAGCAGGATAATATGAAAGGAACCCAAAACCTCTTCCAAAATTATTGAGTCCTGTGGATGATAAAACAGCCTTAAGAAATAGATTTGCTGATGCCAGGCCTGACATCCCCTCAGCAGCTGAACCAATAATAAACCTCCTTTTCCGACAAACATTGATGGATATTCTGCTTAAAGTTGTAATACCGGCAACACTCAAGTGCAGGGCCATAATGTAGAGACACTAAACACCTGAATGATTGTGTTCTCACTGAATTGCTCAGCTCATTTCTTTGCCATGTGCTCTTTGTATGAGGGAAGGCTGTCATTAGTAGGAGGTGGCAGAAGGCTGTTGTAGAACTTTTATTTTAAAGCGTACAAAAAACATTACAAAAACACACTGCACTAATTGGGGCTAGGTATCCCCACTGATTTCCTGGATCAATTCAATTCACAGGGTCTAAATTCAGTGCAATTTTCACTTCAATTCAATATTAGTTTAGGAATATTTCAGTTACAACTGAATTTTTCATTAGATATGAGAAAAGGTAATGATGCAAAATGTACTGTACAAGGGGTACAGTACAGTAAGTGCCACAACAATAATCCTGATTAAGTATTCATGAGGCCTATGATTCTACATTTCAGACATTTATCTTTGCACATAAAAGTAGTGTCAGCTTTACTTTTCAGGTAAGAAAACAAAATGGTAGCTTCAAGTCAAAGGCCTTTCATGCTTGGGTTTGTTTTGGTTTGTATTATGAAGAATCTGGTTGATGTCTCCTTAAAGTGAGTTTTGGAGATGTGTGGTACTTCTGCGGTATTTGATGTCCATCTTGCACATTTTGCATGTGTCCTTGCCTGTGACCAGGTCTTTGTAAATCCGAAAGGCAGCCAGACATTTGCCTGGAGACTTGGTGGTGCCTTCAGGAGCAGCATCCATCATTTTGGTGTCTCCAATGTGGCCAGATATTGTTGTGTGAAAATGCTAATCACGCAAGATTAACAGGGCAAAGGCTTCAGGCATCCACAGGAAAAGGTCATAGACTTTAAAATGCACATATTATAAGACCAGTCTCAGGATTTAATGAATTAATATCAGATTCATTGTAATTGGAAAATCTTTGTTTGGAAGCCAGCCCTAGTGCTGATTTTTCCACAAAAAAAAAAAAAATGTCTATTATCTTCTTACATCAACTCTTAAAGCAATTATTCTGCAAATATATGTTAAAGCATATGTCTCCTAATTGGCTGAAAAGTCCTTAGTTGTCTTGTGCACACAAGGCTTCAGGTATCCAGATTACACTTAAATCAACGTTGTACAAGGATAGTGTTGTGATATGGATAAAATCAGTCCTCTAGGCTGGGAGGGCAGATTATGGTGCTTGATGCGCTTGGGTGGGTGGGATCCCTTCACAATGTTACATTATAAGGAGATGATCTGTGTATACGTAGTGACTGACGGAGACACAGATGATCTTCACAATCAGCAGTTTTAGCCAAAATTAACGTCACGAAATCCGTATCGAATCAATGCAAAAAATGGTCACCAATTCGCCCTGTCCCAAATTTAGGCACTGAAAAATGCCCAGAAAATTGTGTTAAAACATAAAATCCCATCAAGTTTTAAATGTTTTCCTACAGGACATTTGTTTGCAATTTTGTCCTTAAAAAGGTCTCTAAATTTGTTGCTGCCTGAAAAAATCGAGTACAGCAGCTCAACTTTGTGAAGGTGTTGTTTATTTTCCCTGCTCAGTGGTGTGAACTGCTGCGGAACATGTAGTCTTTGCTTTGATTGCAACACTATGTCAGCTTGAAACAGGAGCAGAGTGTATTTCTGGTAAGTTAATTATTCATATAAATTGACCTGACATATCATCTAACATTTAACCTTGTTGACAGCAAAAAGTAGGAAAATGTGGCTAAATCTGACCCGTGTTGTACTCTTGGCCCATAATAAGCAGAAACACATTTCAAGCCAGACATGTGGCCAAGTATTTATGTTGTTGGTCATACTCGGTTGCTGCTATAATTTTGTTGTATACTTGTACAATGACAATAAAAAGGATTCTGCTTCTGATTCTGATACTGAAATATACAAATTCACAGCAATGGCAAAGAAGAACACAATAACAGCAAAATAAAGAGTTCAAATATGTGATACATACAAGAAAGTGACTGGATTTCTTTTTTTTTTATTTTTTGCTTTTCAATTATGAGCCTTTCTTTCGCAGCTAATGAATACTGGCCTGAATATCTCTGTTATTCCCCCTTAAAAAGTAATAAGATCTGTGCCCTTGCACCCTGCTAGAAATCAGATCCCTTTTGTATTTACAGTGGTCAGCACTACTGTTCTCCAATGATGCTAATCCAAGTAGGTATGCACCAAAAGAAAAAGAACTATTAAAAGTCAAGTTACAGACATTGGGACATCACTTACACACATGCAAACATATTCACACATACAGTATGTCAACACACACAATTGCCTATTGGGATTTTGTACAGTTGCTGCAGTTTTTTTCCTTTTCAGGATATTTGTTTGTTTGCACCTTTCACCCCCCTCCCTTGTGCTGTCTCTTTTCTCTCCTTTTCTCCCACCCCAACGCCCCTGTCCAGTCCAGATATCCCATGTAACAATTAATAAATTAAATTTAAAGTATACAACAGGAGGAGTTTCTGAACTTTTCTTGTCAAAGCAAAATCTGTTTGGCACAACAAGGCATCCAGGTCCCCATTCTGGCATGCCAAGAAGCTTGATGGAACAGGATTTTTTTAAAAAAAAGACCAATACAGATTTTTCTATACAAGCTGCAGGTGGATGCCATGATAATCAATGTCCAAACTAGTAATCAAATGCTTCAGTGTTTTAGCTTTTGATTTTTAGAGGAAAGAGAAGTTGTATTGACTATACTAAAAAGACAAGAGTAAAAAACTGAGCTTTTTAGGTCTCCAGCTTGTGCACATAAAACCAATTGCGTGAATGTGGTAAGACCACACACACGCACACACGCACACACGCACACACACACACACACACACACACACACACACACACACACACACACACACACACACACAACAGTATTCGCAGCACTTCTACTTCATGCACACAAAAGCAGCCCACTGAACACTTGGCTGAGGCCGGAACAATGGCCAATATTTCCCCTCCTGCCTCCTGAATCCAAATATACGGACTTTGATTCTCAGATAAAAGATCGTTTCACTTAATTATGTGGAAGAGTGTGACCTTTCTGGGTGAACTGTGTGTTGAATTGATATAAAAGTTTGATTCACTTTAGTGATTCAAGAGGCTGCTTTCAGTGTTTTCACGCTCAATGCTGCAGCAAATAAAATATATTAAACCAGTTTTAAACTTGACAGGACAGCGGAAACTCTTGCTCAGAACGTTAGTTGAATCATTTTTAATGTAGTAATAAATTATTAGATTTCATATGGCAGATTTAAACTTTTCAGTGTTATGAGACAACGAAATTAAAGCAAGACCGTAATTAATCTCTAAGCATTTACTGCAACCTAATACCTTCATGTTTTATATACTAGTAAATGCCTCAATCAGAATCAGTTTCAAACTAAATAAAAAATGTGTCAAAACAGTCAAAATTGAACATGTTCTTCTATGATGCCACAGGAAATACTGCACACGTTCGGTCATGTGTTCGAGGATTAACACAAAAGCAAGCAGCAGCTCATGAGGTGCGGCCCTGTATGACTCTGTATGACACTTCATTTTCAACGTCTTATAATCCCACACACAAAGGCAAAGACATGACTCACTTGTGTGAAGAACTTACATTCAGTGTTATTCACTAAATATATATTTTTTGCTCCTTGGAGCCTAATAAACACGTGCGAGTAAATTCCATTTCTCACAAAACATTTGCATAAAGCAACTTTAAAAATTGGCCATTTCAATCTAATTCACGCCTTGTCTATATATCCCACGTTTCTCAACTTGCAGACTAAAACTGCTTAAGTTCTTTGCATTATAATTCAGTTTGAGTGAATATGAGTCCATGACCATGTGCAACATACCAACAAAACAGTCATGAAAAGTATAAAGTATGATCTCGGAGTGTTTAGTAGGAAGCAACTGGACTTCATATCTCAAACAAGTTAAGAAGTCCAGTTGCTTCCTACTACACACTCCGAGATTATGATGACCTGGATGACTGAGAACCTTCACAGACAGTATAAAATATGCAAACAAGAGCTAAATCTGCAGAATGCTGGGGCAGGGTGATCAATTTAGGATCATTACAGGAAGGCTTCCATTGTAACACTTAGGCAATATTGACCAGCCCTGAAGTATACACTAAAATGCAGACGTCATATCTATCTTTAAAAATATCCATATTACAATTTTCCTAAATTATACCATCACTTAATTCAGTTATTCAGATTTTCTGAAGCAAGAAATCAACCATCTAGACTCTGAATATCAGCAAATGTGTTTTTCCAATGTTTTTCCAGGGTATAAAATCTCCACAAGCAGAAATCCTTCTGTAGTACCCTGGGTGCAAGGGTAACTAGCCTGTCATACTCACAAAAAAAAAAAAAAAATGACAAAGGAATGTGTTTTTTGTCTGGGGGTTAGGTTAATTGGTCACTCTAAATTGCCAGTAGGTGTAAATGTGAGTGTGGATGGTTGTTTGTCTCTATATGTCAGCCCTGCGATGAACTGGCGACTTGTCCAGGGTGTACCCCGCCTTCACCTGAAGATGCTGAGGTAGGCTCCAGGTAGGCTCCAGATAGGCTCCAGGCTCCAGGCTCCATAGAAAATGGATGGATGGATGGATGTGTTTTTTTTCATTTTTTTGGTCATATATTGTTCAATAGGTGATTGGTAGCATGATTGAGGATGTGACCTAAATGGGATAAAATTACAGTTCTTCATTTCAGGTGGACTTTAAGAAATCAAGTCTTGTTAATCCACAACTAAAACAGATGAGCACCAACATCACATCAGTTTACCTTATTTTAGTGTTATTCAATGAGATTTGCCATTCAAAATACACCCACACAAGAGACAGCACTTCCTCGACAGTCAATTGAAACTGAATATTTCATGATAAATGTTCTTGTTCATGTTCCAGAGACCAAAATATGACAAACACTCTTAAGGAGTTTGATACCAACATTGTGAAAAACAAAAAGACAGCTTTCTTCTCATTACAGAAAGCAACTTTTGACAGAATAAGATTTCCTACTGGCTGAAGAGATGATTGACACTCTCGTTCAAAGGCAACATCTCAGCTGTCAAGTAGCTTGGCTTTAGATTACACACAGCGGAGTTTCCCGATTGACGGAGCAGGTGTTTGATGTGACAACAAGCTGTGACTCTATATGACAGCTCAGACTAATCGCAAAACCAACCAGAAAATCCAGTTCCTCTAACTTTCCTCCTCAAGCTCTTTATCTGCAAATACAAATCTGAGTATCTGGCAGTTCTTGCTAAAACATTTCCAACATATTTACTTTGGAAATTTGGGTTTGTGGCCAGATTAGGTGTCAGTCCAACCAGATTCAGACATTTTACTCATTCCTATCTTTTGCTCTCTGCAAGAGAACAAATATATTATTAAAATCATTTTCAAAACTGATAACACATCAATACTGTATATCAATATTGTAAGTCATTCAGTAAGAAAAATGCCCACCCAAAAAAATCTCTGATTAAACCTGTGTCTTTAACAATTCACTGCAAAAATAAAACAAAGATTAATCAATACTTCGCTAGCTGCAGCACTAGACATCCATTTTCTACCGCTTATCCTGTTAGGGGGCGCAGGGGGGGAGATAGGCTGCAGCCTATCTCAGCATCATCGGGCGAAGGCAGGGTCACCCTGGACAAGTCGCCAGTTCATCGCAGGGCTGACATATAGAGACAAACAACCATCCACATTCACACCTACGGGCAATTTAGAGTGATCAGTTTTTGGACTGTAGGAGGAAGCCGGAGTACCCGGAGAGAACATACAAACTCCACACAGAAACGTCCTGACCCGGGAATCGAACCCAGGACCTTCTTGCTGTGAGGCGACAGTGCTAACCACTGCACCGCCCCTAATTTTCTTTCTTTTTAAAGTGTATGCTAATAAAATCTTTGTAACAAAACACCTTGTAACAAAGCACTCAATAGTCTTGTACAGAGGAGATTAAAAGAAACCAGAGCCTTTACTGGTGCAATCCTAAAGCAAAACTACAGGCCTCAGCCTGCCTTTATCTCCAACTGTATTGATGGAATTCCGTGGTAATCTGTATCCTAGTCACTAAGGTTTCAACTTGCTTTTCCAGCCTTCTTAAATATTTGTGTATCTTAATTAGACTAAAATGCTTTCTTGCCAGTACTGGCTGGAAAATTATAATAGAACAGAACAAGTATTACTTGTAGTATAAAGTCTGAATTTTGCAGCCTAAACTGCCTTTTCAACTCAATTTGATAAGGACTTTTTAGAGGATGTAAAATAAAAGATACATTTAAACTGTGCAAGGAATGGAAGAGGATACAGTTTTCTCAACTCATGCATTTTCTCTGGCTGTTTGTTCACATAATGAAAGAATGTTTTCCTTGTGTTCCCCCTCCTTTCTCCCACACGGAAAATGCTGATATAATTTTTCTGCACCACAGTTATTTGTCATCACAACAAGACTGTGAGTTCAGTTCCAAAGCACTGTGCAACAATGAGGGAAACACACACCTAAAACATTTACAATAAAATGCCATGCTGTCAATCTACCTTTGTCTTATAGAACATAAGAGGTTTCAGTATAAACCTGCAAGAGGAAGAGATGGGGGAGAGATGCAAAGCATGATAGTTATGCTTTTACCTTTGGCAACACACAAAAGACATAGTATGTCATTAAAGCACTCAACAGGAAAAACAATCAAATCAAGGTTGGACCCAGCAGTGGAAACAAAGTCACTGCTGTCTCTCAGTTTTGATTCTGATAGAGAAAGATAGCTCTTATACAACATATATTCATGCACTGTCGGGGTTGGACCAGCTCATCAGGAGCCACGTCACATATTCACACAGTACAATACCGAAGGACACTTCAGCACGCAGACTGCAGGAGGCTGGGATTAAAATAAAGGTTCATAAAATATCCTGGAGGGCAAAAAAACAAAAAACAAAACAGCAGTTTCTGCTTGAAATCTAAAGCATTTGATTACTGTCTCTCTTTCAGACTGAAGGATGGGACAGCGATCAATGCAGATACGATACCATTTTATTCTCGAAAGGCTTCTTTCTTCCTCTAAAAGGCCCGGGTAGTTTACCACACACAGCTCCTCTGGCGTCATGCCTTTCTCATGGTAATTGCTGAGATCTGAATACAGAGTGCGGTGCCAGGAATCCACCGCGTGTTGAACTGTGCAGAATTGTAATGACAGTCTAACTAAGTGAAGTTCAAACATTTCTGCTGGATGGTGAGTGGTGGATTTAAAATTACAGCCTATGATGGGATACATTAACATCTTCTGTAATTATACTGTGCTTTTTACTCAGAACTTTTGGCTATAACACATGCAGACTTATCCTGTGAACAAAATAACTAACATTCCTGGGGGGACTTATGCTGTCTCCACGGTGCCACCAAGCCTTGATATCCAATTGCAACAAACTAAATGAAATATAAAAAGTTGAGGGTATGAACATTTAACATGTAGTGAGCAAAGGTGGATAATTTATCCCACAGACCGAATAATTGTTCTGTTAAAACTCTTAAGACATTCACCCTCCGCTCTGAAAGATTTGGGTATTAGGGTATTTGGGTATACAATTTCAATTGTGTTTGTCTTCCTCTGAAACTGTAAGAAAAGGTCCATAAAATATTTGGTTGTAGCCAGGTGCAGAAGTTTGACGCCATGTGCACAACAACAGTGTGCTTTTGTTGTTCGGTGGTTGGCAGATTAATAACCTTTTATTTTTAAGAAAATACCCTTTGCCAGCAGTTTTTTGAGAGTCTGTCAATGCTTGGTGAGTTAAAATAGTTTGGCTTCACATTATCAACTTTTTACTGGCTGTGATTTTATTATCAGTCGACAATTTATGTCTGATAAACATTATGCAACAGCAGGAAGTTAATTTATCATTTGTCTATAAAACTTCTGTACTTTGACCAAGGATTAATGTAGTTCTTTGATTCAAGACCATAAAGCCAGATGCCAGTTTATTGGGTAAGGTTAAACCAGTGGAAGCAAAAGCAACAGACATGTAATAAATCAGGACCTTGGCAAAGGTCATGAAATCATTTTTTTCAATGAATGGTTGCTTGGCAGCAACTTTGTGATCTTTGAGGCTGCAGCTGGTGGAGCTGAAAAGATTATCCCACCGGGGACTTCACTGAGGAGTATTTTGATAACTGCCTCATTGTTTGTTTGTTTTTTTTCTGAAATACAAGAGCTGTATGGTTTATGCTTCTCAAATATAATTACCACCTTTGTCCTAGATGATTAAGTAGTAAATTGACTATCTTAGAGTTTCATCTCCTGTTATATAAAAAAAGGATATTCTTTATTCATACATTCATTCAACTGTTTATTTAAGTGTCAAGAATCACTGGTTTCCCTCATTAGCAATTATGTCGAGATTACAGCTGCATTTACTCTGCTGATTATTTTTATGATTAAATAATCATTTAATTTAGAAACTGTCAAAAATTGTGAAAATGCTCATCACATTTTGCTAGAGACTGAAGTGATTCTTCAAATTGCTTCTCTACTCCAATCAATAGTTAAAAACCCCAAATCTCTTCATTTACTGTCAGAAATGACAAAGAAAAGCACAAAACCTGACACATAAGAAGATGAAACCGTAAAAGGTTTTATCATTTGGTTGAGATGATTATTCCATTATCAAAGTAGTTCCCGATTGATCTTCTTTTGATCAAGTAGTCGCTGAATAGTTGAAGCTCTATAGTCACAACTGTTCACAAGAACTTGTGCAAAGTTAAAAATGTAATGCTATATGTAATAATATATGCAAACATGTCCAGTTAAAGTATTCAGTGAAAACAGTTGCCCACTGGGGCAAAGTGCTTTGAAATCATTATCTTGAAGTGTCCATGGAGCAAGTCTGGTAGGTTCCAGTTGTCCAGACCAGAATGTATAAGGTGATGATAAAAGTTAAATAAACTATTTAGATATAAAAAGATTCATTGATCTCTGATGGATATACGTGCCACTCTTTTTGTGTTATTATTACTACTAATATCCAACTTAACAGCACTGTAGCCTCAAAAAAATGAAGCTGATTCACAGTACGGTGTAACTTCCCTTTAAGTTCTCCTGAAGAACCTCTGTATGAGACCTTAATAGTTCTGAACCAGGTGAACTTGGTAACAAACAACTAGCCGGCGCACTCAGTAAAGTTTAAACACCCCCAAAAAGCCTCTACGGTCCGGGGGGTCAGAGGAGAAACCTCCATCAAAAAGGGGACCATAGACACCATGAGGGTCCCTGCTCACAAATCACGAAAACAGGCATTTCGTGCACAGATATGCAGTGTTTTCGTCCGGACTGCGCTTTGTTAAGAAGGTTCGGTAGGAAACTTAGTATTAAAAAATTAACCGGGACGCGAACCGGACGGCGGTAAAAACGGTTGTCGGCTCACATCCACCGCTCCCGCAACATTAAGTGCAGGTGCTCCGACTTGCCGGCGGGTGAACCGTCCAAGCACGCCGGGCGAGCGAGGTTAACTCGGTTGTTGAGTACGTGAGTCGGGTTTACCGACGTAGTGTTAGCATCGACTGATCGACACAGAGCTAATCAAAGCTAATCAAAGCTAATCCAACGGCACAAGACGGGAATAAGAGCAAAATTTAGTCAATAAAGACAAACAACAGCATTCAACTCACGGCGATGGTTACTTCGTGCTTTTTCAGTCGATACTTGAGGCTCTTCATCATGTATAGTCTTGGCTCCTGGTGTTAAAAGTCTCTTTTCATAGATTACACTAAGTCTTTCCAGAAAATTTACACGAAGTAAGTTATGTTGGGTTTTTTTTTTTTCTGCCCCTTTCAGCGAGTTTCACCTGACGCCAAACCACAAATGCTGCCCACGCTTTGACCGACGGCCGCTTCAGCCAATCGGAGTGGCGACTGTGCCTTCCACTGAGCTCTCGGTCCAATCGGCAGCGCCAGAGGGCGGGACTTCCTTGTAACGCGTCGCTGGCACAAGTTTTTGAGATATCCCAGGACGAAGCAGGAAAAACCTGGCATGACGTAAGGCTTACCTGGAGACCGAAACACCTGGAAACTGTGATTAGTCTACGAAACACATAATTATTTATACTTAAAGGGAGTATATAACTACCCGCTGCCTTCAATTAACACCCATCATGAAAACTTGTTACTGACCTTTATTACCACACAAACTGTGTTTGGTGCCTCAGTAATGTCTCACAAAACATTATTATTATGACATGTTTTTTACTGTTCACATTGTTTACACACCCCTGCGAGTCTACAATACATTTCGCGAGGAAATATTCATATATTTGACACTATTTAGGTGTCTCTGATGGTTACTTTACATAGTACATAGAGAGTTTGATCAGTGCAAACCGGCCGGAACAACATAACATTACTTGGAACATATTGCTGCAGTAAAATAACTGCAGTGGCAGTTTTTTGTGGGCGCCCCTCTGAGGGTCCAGTCCACACACGGGTGAGGAAAGTAGTTGCAGCCAAGTAATTAGGTATATTAAGATAACATCACAAACATTACATTTAGGTGTAATCACCAGCATATCAGTGCAAGATTCAGATCTATTGACATTCTTATTATTCAGCACTGTTGAATCAAAACAAGCATGTTTAGATTGCTATGACGGTTATGTAACTTTAAATGTAATATTTCTTTTAACTGTAAATGAGAACTTCCTGACTCAATTTGGGAATGTGGGAGACTTGATGAAGTATCAGTGCAGAGTTCTTGTTTTCCTCCAGTGAAGCTTTTGAATTATTTATGGAGCGTAAAATAAGCAAGAAGGGAACGTGACTGCAACTGGCATATCTTTCCACATGTAATACAAACAACCCCAATCAAACCAATTTCCTCCTCAGTGCAAACAGTGAACTCCTAGATCAACTGATTATCTGTTCCGTTCATCCGTGAGAAGATCCCTTCAAGTGCTGACAGTATTACTTTGCTGTTCTCTGCAAAATACACACATCTATTTACAAGTCATGTTACAAGAACATACCAAATTTATTCAAAAGTGGGTGAATTGCTGAAGGACACATGTTGAGTTGAGATGGAATTTTAAATGAATGAAAATATCTCATTTTGGTCCGGGCTCCTTCTTCCGCCCCAAAACTGAAAGACATTCAGTGGAGCAGAAAGATACAACAAACAAAAAGTGTGTATAGAGAGACGGACTGGTTCACTATTTTACGGTGATTTTGCAGCTCAACATAAAAACAACATGAGTATGTGAAATGCTGGAATATAGTGGTAGGAAAACAGATTTCTTTTAAATTATTTTAATGTTTTTTTTATGGATTTTAATCTTTTTGGATAACAAGGAATTGTGAAACTGGCTATGACAACCTGGAACTGGAATATCTCTCTTTTTTTTCCCTAAACTCTTCGAAAATCAAATTTGTATAAACCAGTTAATCAATAATTGAGAGAATCAGCGGAAAAATTATTTTTGAAAGAGTCATTAGCAAAATTGTTTAATTTGGTTTTTTACTCTACCTCAACAAAATACAGCAGTGTAATCCTGCTTTGACATTAATGCATGGACAATAATAATTGGCTGTTGATACAATAGTAGTTATTACAATCACATATTTTTACTTAAAAAAGGTCTAATACTGTCAATGCAGGAATTTTTTAGGCCTCCATCCAACACTGGTTGTGTAAATATGCTAGTATGATAAATATGCATCTCCAAAAAGTAGAATAGTTAAATGGAGGAAAACTGAAGTCTTCCTCCAACATTCATATATTCTATATCCATATTACATGTGAAGTGACATTTTTCAAGCTCTTCTTGAAATTTTGATGATTATGACTTATACAGTTACAGTGAAATATTCTAATATTATGAGCTGTTAATTAGTGCCACAATTATCAAAATTGAAATGGCAAAATGCTTGAAACATTTTCTGTGTAATGACTTTAGAATATATTACATAAATAACTAAATACTCTCTATTAAAAAAATAATGAAAGATCACAACTCAGATTTTTTTCAGATGCACGGGCTTTTGTGGAATTGTATTACTGACGGCATAAAAGCAAAATGAACTTGCCATACAAATCCTCAGAGGAGAATAACTGAATCAGAATGGTGGAGTTTTTAAGGGAGGGGAAGGGGAAATGCTGCCTCCCAATGGGCTCCTATCATCCCAAAAGAGCTGTAGCTCAAATATTCAATTGAATCACTGCTAATATGTATTTATCAGTGTTCTTCAATCATTATCAAGCATCTGAATGTGTCAATAACTGCGTGTTTCCTCATATTCTGAGCTTCTCTGTTCAGTTGTGAGTGAGTTGTTACTACACGGGGTTGATTCTGGAGGAAGATTAACCAAGTGTTGAGTCTCATTCCAAGGTCATAAAACAGGTTTCGCTTTACTGCACCTTTGAATATTTCCGAGCCAGGGTGGGTGGCGTGGTGATGTCTCCAAGGTAACACTAACCATGGAGACATCACTGGTGTCACTGTGATGTCCATCGCACCTGGAGGCGTCAAGACTCACTGACCCGCAAACAAGTGTGGGACTGAGAGAATTGCAGCCCGGACGTTTCTGTCAGGGGCAGAGTATTCTGATTCTTTACTTTAATAAAAGGATCAATACACACATTAGGAGTAGACAGCCTGTTGGTGCTCACAAAAGCCCTCCTCCATGTAAATACTTGTTTTTCTTCTCAACCTTACAGCTGAATGCATGAGTTTCATTGTGTATAGTTATTAATGTGCAGAGTCATACACTAATCTGTCACTAACACTGTCACACAAATGTAGCGGAGAACAATAATACTCAATATGAAGATGTAGTTGATACTTTGGGTTGAGCACTTTTTCTTTTGGGGTTGGTCGCAGATGAAATTAACCAACCAAATGCAAAAATATTCGAACTTCTTTGCACCATTGAATATATTTTGATTTCAATATTTATTTAAAGCCTACTGGGCTTACTTGTGATGGAGTATGTTTGCACAGTGGAATTAATATTAATATTAATACCTAACAATATACTTAAATATCAGAGTACTTTTTCCACAATACTGTGGATATAATCACTGTAGAAAATACCACCTTAAAGCAAAGTCAGCAGATATTCTCCTTTTTCTCGTGTGTTGCATATCACCATCTCACTGCACTGCGACCTCACAATACGTAAGGTCACAGTGATGTTTGTCCTCCAAAATCTAACCGATTCACACTCAACACCAAATGTAGGTATTTGACAAAAATCCCTCAATAAATTCTTGAGATATTGTGCTCCCAAGTCTGTAGACCTCAGAGAGACAGCGGCTACTAATCAAAGCCAATTGTCAGCGGCATTGATCCGAGTTGCGTTTTTTACGTCCACAAGTGTGGCGGACCTTGACCTTTAATCTATGACCTCCAAAATCTTATCAGTTCATCCTTGATTCAGAGTTGACATTTGTGCAAAGATTGAAGAAAAGTCTCACGAAGTGTTTTTGCGATATTGCGTCCACAACAACGGCCCGGATGGTCGGAAAACCCGCGAACATAATGTGGAGGCATAATAAACAAGAACCCGCTGACACATACAGTAATACACCTGGAGTTCTAAGGTACTCAGATTTTATCAATCCAAAAACATGTTTTGTTTCTGTTTTTTCAAACTTTGTTAAACTCTACAGGTACCATTATACCATCCTTGATTAAAAGAACAAATTTGTACATAGTGTTGCTTCCTTTGGTTGAATTCTAACACACTGGCCTTCCTTAAATAATTTAAATCATATATATTTGTACAGGGATTTTTATTGATGAAAATGAAAGTGAAAATCTTCAAAAGAAGAAGGTTTTAAAATTACCACTAGGGCGATGGTGAGGAAAAAAAGAAATTCTGAAAAAAAGTCACACATTTACAAGAATAAACTCAAATTATTCTAAAAGATCAATGTAAAATTATGTGAATTTCACAAGAATAAACTGACAATTGTACTGGAAAAAAAGTTGAAATATTATGAAAAAAAAAGTTAGGGACAGATATTAAAGGAGCAATCAACCTGTGCAACATTGAGGGTTGTGGAGAACTTTGTGAAGTTGTTCTTCAGTTTTGGTTCCACAAACAGGTAAATTCTTAGTCAGCACCACATTATCATCAGTATCAGGACTTTAAAAGCAATTTGCAGGAAACTCTGCTTATTCTGAAGATACGCCTAGCCGTTCTTTTTTCTCCCAGATTTACAACTTTTTGGGGAGTAAATTTATGACATTATTCTAAAAATCTTTAAAAAAAAAACTTCAGCATGATTATTGCTCCTTACTCTGTGCATGTATGAAGGGTAAATGTTTCACTAGTGTCTCATCAGATTAATATTACAGCATATTCTACAAAGCAAATCCTTTGACGTCTGATGTCTTGACACCGCTGAGCCTTTCATCTATTACTCTTCAGCACATTTCATCAGTGAGGAAACCTTGGCACATTCCGTCTTGACAGATCAGAGATGAAACCAAATAATTTATGCGATAATGTCAAGAAAACACAGGAAACAATGGCGAGATTGTGTACAAACATTTGTTTTTTACAAATTGATACAAATGCACAAGATACGGATACAAAAACGTGAACTGCCGAGTGCTGACTGTGCACTCCAGCATTAAATGGCACCTCACTTGGCAGAAGAAGCACTAATAAATACACACATGCAACAGCAACACATCTATCCGGTGGAATGAACAACAAAAACAGTAGCTTGTCAATAGAAAAGTATTTTTCTTCTATCTTGACGTGAGAGAAGAGGAACAAGTGGAGAGTTTAAGGTTGTTTTCTTCTTAACTGCGACAAGCTCCTGAGACCTTTTTGACGTTTATCGGTTGTGAATAATGCCATCCACGCAAGCCTTGACTCAAAAGGGCACTAATCGTTATCTTACGTGTGGTCTGGGATCCCGGGAGAGTGTGCCCCAGTACAAGCCTCACGTTCCCGGAGCTCTCACACAGCTTTGCGGTGGTACTCTGGGGGTGCGACCTCATAGTCGGTAGCACTGAAGAGGGTGGACGAATTCTTCACCAGGTACCTGAGGAAAAATGTACAAGTGACATTAGATTGAGCTTGAACTTACTGACTTTGCCAAGGAGGCTCTTTTTGGTCACATTTTTGTCTATTTTTTAGCAGTATTACGCAAAAACTACTGGATGACTGATTTCATCGAAACTTGGTGGGTTGATGGGAAATGGGCCAACGAAGAACATTCAGTTTTGATGTCGATCCATTAAAAAAAAGGTGGATGCAGCCGTACCTGGACGGTCTACAGCGCGACACATGTCTTATCATTCATCTTCAAAATGTGGCGTGACAAGTATATTTTTTAAATGAATGAATTATTACCTTTACTAATCCAATGTGAAGTTTACTGTGAAGTTCTTTTCTACATCGTCAGTCAGAGACTAACCGAGTGAAGCAGCGGTACGAAATGAGACTGTCTGACCAAAAGAGACTGCAGCATTTAAGAAGAATTCCACTATTTTTTCAGACTCTGGTCCATTTTCTGCTGTTTTAGGCTCTGAAATTTCACAAGATTACTTCAGTAATGAGTTTGTTCAGTAGGACCGTTGACTTCGAAAAAGACTATACAACGCAAAGTCAGATCAGAATGTCGGAAAAACGTCCCTTTTTTCCACCACTACTTACGCTCAAATGGTCTGGTAACATGGAGTTAGATACCTGCGGAAAAAAACACCTGTGTGTTTGTGACTAAAGATACTCTACAAAATGATGGTTTATTTATTTGTGATTCCTCCGACAAGGAAGTTGTTTTCAGCCCTCTTGTGGTCGGTTGTTAGAAAGATTCCCCCAAAACTACTGGATCAGTGAAACTTGGTGGGACCTTGGGGAATGAGCCAAGGAGAAACCCACTAGATTTTGCTGCAGATTCAGACAAAGGGGCAGATGCAGGAATTTTTAATTTAAGGGGAATGTCGGGCCTCAATTCTATTTATTTACACTAAGATTGTGGAGGCTGGAATGGAAAGTTGTCACTCAGCCCTTCAACTGGCCGAACTCTCATACAGTTCATGCAGTCTCATACAGCTGGACATAACAATGTCTGTATAAAAACAAGGTTGAAGACAATGAGAGGACGCTCCTCAGAAAAAGTTATCCAGCTGGGAGTAGTCAGTTATATAGCTGACTTAATTTTCTTTCACCACTCTTTAGACAGGGTCAAAAGACAAGTACCATCCTTAAAGCCTGTATGGCAACATATATGTGCTTTACTAATCTGGTTTGATAATACGCTGTTTATGTATTTTTGAGAGAATAACAAGCCTGTAGACCTCGAAAAAATGTCTTTGTGTCATTGAATGTAAGATGGGTTCTATAGGTAAGGACGTGTTTTATTCAGAGTGATACAGCTTGCTCACAGCGCCTGGCTCAATAGCACGAATTACATGTTTTTCAATGCACTCACAAATGTCCTTGGAGACCCTCTCCCTTGCTGTTTCAGTGAATGGGCCTCACGCTGCTTGAATACGTCCGTGATGATTAGAGTCATATTCCTTAAATAGCTAACATTGTGTTTCTGGATCATTAACAGTCTGAAGGATTCTGGTCAAAACCAGGGAGCCAGTGCTTTTATTTTTGATCTTTTCAATCAGTCATCTGAATACTTTCTCCCCAACCATTCAGCCATTTTTGAATCAGCGTTTTCCATCAAAAGGAATCAATCGATACACATGAATCCTCCGTGGAATCATCTCAAAAATGCTTTCTACCCAAACGATAGATCGAGCCTTTTGTACAGTCAGGGCAGAAAATCGATTTCATGGCGTTTGTTTTGAGGATTTGCAACAAGCCTCGCTGCACTGCACTATGGATGTTAAGATGACATTTTGAGAATCAGCCAAGCGTGACGTGCGTGATGTCTCTGGTGTCATGGTGGCCGTTTTAACATACTTGAGGAAATCTTGGAGGTAACTAAGCAGCAATGCCAGGCTCTTCTCATCCAGCGGGGTGTAGGCCAGCATGGCACCAATGCGAACTGTCGAAGAGAGGGCCAAAACATGTCAACAACACAAGGAGAAAGTAAACACAATGAGATTCAAGAGATATTTATAACAAAGCTGTTTTTTTGGGAACGTAAAAAATGCATCAGAAAAAGAAAGTGTGTTGATGGGTGTTATGCTCCTGTGTAAATATGACTAAAGAACCCTGATAAAACTTCATGTACTGTAAATTTGCTGTTTTAGAGGTACATATTTTTTTTGGTTTTGCTTTATTATGCCAAGTTCAGACTACATGACATTCAAAGTCAGCGGCTCACGCTGCAGTTCACACTACATGACTGGACAACTTGTGATTTGGAGTCTTGCAGTTGTTTTTGGTTCAGACTACACAGCCGGCTGGTGACAGGGGTTCACACACTGCACGATCCTTCATCAGGAGAAACCCTGGTGAAGTTTCATCACATATGTCAAGCGAAAGGAAAATGTTTCAATGGGCAAATTTCAAAGTGGACATCTGACAAAAAACAAGGTTTGAGCCATGGACAAAATGGCAGCTGCAGCAGAGGAGGATGCTGACCTTAGCGCTGAGGTGCAGCAAAAAGCTCCTGCTAAACACGGTGAAGTGTCAGTTAAAGAGAAGAACACCTCCGTCTTGAGATGAAATACTCACAGCCAACAGCTGAGGCAACGTTTGTGTCCTCCAAGCACCAAGCAAGAGCTTCAACAACTAGTAGACTATATTTTGAAAAACTCGGTAAATAATTCAAATTTGTAGTCCTGAAACACAAAACCTGGTTTACCATCAATCTGCTCCCTGTGCTCTGATTGGCTGTAGTTGTCGCTGAGTCATCTAAGTGATTTAGCCTACTGGAAATCTAGTTTGGGCAGCTGCCAATCCAACGCTGATCCAGAGCTGGTGAGTGAAACGTCAGTATAAAGTCGTGTAGTGTGAACTAGGTTTTACGCGCAGATAAGGATGGGCAATATGGATCATTGCAATAGTTACAGGCATTATTTTCTACATTTCATGGAGGGACTATGAAAATAAGAAAAGTGGAACATCTGCTTCTTGGATAATTAAACAAAACAAATACCCGACAAAGCTAGGCACTCACTGGCATTGATGCACAACGCTTGACAAAGTCTTTGATAATTTAGCTTTACATGCCAAATGCTACCAGAAATATCAAAAGATTATGAGGCTGTCCAATCTGCTGTCATACGGATGATTTAAGGAGCAGTCATTGTAAATGGGCTTTATCTAAATCAACAATTAAACTAAAAAAGGAAAGACTGATTGTTGTGTTATGCTTGGCTGCTATTACGCCTCACCAGTTCTGCATAAAAAAACATATATATACAGCAATTATTAATGAGTCAGTCTGGCAACAATCTAAATTATAGCTGCGGGAAACTGCATCAAACTTTTAATATATGTGCCCACTATTTGCAATGAAATCAAGGCAAGGTGATTATTCTACTGAGTGGCTGAGGAGAATCACGTCTCTGCAGCATTACATTTCTTATTTCAGTGACAAAGGAACCAAAAGGATATGGCCAATTTACACCCCCAGCCAGTAAACATGTGCCAGGATTTTCCAAGAATCAAAATTGATTCCTTTGAACACTTCAGTCTCCTTCCGTTCACACAGTTTCAAAGGGATAATTCAGTGTTTGTCTGTTGTCGTGAACTGCCTTTACGCTTATCAAACTGCATCCTGTTTCCTTACCAAATAACCGCAGCAAGTGTGGCGCTCCGTACACCTGGGACATTGGCATTTCCGGGTGTTCCGTCAGAATCTCAGCATACTGCGGCCTCTCGAACTTGTACAGCAGCTGAGTGCCCAGCATGACGTTGAAGTACTCGCGGATGCCGGCCACCACTTCATTTACTGCGTACTCCCTGCGCAGAGAGAAGCGCCACATATTCATGCGGACAGAGCTTCTCAAGAGATCGCAGCACATAACTGTACAGATTTGAAAACCTGTTTGGGATCTATCAAATCTATCAAAACTGTCATCAAGCTTGGATTAAAGTCAAACAGACGTTAATTTCTGCTGTGATGCGGTGTGCAGAGGTCGAGCGTGGGGTATTTGACAGAGTTGGCAGTTCTGCATGCCATATATAATCAAATGGTATTCCAGAGGACAGAACGCTTAGCTGATTTGTTGTAAAAGGATGAAAAAGCAATAAGTACAGTAGTGACAGCTATTTAAATACTTTTAATGTCTCGAGATGGCAATTACGGCTGAGGAAGTGGTACAAATTTGCATGAATGGCACCGTTATTACTGGTTACTTGTTAAAGATTGTGTTGGAATTATATGTCACTCCATCTGCCACAGTGAAAAAGAGACATGGAAAAATACTTAATGGAACAGGGAGAATGAGTTGAACAAGGTATCAGATGTTTAACTTTTCCCCACTTTTTTACATCACTTTAAGGAACTGAGGGAACTTATTCTTACTTATTGTCAGAGTTTCCTTTTGATTTCTTATAGTTTGCGTAATCCTCCAAAACGGCCTCCACATTCTTCTTTGCAGGCAGATGAAATAACTGTAAGCAACAGAGAGAAGAAGAAAAGGCAGGATGATATGAATTTCGTAATGTGCTCATGTTTTCTTTTGACCTTTTGAACCTTTGGGTTGTGGGGTGTTTCACCTGTTTCTGTCGGGTGATGAGGTCCCAGTCGTCCACCAGCCAGGGTTTCAGCTCCTCGGGGATCTTCACCTTTACCTCCACACGGTTGGTGAACATCTCCTCCTGGACAGAGACACAAAGACATTTTAACTTATTGTTTTTTTGTTTATACAGCTTTTAACAAGGTTAATAATTTCACATTTTGGTCATCATTATCTAATTTTTTAAAACTAAATTTTTAATACGACCATAGTTTTGTTTTTTAAGCAAGCCTTTGTTTTGTTAAATCTCTTCTTCTTTTTCTTTTAATTTCATGACTTTGTAAGGAGCTTAACTTTGTTTATTTTCAAACATAACGTCCCACTATAGGAACTATTCTTGTCAACTGCTGGAAACATTTCTGTGGCTGCTGTAACCAGCCTCCATCCTCAAATGTTCAGGTTTTAACCACAATTTTTGAGCATTTTTTTCATACAGGTCATAACTGTGCATATTAGTACATCTACCTGCATGGTGCCAACCTTTCCTGTTGTTTCCTGCTTTCTCAGGCAAATTAAACAATTTTTCCTGACTGGTGGACAGAGCAATAATAACATCATTTAGTGCAGCCTGCGGGAAAAAGCCGTCACATTCATGCATGAGTAACTACATATGCATTTGTATAGTTTACATCTAAATATTTCCCAGGCAGGAAGGTCCATGTGATGTTTCTGAAAAGATCTCTTGGGTCAGACTAAAGGATTCAGTTTCTAAGGGAACCGCGGGTGTGAATGGTGAGTCCAGGGTTTCCCATTGGTTGGATTTGGCACATCTGGCCCATTTATCAAGATCTGCATGCAGGCTGCAAGATGGTCACAGATATTTTTGTCTGCTTTTCAGGTGGTTGACACAACATATTTTCCTGACCCGTGCTCTCTGTGTGTGTTCACCCGTGCGTGTGCGTGAGTGTGTTTTTGTTTTCATGCGCATCAGGGCTGAACTGTGCCGTGTGCGATACTAAGAACAGAGGAGAATTGTAAAGGCACGTCCAGGTAGAGACAGAAATGACATGCAGTCGTGTAAATAAGATGAATAACATAAGGCTATTTAGTTTGTTTAATAAAAGGACAAGGTTCTGTAGGAAAGGTATCCTTCAATGACTTCTGCTGTGATCTGGCACTATACAGAAAATAAAATTAAATAAAATTAACTTGACTTTAACATAATATAATGGTAGGGGCAACACTGTAATCTATGGGAGCTGACACTGATCTGCAAAGCTGACTAAAAGAGTTCCACACTATAAAAAAGCTCAATATTGAGGAGTTTGAAGGGGAATTCCACCATGATGAAGCCTGACACAAAGCTGAATATTTTGAAACGTGTGAATGAGATTTGAGAGTTGAACGACATCTAAACTGTAAAATAAATGAGTAATATGTTCATGTCTGAATGTAGTTTATGTCTGATTATCTCAATAGAAACAAGTTTTTAGTATTTGTGAATACATTTGTGGGATTCCCGAACACTCAACCCATTCAGTTTCTCAAACTATGACTTTTGACTGAGAGTCTGATGTCCTTACTGAGCTCAATATATGAGGTTTGATATATGAATCATCTGAATATGTTGAGGAATGTAAGTTTCAGCCAGGTTTTAGTTAAATGCTGTTTCATGAACTCTTAAATCAGGTATGTGATTTTGTCTACTGAGTTACCGGTTCCTGATGATACGTACACTCTCCACAGTGGGATCCACCCGAGCCCTCTTCTTCCGTGGCCCCTGCGGTGCTTCTCCGCTGCTGGTACCTTCACCTGGGCCTGGGGCTAAACAAAACATCCATGACAGCTTATTAATTATGAAGGAAATACGGCAAGAGCCTTTAATAAGAGTCAAAGTCTCGTCCTGCACTAAACAAATCCATGACAATTTCCCTAAACAGGGCTGTGATTTAAACGCAGAAGGGACGAGCACTTCAACAACTTATGTACTTCTTATTTTCATCTGCTAAAGAAGAGGGAGGAGACATGTGAGTGAAGAAGAACTTCAGCCCATTTTAATTACATTTTAATATGGAATTCTGGGTGATTTTCCCTGATTTGGTGGGCTTTAATTTTACACCACTTTACATATTTGAAAAAAGGTCAATATGAAAAGCAGATCATCTGAAATTACACATAATCTGATATCCCCATTGGAACATTGTAAGGAAAAGGCTCCTAGTCTGCACAGCAAGAAAACTGTGATAATACACAATGAGAATCACAAATCCTAAACAGATGGACCCTAATGGTGCCATAAAAAATTTCATGCAATATTTTCATATAACTGAGCAAACTGTCCTACTAAAACATCAAGGAGAACATTTTTACTTACTTTTCTGCTTTGCTTTTTTCACTTTCCTAGGAGGCAAAAAAAGTTAAATAGCGTTAAACGTGATGATATAATAAACATCCACCCTGTGCAGTCAATTTGCTCAGTTATTAAAGGTAGATTCTTACAGATCAACATTTTTTTGCTGCACAGCAGCGATCTTCTTACTCGGTGGTAAACCCCTCATCTTTCCCTCAACATAATGATCCCTGCAAAGGAGAAAGAATGAGAGAAGAGAATTAAATAAACTGACGCAAAGTCACTCTTTCACTGATATTTTTGCTACCGTTGAAGCTATTTTGGAGAGACATACTACCAAGAAAAAAGTGAAAAATAACTTACTGATTGGCCTTTTGAAGCTCTTTTTGTTTCGCAAGGTTGCTGTCCACATATTTGAGAACCCTGCTTTCAGGAACCCATTCATCCCAGCTGTGAACAAAACAGACCAACAGTGTCAGTGAATCGACTAACGCGCGCACACAAACACATCGAGACGGAGCTGCTCACTTTTTGTTCCATCCGCTGTAATGAATGAAGTATTTAATCTGCTTCTCCTTTATGTTGATCTTTACACACTGTAAATCAAGGAAACACACTGGTTGACATCCATTACCAGTGAACAAAGGGACTAATAAGACACACCGAGCGCTGACAGACTAACCTTTGCCTCATAGAGCAGTGGCCCATGAAAGCACAGGACTCTCTCACCTGCGAAGAGACAAAATAAACGGAAGACATAAACAAAAACAAAAAAACCCAAATACATTGATATATAAAATGAGCACAAAATATTTGTAATATAATCAGGTGGGCTAGCATGAAGGTGCCCAGCTTAATTTTGGACTGAGATTCTGTTTTGTTTCAGGCACTCTTTTGTCTGCCACTGACACCCGTATGAATGAAGGTTTTACCTCGTGCATAATATTAATAACAAGCTAGCTAACCGTTAGCCTGACGCTAACGTAGGTTCTACACATTTAGCTTTAATTTTAGGTCACCGGCTTCAGGATACGTGATTTTTAGGCGAGGTTTTTCATTCCGCGCATGTAGGGGCCTCTCATAGAGGCCGTGGTGCTCCGTCCTCCCCCCTGGAGACCACTATTTTCGAGCTACAGCGGCAGGTTGAACCACAACAACAACAACAAACCCGCCCCCTTCCAGGCGCTAACCGGGACCCGTTCGCCTTATTTCTCCAGTACCGACCTTCTTGAAATTTAGGTTTAGGGTCCTGTTTTGGCGCCATTCACAGACTCAGCTGATCGGATCCCTGAACGATCAAATCCGCGCATTGCCAGTGTCCATCGCTTCCACGCAGAAACACCTCGGACATTGGAGCGAGTGCGAGGGAAGAGCCGAGGAGGGCCAGCCTGCTGCGGCGAGGTCACGTGACCCGCGCGAAGCCCCCGCAGCCGTGAGGCGTTCACTTGCTCTGCCCGAGTCGTAAACACGAAGCGCGCAAACTACACGCGCAGTGCTGAGTGCGTCTTCAAAAAAGTAGAATATTAATTTCATTGTTTCTTAATTAAATTTAAAAAAAAAAAAATGTTCACATATATTCTTTATTCAACACGCGTAAAGTGAAACATGTCAAGCGTTTTGACCCCAACTTGCCCTGAATAACGATGAGAAATCATAATGTTAATGCTATAACTATTATTTGTGCGTTACAAAGTTAGGTAGGGTTACAAACAGTTTGTATTACTGCCTTCAGGGAAACTTTACGATTTACCTACCAAACAAAAACACTTACAAAACGTCCTTTTTCACATCCATCCAATTCATTTTAGTTGTTAACATAAAAATTAGGTTTATTGCCAGGCTCTTTTTAATTTGTTTCAAGGCGAAGGAAAAAAATTATGACAAAAGATAATAACCATGTCAGATAATAAACACTTTTGGTCGATGTCCAGGCCAAGTTGGGATGGCGCCCAACCCGAAGTGAAGCTCAGTAGTCAACTGGTTTTCTACTTTACCTTTATATTCGCTCACTTACATTTTGTGTAACCTTTACTCGCTCACAGTGGTGATTTCTCGTGATCTACCTATTGATTTTATGCTTCAACGTTTTAATCAAACACAAATTTCCACTGTTTGGGCAAAAGAGTTGCTAAAGACATACTTAGAAAAGCATTTCTGTGAAAATTTGTTAAACAATGTATCACCGGTTCATAAACACTCGAGAGGCCTTAAAGCAGCAGCTAAATATTCTGGCCTGCAGGGGGCAGTAGAGCTGACAGACGCACGGCTTAGACGTCATCACTTCAAGGCGATGGAAACATAAGAGTTACGTTAAATGTTGTGACCTGTCAGGTGTTTCTATTTTAAATAAACTGAGCCCTCAGACTGGCGACATCCTTCTCCAAACCTGTCCCAACACACATTTTAACTGCCTTCGCCCCCCTCACACAGCAGACACTTGGTGTTTGACCCGTCCTGATTTAGAATCAAGCTATAGTCATTGACGTCATCGTAAGCGAGTCATGAGAGGCCTCTCAGGGTAAGCCAGTAAATGGTTTGACTTGTTTTTCATCCTCGCTCTGCTCTCCGACAGGTTTCCTCTCTCACTCTGGGCCTTTTGGGCCTTGTGTGGCGAGCGGCAGGAAACCCTGCAGACCGGGTTCTGTTAAATCAGTCCACAGTGAGCCGGTCTGAAAGTAAGATGCAAAAAGGCGAAAGCACGAAGGCGGGGAACTGACAGGAACCAGTGGAACATGCAGTGATCCGAGGACGGTCAAAGGGAGCACGTGGACTTACATAGATGAGGAGGATGGAGGTAATTGGACTCAGGTGAAAGACATGAAAGTACTCACAAAATAGGGAAACACAAGGAGAAAACATAAGTAACCACCAGAAACAGTGGGGGGAGAGAACCTTCAGCGTAAAACAGTAAACAGTCTGGAAAACGGCGATTTAACACCGGGGATCTTCAAACAATCAACATAAACAAACATGAAACAAGCCAGGAACAACCCCACAGAAAAATAAATAATTCATTTAAACAATAATACACGTGACCAGCGAGAATGAACAACTCAGAAACTCAGTTCAAACGCCACCAATTCAAAGACACGACAGTGTGCTGCCGGTCAGCTACAGTAAACTACAGTCCTCTGCCAATTAGACCTCTCGGTCGGTTTCCGAGCTCGTCGTTTGACGGCCGTCACTTTTGGTCCGGTGCGAGGAGTCCTTTCCAGCCACGACTCCTGACCACGAGGGCAAAAATGGTCTGGATGTGACGTCGAGAGTGAACATTTTTGTGGCGTCACCACACCAGCCTTTCTCAGCCTTTTCTGGCCCTGGTTGTCGGGTCACAAATTTCTCATGACCTCTGACCTCGTTGAGTGGTCACATTGTCATGTGAATGCTATAATGGCATTCTTTTGTGACCGTCGGACGATCAGTCTTCAGCGCGTTCATCAGCTTTTCACTGATCTACCTCATCTGAGTTACCATCATGTCGAACTGGAGCTTGAGAATCTCCACTTTAGTGGCAGCCTCCAAGTGCTGGGGTTGTTTGTGTTTCTCATCCCATCCACATTTTTCCATTTTGGGACAAACGAGGCTGACACCGTGCACAAAGGGTAGCCAGAACCAAGACCACTGCATTAACTTGGAGACGTGGCTTTGCTCTCCTGCAATGGACTATATTTGTGCAATACAGTGAAACAGAAAAAAAGAGAAAAGTCCCTGCCAACAGTCCCCACAGACATCAGCGTATATGAACTGCCTTTCCAAGTCCAATAAACATCTCTCAGCCCTTTGAATGGTGTTTATCTTTTACTGGGGAGATCAAGTTAAAATGGAAAAGACTCACTTTGCAGAGTTAATCGATGGCTACGTGAGGGGAAAAAAAGGAGAAAGGATCACTAAGCAACATCAGAAAGACTTAAGAGATACAGAACAAATCTCTTCAAGATGTTTCTTCAACTGGTAAAACTGTCAAATGAATCATGAGAGGGAGCCAGGCCGATTTTTCAGTGCCTTATGTGTCCTACTGCCTCTCCGATAATGAGCGTGTTCTGCTGGTTTTTGAGCGAGCGCGCGCTGCCTGCATGCAGCCGTTTACAACGGCTCCGCACATCTGGATCAGCCACAGTGTTAAAGTGTCGCACAGTGCACATTAGAAAATGTACAAATTACACAGCACAATGTTCATTTCTATTTCTATTTCACCTTAGTTTATTTTTAATTATCAGTCTTTATTCTTGATGTGTTTTTCATTATGTTTCTCTGCACTGAGTTACTGTAATGACCAAACCTTCCTCCTGGGATTGATAAAGTGTTTTGATTCTCATGTCAAGCCTCTTTCCTGACAGCTACAAATGTCCACAGAGTCAGTGCATTTTTGCATTGCCCCAAATCTTTAATTGAGCATCATCAACATCTAATTTTCAGCAGCCAGACACATACAGACGAACGGTGCAAATAATCATCCACGTTTACACAAAGTCAATAAGTGAGTGACAAAAAATCGATATGCATGTTCAGATGATTTTCCCGCCTCAGCACGACAATAAAATGGATTCTATTCTCTTTCTCTTGATCAAACTTTTTGGTTTTGTTCCCAGGGGGCTTCATGCATTAAGAATAATAGATTTGCAATAAAGCAAAATAAGTTAATTTTAGATGTAACTGCAGTTATGAACAATTCAGACATAGTGCAGCCAACATACAGAAAGACAGCTGGGCAGCCACATCTGCAGACGGGACAGTGGTTGACAGATGTGCTTACACAAAGTGTCAAAAAAAACAAATAAACATACAAACATTACTTGCAATTACTATCGCAAAGTCACAGAAAAACATGTTGTCCTCCGAGGCTGCGTTATGGCAAAACGATATTGAAAGCTGTGATTGATTTTGTGCACACATGTGATAACAATAATAAACATTATTATTACAGCAATATGTCCGTGAAGGTTCCCAGTCATCCAGGTCATCTTAATCTTGGAGTGTTTAGTAGGAAGCAACTGGATTTAAGATAAGAAGTCCAGTTGCTTCCTACTAAACACTCCAAGATTATCATTACAGCCTTTTTCTGAACTGAGTCATGAAGTGCTTTAAAAGCTTGAAGCAAAAATAAATAAGGGATGAATTTGATAAACAATAAAATAAGAAATACTTGAATAAAGATGTATTGATAAACAGGACAGTGAGCTGGAATTGTGCCAAGATGCTGGCGAGGAAACATTTAAGTCTATTTCATGTCAAATCTGATAGATAAGGGGACACTGTAGCTGTCCAATAGAAGAAAAGGACGTTTTACTCTGCGTACAGCAGTAAATAATGAGAATAAAATAGCTGAATATTATATCACTCAAAGAAGTACAGAACACATCTTGGAATTACGCACAAATTAACGTCACCACACTCTGCACGTGTCTGCTAATTGAGCAGTTACCTTGAACAATTATTCACAATGGATGCGCGTGCGCGAGCGAGACGAGGACTAACGTAGACCGCGCGTGTTCGGCTCACGTGACTCGTCCTCACGACAGCAGGCCGCGTGTGTGCGTGTAGATGTGACACGGAGAAAGACACTTTCATTGCGCCACGGGGTTTCGTTTGGTACGCCCTCTGACTCGCGCGCGCGTTAGACTCCTTGGTCCGTGTTGCAAGACGCGGCTTATGCGCAGCGCGTGCGTGAGAGCGCATCTCCGTGAGGGGCCATCACGGTCCCAACGTGATGTCTCCTGTGCACCTGGTGCGGTTCCACTCACGTCAGTTCCTCCATTTAAATACAGTCTGTGATCACATTTACTGCAGGTGTTGCGCATTTTTCACAGTCACATTTCTGACATTTTGTTGTGTTTTAGTTTGGCACTCTGCAGTCGATGGCGTCCTGTAACCCCCCCACCCCCTTTCAAAGCAAGAGACCTGATTGTTTTAAATTTTGTTAACTCTTTACATCATTAATTAAGACATTCACAGCGGCTTTCGGCTGCGACATCGCCCGTTCGGACGCGACGGCCTCACCGTTATGCGTAATTACGCACGCAGTCACTGAGACGGCACGAGACTCCCCACAGGTCACCGGCTCACCCAAAAACATCACAGTGGTCAGATGCGTGACAAGATTTCATGAAATTAACTATTCATGGTGAAATTTCCGCGGAAAGAAGCCACATCACACGAGCATTTCAAAACAAGAAGTGCAAAACGAGAGTCACACTTTCGCTGCCTGCGCTCTTCGGCACGCGTGCACTCGTTGCGTCCTGGTTTCCGTGCGCCTCCGGGGGCGACTCCCGGAGCTCTAAGACTACCATTTATCTGCGAACCAGGTCCCTGAGCTTCTTCCTGAACTCCTTCCTCATGAGGCAGTAAATGACCGGGTTCAGGCAGCTGTTGGTGTGCGCCAGGCACACGGTCAGCGGGAACACGTAGGTGTGCACCACGTAGTAAGCTTTGTCCCAGTTGGCCGCGTTTAACTTGACCAGCACGCTCCACAGGGTGATGGCGTGGTTGGGCATCCAGCACAAGAAGAAGGACAGCACGACGATGGTGACGGACCTCGTCACCCGGGACCTGCGTTTGGGGTTGCGCGTCGTCATGGTCCGGCTCCGGACGAAGCGCAGCAGCAGGATGTAGCTGACGGACACGATGGACATCGGAATCACGAAGCCCACGAGAATCTTCTGGATGTGATAAAGCGCCAGCCAGTGCTGCCCCCCGGGGAACCTCAGCAGGCACAGTTTCTCTCCCGTCACGTTGATCACGGTTGAGAAGATCGGCGTCGGCGCGGTGGCCACGGTCGCCAGGGTCCAAATGAGTGCGCAGACCCACTTGGCGGAGCAGCACCTGCGCGCGGAGCCGTTCTTCAGGGCCGACGCCACGGACCAGTAGCGGGTCACGCTCATGGCGGTGAGGAAGAAGACGCCGGCGTACATGTTCATCACGGTGACCGACAGGACGATCTTGCACATGGCGTCTCCGAAGGGCCAGCTGAAGTCCAGCGCGGTGTCCACGGCCCAGAAGGGCAGCGTGAGCACGAACTGCAGGTCCGTCACCGCCAAGTTGAGCACGAAAAAGTTCACTCTGGACTTCTTCCTCTCCTGCCTGACCCTGATGAAGAAGAGGACCAGCAGGTTGCCGACCAGACCCGCGGCGCACACCACAGAATACACGAGGCAGATGAGGAATCTTAAGAACGGGCTCCCGTCGGCTGTCACGTCGATGTCCTCCAGGTTTTTGAACATGTCCAACTCCACCAGCGAACTGTTCACACACACGCTGGCGTTTTTTTCATCCATACTTCCGGCAACTCGCGGACTCTCCAGTGCGCACTCCAGCACGGATGATGGAGTGGCACATGAGTGAGAACTATGACCCCCTCTTCTCTTCTCCAAAACGCATCAGTGCACTCGGAGTGACACACAGGAATGGCGAGTCCTCATTGGCAAATCAAGTTTGATGCATTGTTGGAGGCGCCTCGCGTTATCTTCTTGTGAAATAAAGCTTGTGTGGCAGCCAAGGACTTGTCTCTCTGCTGCCACCCAGTGTCCAGTTTGTGGTGGAGCACTTAAAAGAAGCGAAAAACAGCACCAGAGGTGTAACAGAATGCATTTTATTACATCTAAACTTTTCTACATAAACAGGTAACATTCAATAAGTAAACAATTTCTTCCAATGCAGGTAATAAATATTTTTTTTTGTGACTTAGTATATTTGTACAAACTGACAAGGGTCTACTGTACACCGTCTTCTCCTCGTCCTGCTCGAAAAGCCTTTTTTTCATGATTATTCTCAGATTGGAGCCGTGAAACAGAACCTGTGAATGTTTTAAGGCAGCGCGTGCGGATGTTGACTCAAGTCTGAATTGGAGATTATTTCAGTTGTGTAAGACTCTTTATTGGCCGCACTCCTTTTTTTTTGTTTTAGTAATACTACAGCTTTCATTTTCTAAAAAATATATAAATTAATTTATTCTCTCGCTCTGAATTGACACACAAAAAGCATACAGACGGACATCAAACATCCACGTTTGGATCAGAGATCTCAGTTTTCACGTTTCCATACAGACACAATATACACATTGCTGACTTTTTCCCTTTTGAGACATCATGACAGCGAAAGAGCTGAACTGCTCTGTGGAGACTTTGAAAACGCACTCGAGAGCAGCTATTGATAATAGTGGCCGTGTTCCATTCACTTTATCCTGTGCAGATGGTGGCTTTTAGCCCAGTTTTCATACACCAGCAAACACATTTTTTATATATATATATATATATGTTTAAAAAAAAGGGCAATTTTTGAGACTTAAAGAAAGGAAAACAGCATGAAAATGACTCACTGAGAAAACTAACATTGCTGAGCCACAGGATGGAGCTCTGGACACAGAACATGATGAAACCAGACGAAGGGGAAGAGCATTTGACCGAGAGCACTTCAACACGGTCTGCTCTCTCACTTTCACACACCTACGCAGAATCTGCTGCATCGTGTCACAACGAAGCCACAGAAATAAATTACAATCTTGGTAAAATGGAAGTGTGACCACCTTATCAAGTATCCAAATACTAGTGAGTAATATTTAGGCTAATATGATGGGAACATCCTCATCAGTACACGCTTACGTCAGGGTGGGCTTAGATGATTAGTTAAGACTTATTGGATCAGGGACTTATCCAGCCCGAGTAGCAGGATATTTTTCATCATTCATAAAAGGATCCAGAAAATTCAAAATCACCAAATTTGGTAGTGTGGTTTTGTTTGCAAAGCGCAGAGCCGTGCATTTTTGTCAGATTGCGACACTGTGCGACCCGGCGGCCTTGTGTGGGTCCTTTCCTGCACTGGTTTGCATCAATTTGTGACTTTTAACGTATCAGGTAACGTTCCACATATTGCCTTCTTATTTCTGTCGCTGCAAAACACTGAGAACTCTGCAGTAAAATCATGTAAAGCAAGTGGGTGAACAGACACGTTTGATTTTACACCATAATAAAGCAGGAGAGAACTGTCAATAAGATCTTGCTCAGTCACAACTTTTAGCTCCCGTGCAAACGTTATATTTACCATCTTAGTTTATCATGTCAGCCGGTCAATATTTACTGGTTACACTCAAACACAAATTATAACAGAGGCTGATGATGAGATTGTGGTGGTTTTTGCCGGTTTTAGAGCCGTTACGTGCTGGACAAAGTGGCCGGGCTGCCATCAAGGCTCAAAGTTAAGCATAAAACGATGATGATGGAGTGAACTTCACTAGTTATTTCTGTCCACCGTTGAGTCATGCAGTTTTTGTGTCTGTTCCCTAAAAACTGCTTCATAAGCAGCACTGCCCTCTTTTCTATGACCCGTGTTTGGAAGATTCCAAAATAGTCAGGAAGATAAAAGTTCTGGAGCCTCTGTAGTAATATCCTACACTGTGTTGCCCCTTTCCAAACTTCTTTTAAAACACACTGCTAGCATCACATTTAGAATAAGCGCATATTAACAACAATCTTTTTTTAAACTGGGGTTTGGAACTAATGTGGAGTCAATAACTAACGTTAACTTATGATCCATTATGAACTAACTAGTCACGAGTTCCTAATAGTGAGCAAGAGGAATTTGTAATAGTTCTTAGATGAATTCACACACTGAACTGCTCTGAGTCGTGCGTGTATTAATCAAGCGTGACTCTGTGCCCTCGTTGAAGGTGTGTGTCGCCTCCCAAGGAAATACACGCAGGTATTTCCAGCATAAATAACTACATGGTACCTTTTGGGAAAAAAAAAAAAAAAAATAGAATAGAGCGAATAATAAAATGCACGTTAAATAAAATCGTGTCACAACAGATCCCGAGTGACAGTGACGCTCACCAAAACAATGTGTAAAAATATAATAATATATAGACACAAGGATACAAAATAAATAAAATACTGCACAATACAGGAAAATACACAAGACTGGTTCCGGCGGTCGGTGAGGCAGCCGGGGTTGATTCCCATGAGAAGAGCGGGGAGTAAAGTTAAATATGAGAGGGAGGGAGAGAGAAATTACGAGGGTGGTCGCTGTGGGATGTCTGAGTCTCCCGTCAGTTCCTGAAGGACAGGACAGGGCGTGCCAGACGGCGGCGCTTGCTGTCAGATGTGATTATCTCATTGCGGTGCGGATAATGAGGCTGTGAGGTGGAAGCGGATCATCGGAGAGAGACTGATGAGAGGGGATTCTGGGAAAGTTTCAGGAGACGTGGGCTGTCGGATGGGTGCGAGGTCGACCATTTGTCACTGTCACCGCGCGACGGATCAAAGCCAGTCTTATAACTGATACATTCATGAGCGAACTTCAGCCGGCGACATCGAGGTATTCTGAGAAAAAAAAGAAGAAGCTAGGCCTCGTTTTGACACTTGATCGTACGCCGCCTAGTTTGTAGGACTTTTCGGTCGCAGGCGGGTTGTGTAGTTTTTAACCATCTGGCTCTGTGCCCCGTCCAAGTCGGCTTGCTGTGGCCCTGAACCGGCTGCTTACACTCTCTTCCAGCAGCCTCCCAAAGAGAACCCGCTAAAACCGCGTCGAGAACATGAAAGACTTCAGTCACACGTCAAGTCTTCATTAGAGAGGGGACAGAGGGTTGGGTGTGACCAGGTAAGACATTCTTTTTGGAGAAAACTCCACCCCCAACACGCAGCGAAGCATGCAGGCGCACACACAGGCAGGCACTAGTTTAAATTTGGTCACATCATGTCTCTCTACAAGCTAAGACACGTCGCTACAGAAGCTCGCCGGTCGCTGAAATTCCCTTCTAATGGTCAGGCGCAAAACCACGAAACTGAGAGACAAAAGGACGCAGATCGAGTGTCTGACTAACCAGCAGCTGAACGCCAAGCAGTGGACACTTGACCGAAAACACGGTGGCACACAGATTTGACTGCGCTCAGATTATTGTGATCTTTTTTCTTTTTTCTTTAAATAGGTACCGCATATGATATTTGGCATTGCGCAAAAAAAGGAAAACAAACGCTTCCAGTTTAAAACTCTAAATTGGCAAAGTATTAACAGTCTTGATGTATCCACAATAAAACTAATTTTAAAGGAGTAAAAGGAATTGAAATTCAGTGAAATGCCTGAATTTATAAATGAGCGCGAGCGAGAGAAGAAGATGACAGAGGGAAAGACAGGTTCATATCGAGGACAAAGAAACACATGTATGTCTAAGCTTTTGTGAGGGGAAAACCAACCAAACGCCCTCCAGTCTTCCACAGAGACACAGCGGTCGAAGCAGCTCACTAGACTGAGAATGTCCGGTTTTACATATAAAAGTAAAAGAGGAAAATAGATTTTGTTCTCTGTACACGGTGCCACTCATCGTTTTTTGTAGAAAAGAGCCTTTTCCTCCTTCGTCTTTTTGCTCAGGCAGCATCGTTGCTGTTTGTGCCGAGTTGGTACAAGTATAGCAGAAACGTGAGTTCACATGCTGGGCAAGTTTCTGATCCAAACTCAGTACGCAAAAAAACACGATGTCCGTGGCTGTTCCCTCCAAGTGATGACTCGGTTCTGTTCACAGGTCAGTCTGGAGAAGGGAACAATATCGGTGCTCTTCTCAAGCAGTCGTGTATTTTACGGCTCTCCAGGCTTTCTGAGTTTGGTGGTTCGGGGGCCAGTCCGGGTCAAACTTTCCCCTGCTGTCAAAAAGTTTCTTACAGAGCTCCTGCTGGACCCAACGTGTAGTCTCGACTTCTCTTGAGTCAGTCTAACGATATAACATCCGGTATCCCGCCGTAAATAGCTGCCACAGCTGCTTCCGCGCTGCTCCGGCTGGCCACCACCCCGGGATGCGTGTGTGCCGAGTGTGAGCCCGAGAGCAGAGACAGGTGTGTGGAGTGGGTGTCGCGGAGGCTGCCGGACGACACCAGGCTGCTGGCGCTGCCCGAGTTGCTGGCCCCGTTGGTGGGCGCGGTCAGCGAGGCGGCAGAGGAGGCCCCCGACTGGTCGAGGTACAGCTGGGAGGAGGAGGAGGTGGTGCTGTAGGGCAGGAAGCGATTGAGGAGCAGCTCGTGGTCTTCGGAGGCCGAAGCCGCGGCCGCTGCTGCCATCACCATGTTGTAATGCTGAGAGACCAGAGAGAAGGAAACGTTCGAAGAGTTATCAGGGTTGTTATTTACAACATTTTGATACCAAAAGAAAGCTCCTGACTGGCACGGTGAGGAGAAATCACCAGGATCCAGTGTTACATAGCATGGCGCTACGTATATGTAGAATCGCCCTAGAGCCTGACCGATATGCGATTTCTTCAGGCCGATACCAATACCGATATTAGGGAGTAACAAAGCTCTTTTATCAATTTATTGACTGATAAACGCACATTTTTTGCAGTGATTCATAAAATCAATTAACACTTGTAACAAAGAAATGCAATGGAAGCAGATTATTTTAGGGACTGACATGAACTTTTATTGTCTTAAATGACAGCAGTGAACTGACACAGTAACTTTCACTGGGAATTTAATCATTTAAATCACCCCAAGCATCTGTTTCTGCATTGTGTTCCTTTAAACCATTTCTGCAACCAGCAGAAATTGTTAGCACACACGCCGGAACCAATGTATCTGTGATAGGCCAATATCGGCCAACTGATATATCTGTCGGACTCTAATTAACACATATGTTCACGTTTTTAGAACATGTGTTCGTAGCTCGCGGAGACGACATTCAGGGTCATTTAGAGCCATTTAGAATGGTAGATACTGAAAGAAACATACTGTGTACCAGCAGGTTGTGTCACAATTTACAGTCTATTTCACAACGATCAAGCATGTCTTTAAATTCTGCAGCGTTTGAGTGTGAGGGAACCTTCATCACTGTTTGTTCACTGCAGACAGAAATTTATCAAGGAGCACAAACTGCAGTTCTTGTGCCTTTTTTGGGGTACAGATAAGCAGGGTTTATATTTACAGTATGTGTAGAGTCACAGGTTGTACAAACGGACTATATATGCATGCTTTGCAACCTTAAGTGCTTGAAAATGCAGCCTCTCCACATAATGCAGTGCAGTGATGTACGTACCTGGTGATTGTCACCTTGAAGGAAAGAGAAGAAGTTCAACTCTGGAAATCAGGACAGGCAGTGTCAGAACGGAATGCCAAAAAAATATGACAGATACAAATGCTTTAAAAGTACTTTAATGTTATTAGTGTGTGATCAAAATGTATTTCCAGGTACCAGCTGCATTTTTTTAAATAAAAATGGACGTCATTCTAACACTGAATATGACCTCTTCATAAATAATTAGTCTCTAATATACTGTGACATTTTGTTCACCTGCTGTGTCTCTCAGCTGTGGTGTTTCTCTTCATGAACAGGAATCATGTGTGTGACTGTCATTGAAGTTCCAGGGCTTATTACCTGACAGGTCGTTGGGGGTGTGGTAGTAGGGCCTGTAGTCCTGGATAAGTGGGGGGACAGGAGGGATGTAGCTGGTGTCCACTGCTGGCATGCTGGGAGTACGGCTCACAGGGGAGGCCTGGTGGTGCAGGTTCAACACTCTGCAGGCAGACATGGACAAAAACGCTTTGAGATGATGTCAAGATACAACAACTCCATGATTGCATGTGAATTATGATTTTAAGGTTACAATTTGAACAACAACATAGTTGAGCAACAAAAAAACATAAACATTTTTTACTTGTCCAGAGGAAAAAAGAGAGAATCTCCAATCCTGCATTGGAATAAATGATTGAAATCTGAAAGATCATTTTGATTGAGAATTAAATAAAGATGAAGGAGTAGAAGCAGCCACTTTTATAAGTAGCTTGTGAGTCTTATTTATGCAGTAAGTCACAAGGGCCTGAAAAAACAACCTGGTAACAGTCACAAAACTCCTTAAAGTCAAACAACCCTGCAGTTGTTGCTATATGTTATGAATTTTGTTTTTCTATTATCAGAAAATGTAGCTGTTAAAAGTTTCAGAGAGCCTGAATCCAAATCTTCATTAAAGCAGAAAGTAAAGTGTGAAACGCTGCTTTAATTATCATTTCAGTTGTTTCTTACATGAGTGTTTAGCATGGAAATACAGGAAGCTCCCAGACAGTTTAAGAAGTGTGCAGATTTATGGTAGATCACCGGTTTTAGTTCGGTTTTATCCCTTATTTCGGTGTTAAGCGTGACTTTTAAGTATTAAACTAACTAACTAATGAACTTGTTTAGCTTCATACCATAACATCTGCTTTAAAAACACCACTTTATTTAGCGGCACACATGACCAAGACCGTCTGTTCGAGAACTGTCTCTGCTTCAACTATACATTATTACAAGATCTACGAATCTGCCTCGCTGTAACAATCGATCTCTCGGAGAGCCTGAGATCTACAGGGAGCAGATAAAAAGATAAAAAGAAAACATTAAATGTTCAAAATGTCCAGTCGGGTTGGACAGGTGAGGAGACCAGGCCCACTCACGGCACCGAAAATATTAGTGCATTTCAAAAACTACAATATTGTGGAAAAGTTCATATTCATTACACATAAAGTGAAATATTTCTTATTTTAATTATGATGGTGATGGTTCATACAATTACAGTGAAAAACTGCAATATTTTGAGATGATTTTTCTTCAACTTTTATCCTTAGTTTCTAATGGGATGTCTTTAAAAATTAATTTGATATTTGTTGCCAAGATGCACTCTGGGAGTTGTAATTATCTTCTCTCATGAAAATCTTCTTTTTTTTTGATTAATGAAGCAGATTATTTGTAATGCAGCTTCTATTTTGGACTCATAATTTAATCAGGAGGATTTAATGTCAATCCAACACAGAAGAGTTCAAACTGTTGCATCTTTATAAAGAAAAAAAAAGAATGACTGAAAGTTTACGGGTACTTTCTGATCATGAGAGGTTTTCTAAGCATTTAAAGTCTATTTTGATATTTTATATACAGTATTTATGTGGACTGCACACTGCACAGATAAACAAACATTAGTGGGTTTTTCTTGAAAGTCACACATTTCGACGCATCTAAATCCCATCTAACTGCTCTCTTGCATGAATCATTTAACATGGTGATACATCACTACCCAAGTGAGCAACTAAAATGAGCCTCATTTAGTCAAACACAATCTGCGTGTAGAGATGAGATCTGACCCCTTGTTGGTGATGGGCGGCGAGGTCGGGGACATGGAGGGACACGCTCTTTTGGGAGGAGGCGGCAGTGGTGGCGCGGGTGGAGGCGGTGAATCCTGTCCTTCGTCCTCTGATGAGCTGTCCTGTGTCAAGTCGATCACCTCCACTTTCTTGCCATTGCTGCTGTCGCTGCCGCCGTGGCTGGACGACGAGGAGCTCCGCTGATCCGGGCCCGCAGATGTCCGGCATGAGCCTGTAGAGCCGCAGCAATGAATTGGGTATTGATTTTCATGAGATTGCAATAGAGAAAAAGCCCTGTGAATGCTGTGAGCACGCGAAACTGCACACATTTCCTCAGTGAGAGACACTGTTACTATGGAGACAGCAGCATCATTGTGACTGATGCTTTACCAAATGAAAATTAACAATAGATCAAAAAAAAAAGAGGGGAGGGGTTGCATGTTCTCTCTCTTCCTACGGTGTCTCTTTAATCCTAATTTAATTACTTGCAAGTGTTATCTCACCGCCTTCGCACAGGAGCAACCTTTATGTTTCTCACCCTGCTCTGCCCCCTACTCATCCCTCATGTCTCACCGTCCAGCCCGTTGTTATAGGAAGCAGATGAGACCTCCTGCACTTCCTTCTTGGACCTCATCGGGGCCCAGCTGCCGTCCTCTTTAAACTGGATCTCGTCACAGTCCATGCAGCTGTTGAGGATCTCCACGAAAAGCCTGCAAACAAATATACACGTCATGCAAACACACACAAAAATCGCTATTTTCTGAACAAAAGCTGAATGGCTCTTCAATAAAACACAAAAAAATTCAACACTAAACAGGTTAGCATCAAGACAATGTTGATGTTAGGTCACTGCATAAAACTGTTCAGTAAAATAAACATATCAATCTATTTTTTTGATAAACAGATCATTTGGTATAAGCAATACTTCAGCTTTCTTTAGTTGACTACAGGCCTACATTTCAGGGGCAGCTTCCACAGGATGCCCAGATGTTTTTATCCCTTCAAGCAGGTTGCTTCATTAAAGTAGAATTCAATGAACTTTCAAAAGATTTTTTAATAACAGTTTAAAGGAAAATGTAGTTTAGATCAGGCAGAAACAGCTGACTTGAGGTCCACTTACTAGTGCTATCAATTTTAAATCTATGATCTAATTTGAATTTCATTCTTAATTTTTTTTTAATATTTAAAATATATTAGATTTTTTAAGCTCAAATTTGATTAATAACACTTAACAGCTCCAGATGCCTTTAACAGTACACGAGTGTTGCACATTTCGTCCAATAGAGGGCGTTCTAAATAAAGAAATAATAACCTCAAATAACATAATTAATTTCAAGAAAGCCACCTGCACCACTGCACACAGTTTGTAAAACAAAACTGTCTGTCAGAGCTTGAAATTGGTTTTCTTATTCCTTTGTGATTTTAACACATTTGACCTGCACACAGACAGAGACGCAGGTAAGTGGTATCGCAAATAGTTACCACATGGATGTGTACCAGCAGCTGCAGCTTCCACTTCCTCGTTTTCCATGCTGTACCTACCCTGAATGCAACCTACATACTGGAGGATTCTCCCGGAAGGCAAAGCATTCATAAAATTGGCTGCTGCTGCTGCAGTCCAAGGTGGCGAAGACCACGAGGTGCAGCAGTGAACGTAACATTTAACTGGGCAGCTGCAGCCGGAAGTTCAGAGCGGCAGAACAAAATCTGTGTGCGTCCAAAATTGAAATAACCACAGGCGGCCTAAAAGCTTGTTGTTTCCACCATGTGGGTAAATTAAAGGTCAAGACAAGTACGGTGACATTCAGGGACAGTAGCGAACACATTTCTAAAACTAAAAACACAAATTTGAGTCAGGATTTCAGCATTCGAATAATAATGAGTTCTCAACAAATTTGAATTATATTCAAAACCTGTAATTCGTTCCAACAACCCTACCACTTACAACAACCACACTTAAATATGGTGGAGGTGCAGCAGAAAGCTCCAGAGAGATGCTAGAAAGTTGAACTGCTGAGATGTTGTGACTGAAACCACTCTCATGTTTGTGGACATAACCCATATAAAACTATACAGATAGTTAAAAGGTACTGTAATACCCTGCCTGTTAAAACAGAACACTACCACATAATCCGTGTTATGAGTGAAAGAGAGCCGTAATACGAGATGCATCGATGTGCGACGCAGTGGGAGGTGTGCAGCACTCGTCTTCACCCTCCAGTCCTGCAGGCACAGTGGGAGAGCTGTCTCTTTTCTTGTGCCACATTTAATGGTGTCACTGTGGTCTTGACTAGGTTCGCAGTTTGTAGTCAAAGCAGACGCATGGAAATAAATATGGAGTTATTTTTCCAATGTAAACAACACCCACCATCCTCGTAACACCTTTCAGTTAAAGACGTTTAAAACCCAGGCAGAGTGAGAGCGCGAGCAGCCTAACTCCAGACATACCGACAGATCAGGGCATGGAGACAGCTAGCCTGGCTCTGTCCTATGGTAACAACGTCCACCTAGCAGGCAACTTTAAGTTTTATGATGAACTTCAACATTATCTTGTAGGACGAGGTGATGGGAGTCAGGTGACCTACCCGTCGATGATGAGGTGCTCATAGGGGGCCTTCTTGTCGCAGACAGGACACACCCATGTGGGCTTCTTCTCATTCATCTGGATGTAGAGTGTGGCGTCGAAGCATTGCAGGTGGGAGCATGTCAGTGCCCGGCAGGGGATCATCAGCCGCATCTTCCCCAGCTGCACAGTTTGAAGAGACACATGCAGTCAGGGCATGAAGAGGACACACACAGCATGGATGGAGGCTATACGGGTCACATAAGTATCAGAAACATGCCAAACCCTCATGGAAAAAGCAGAGGATAGGGGCTGAATGCAGTTTCTCCGCACAAGACTTGAAGTTAAGGGCACAAGGACGAAGTGAGAGACACATACAAACAAGAAAGGACAGACACGTCTAGGCATGACTGAATCTCTGAACAGTTTGTGAGGAGCAGAGAGTCTCTTTACCGGGCAGAGCAGTGACACTCGAAGGCTGGTTGTGGCTATTTCACTGTCTGGATCTGCTGTTAGCTTCTCTTTGACTGTGTGTGAGAAATTAAAAAAAAAGAAGTACATATCAAACAGCCGGACTTTTAATGCGATCATGCTCAGCTTTTTGTTTCTGTTTTGTTTCAACTCCTTTATTCCTCGTTTCAAAGCAAGGTCATGAAGGAAGAAACAACCTGTAAATGTATTCATGCACTAATGAATGGGGCTGATTGTGTCTCTACCACTATCTTCTTACATCCCAATACAAAAATAAATACACACACATAATATAAGGTGTTGTGACTCATAATGAAGTGTATCTTCCTACGGAATGAGAAAAAAATAATTAAATAGTCGTACTCTGTTGCACATCAGACACAACAGAATGCATAATTTTACTTATCAAAAACAGAAACATGATCATCACTGAATTTGCAGAAAATCATGAAACTTGCGACTACTGTTGTTATAAAAGGTCAGCTAATACTGGAAAAACATACTCAACCCAGAGAATCTAGTGGTATACAGTAAATTGCTGTTTCAACAGCACTTCTCTCGTTTTACCCAAATTTAAAATCTGTATCAGTGAGTGAGACTCAGAGGTATATTAAAAGAAAACACTGATTCCTGTAATGAAACTATATTTGCTGTGGATCATGTTTAATATTGCCAATATGAGTGTTGATATTGATGCAGCATATCTGATCTGAGTGAAATCTGAGTGACAGTCCTTACTGAGTGCTCTGGAGTGGTCAGGGTTTCTAATGCCTTTTGCCCGTAGTCTCTGTAACAGCACTGTGGATGCCTGCTGCTTCACCAAATACACCGCCATGGAGTAACTCTGTGGGCACACAAGAATGCATACAGTAATGTATTAATATGCAAAGTTAGAGACATTTTGTTGCTTGATAGAGTTAAAGTTCTGGGCTAGGCAGGGATTGTCATTGCAAGTTTTTAATCATGGTTGATGCTACTGTTCTGAGACAAATGTTCAGCCACGTGTACCAAGGAAACCAGAAACTTGTGTACTATTAACTGACATTTGACAGTGGTATGTATCTTCTGTTGTAAAATGTTCCTATGATGCTCTCTACTGTGTGTCAGAGCCTTAAGTTATACCCAACTCACTATAAACTAGTAGAGGGTCCTTTTTAACCCCTATCCAGGAAAAATCTTTTAAAAAAATTTCTGGATCCAGACGATGAGTCAGATCACCACCAAGACATCATAGATTGTCCTTGACCAATTTCCCACCTCTCCTGAAATTTTAATCCAAATGTACCCTTTTTTGAATTATACTGTCTACAACCACGTAACTAAATTCTGTAAATAAAGCAGGCAAAAACAGAGTTTCTTCCCTTAGTGGAGGTAATGGTTATCAAAATAGCTGTCATACAATGTTGATGATGATCAACTAATGTATTCATGGACTGTGCATCTGTCCCGAGACGTGTTGTTAGCGCCGTCACAGATGCAATACCATCTTTAACCACAATGTGGGGTGCAAATGCAGAGTGGCGCTGTCCCTGTTTTGGCTCCGGAGGGCAGAAGAAGAGGACTGAACTCCATAACATGAAATGGGCAAAATTTTACCAATATTGAATGTCAGACATGTTCAAACTGCACCAAGTGCTTAGTATGCACATCCTCGGATCATCAGCGGTGCACTTGCCAAGTTTTCAGTCCATCCAACAAAATGTTTTGGACGAAGTTTCAACTTTTGTGGTTCAAAGTCTATTTCTGATTGTCCACAAATTTTAGAGGAACACCTTCAGAAATTAATTAGAGGAAAAAATCATAATGTTATTTCTGCGATAAAGTTAATTGCTAACAAAGCTAACCAGGCTAGCCAGTTGAGGAGGACAGCGTTCATTTTTACATGCCTCTCTGACATGAGTGTCAGTCTTTCATCCTTCAGTTTAGTGATATTCGAGAGAGAAATAGTTCCTACCTGAAGCTGCTCACAGATTAGTCTGTGGATAATCTCCACTAACTGGGTCATGATCTCTAAAATGAGACAATGTGGCTGAGATTTTTATAAAATACCACGAGCCAAGTGCAGTCAACGTTCAATATTCCAAAGAAGGCAGATATCTCAACACCAGATCCCTGGACAACACGTACAAGAAAAACAACTACAGTCAAACTACGGATTTTGGATGGATTGAATCGGGTGTCTATCGAGTGTCTATCTAAAGTTTATGGTACCACATGGTCCGCTATCCCACTTCAAAACACACACATGCAAACACACAGAAAACACCATGAAAACACATAAGTACTGTTAGCAACATATTTCAAGGCTGATTTTCAAACTACTGTATATAATGGAAATCTGCTTTAAGTTGACATTGATTTCAAACAACTGTCACAGGTTTGTAGGACGCCATTTTTTGTCATGATGGGCTCTGTGTGTTTGTCTCATCCAAGGTTACAAAATAACTGACAAATAACGTTTGACGGTACCTGAATCAGAATTTTCTGTAACTTATTTCGTTAATTTTAATCAGGAGTCAGAGGGGACTTTCATAAAATGTCTATAAGCTCTTTTAAAGATTATGAGTTCTTTTTAATACAAGAAAGACAAGTATATGCAGAAATAATAATTCTGCAGTATATAAAATAACAAAAAGCCCAACATAAGTCCCAAATTACAAAATAATCAATTCTGTCCCCACAACCACATTAAACTCAAACAGTTTTGGTTTAGAAGCACAAGAAAAAAAAAAAGCTTTTATCGGTGAGTTTAGTAATTTATTTGATAAATAATTTTATGACACCCCGGTCCTTACCCTTCCGATCTCAGCGGTCCACGACACCACAATGGTATTGGGGACCGTGGTGGACAATCTGACCAGTGAGGTAATGTTGATAGGTCGGCTGGGCCGCTTGGGCTCCACACCGTTTTTGGTTGGAGGAAGGTAACCCTGGATGAGGGACAAGGATTGTAAGAATTACGCTTTTAGTTGTCACTATACTGAGGAAAAATTTTAAGAATGCAGGGCTCCTCACCGGCAGGTTACATGGCTTCCCATTGACTTTCACACACAGGTTAGGTGGAAAATGGTCTTCTTGAGGACAACTCGTCTCCGACAGGCAAAACCGCAACTGAACTTGAACTGAGAAGTCACATTTGGTCGCCGAGATGTCCCTTGGAGCACAGAAAAAAAACAAACATTAGCACAACACATCAGTAGATAGCATGTAAATCTATGAATTATTCATGGTTGATTTGGCATCCTGCACTAACAGAGCGGTGTTCCTCTTACATTGAGCTGCTGATCTGCTGAACTTGCTGTGGCGTTAATGCAAAGGCAAAACATGTCTCTTGAAATCGCTGGCTGCTGTCTGATGCTGCAGAGAGAGGAACAAAAAGGAAAAGGAAAAACGTTTAACAATGTAAATTACACTTATTAAGTGACAGTTTAATAGCATACAAAATAATAGCGTATATGGCCAATATGGACCCAAAAAAGGCAAAGAAGTATATACAGAACTGCATCAGTGTCTCCTGCAGCAAACGTTAAGGAACACCTGGACGTCAAACCACAGCACGTCACGCAGAGGTGAAAAAGAAATGTGAGCATGCTCTATTTATAGGCCCACTAAGAGGCGCTTGAAATAATTGGTGCTACCTACCCAGCCTCCCTTACAGAGACACGTCTGCAAAGGAAAGAAAAGTTTGTGTGCTGTATAAATATAAAGTGGTTGGAACAAAAGAGCTGTGGGGGCTCTAACTTAATTGTGCCTGAGAGAGCAGACATGGCAAAACCAGGAAACAAGTATTTTCTGAAACCAGATATGTTTGAAGACAGGGGTGATACTGAGATACAGTCTCAGTCACAGGCTGTCAGAAATCGAAGCTTTGGGTTGGTGGTTTGGTCTCAGCAAACTAGGAATGGGACTCAATGATCAATTATGTTCCTTCAACATCACTGGCTCCACCTTTAACATGAATAGGCACATATTACTATTTCTCCTACTTGTCCAAGAAATTGAAATTAGGACAGTCTATATTAGAGTATTCAACTGGGGAACCCTCAGGGCCTTAAAGGCCTTAAGAGAAGGTCCCAACATTACAGTAAATCAAATGTACCATATTTATTCTTTCTCTTAACAGTTACCATGTTCTTATTTGGACTTGGCCTCTTTCTAACAAATTTCCTTCAGATCTGAAAGGGTTACTGAAAACTGAAACCTATAAACATTAGATCTGATTCTTTGTTGCTGTTGAGTCTGGGCAGCATTAAGATTAGAGCTGGCCCTCATTGGTCTGGACTGCACAACTAGGACAGGGTGTGTTTATTTCACGAGTGTCAGATGAAATAACCAACCACATTTTCATTCATAGTGGGTGGGACCAGAAGAATGTCATCCTAAGACCTTGTGGAAGGCCTCACTGTCTTGCCAGGAGTGGAACTAGTGGACAAAGCAGAGACGCTAGCATATCTGGGGCTAAAGCAAACAAGACTGACAAGGATTAGCTGGGTTTCCATTAAAATGTATTGCAAATTTTAACCTAATTTTCTGAAACTCGAAAAAACAAAAATGTGCATTTATGTGTGTTTCTACCCACTAATGTTATGCAACTATTAGGAGTTAGTTCATTGAGACAGCCAGGAGGCAGCAAAGTTTCTTTACCAGAGAAGCAGTAGAAGGCGCAACTTCATGATGCAATTAAAGAGCTAAACACTAAACTAACTAAACTAAACCAGAGAAAGATGAAAGGAAAACAGAACAAAAAAAGGACAATGGATATTGGAAATAAAGATGTCAACTACTACTATTGATATGTGCTTTTCATCTGGGTGCCATTTAAGTCCTGCTATCTCTAAATGTCATCCTTTATTTGCTTCATCTGTTTTCAATGCAACTATTCGCATTCACCTTATATTGATAAGCCAACTCATCCACCTCATTTAAGCGTTAAAGCTTTGATGGAAACCCACCTATCGCCTTTTTCAAGTCAGACTGTTGGGGAGAAGCATTTTATAATAAAAAAGGGAGGACCAACTCCAGCATTAAAGTTGTCAGAACCAGAGATAACGTTGAAATATGACAATATAAGCCAAGTAAATGGCAAACATATACTGCTCAAAACAATTCTGTAGTCTTTTACAAAAAAAAATACTTTAAAAAAAAAAATACTTATTCTGATTTTACTGTGAGGTGTTTGCTGCCCTCTACTGGGGTTAATATGCTAAAACTTCACACCACAGTCACCTGCTGTTCTAAACAGCTACCTGGCAGCTACGTGGCAGCTAGCTGGCAGCACTGTTGCTGCTTTTTTGGTTTTGGCTGAGCTGTGCTTAGCTGTGAAAATCCCAGTTTTCCACTGGAGCACTCGCTTCATTCTTATGTTATTTTATGAAAGGTAATAGCTGAACGTCAGTGGGAATCTTTTGGCTTGAAAGCTGTGTAAGCGAGGGGGAAGAGGATCCACAGAATCATGTATGCAGAGAATCTGTGTGCATGCATGCTCATGCACTTAAACACACACATACAGACACAGCAGGTTTAAGTACATAGAAGTAATTTCTTTCCATGTAGGGTGCTGAGGGGGACAAAGTCTACAGCTCCTGTGGATGCCGCAGATTATTGGACCAATCATTTTCCTTCTCTCATCGCCTTTCAAAGAGTCATTAATTTTACCCATAATGGTACCCTATCTTACCACCCACAATGTATATAATTTACATGGCATATATTTATTGTACGTGTCCAATCTTTCATCTTATGAGCAGCAGCCGGTGCACTGCACAACAAAATCGTATGCAGCTCGAGCACTTTCGAACAACAGTCTTCTTCCTCTCTGGGCACATGGGCTATAAATAGAAAGTGCTCGCTCACTCTCTCTCACTCTCCCCCCTCATCTCTCCATCGTTCTATAACTCACCCTCTCTCTGGCAGTGGATTTGTTTCTGGTGTTTCAATGTGTGTGGTTGGGAGAGATATGAGATGAATTGAAATGAGCGCTGACTGATGTCTTCCTCTCTCTCTTCCGCACATGCAAACTTTGTTTAACAGCAACACGCACACAAGCTGCCACAGTGGCTTCTTTAGCTCGAACGATTTCAAGACACATACGCAGTACTCAACTCAATGTTTTTTATTTGTCTGACATATGGTTACGCTAAAACTAAGGCTGGTTATTAGACTGTAATACTTGATTCTGATCTGGAGTAATGAAAACTGTCATGTCCTAAACCCTGGCATTAACCACTCAGGATTTGTGCTAACTATTTCTTATAATCAATACGGTGTAAATTTAAGGCATAACTTTACAACATTTATTTTGTTTTCCTTTAAAGCAAAATTATTTTATTGCTGCTTAAAATCAAACAAACAAATCTTATCCTAGCATAAAGTCTAGAAACAGGGGAAGACGCGTAGGATGGCTTCAAATGGTAAATAATTCTGCTTCCAGTCCCTTTCAAACTCATTTATCAACATGCCCTTCTCAAAAGGGCAAAAACAAGCAGTGTTTTAAGCTGTGGTTTTCAGATTTTGCACATAGATGTGAGAGTAGTACTGATATCATAATCTAATACATCAAGAAAGACAATATATGTTTTAATCTATTTGATTAAAATTTTAAGTTTCTCCTCGAATAATATTAAAAAAGAAACTAAAGAGAAAACAGAAACAAAATTTGTAATCTCAATGCAAAATATCTTAAAGTGTCTTTATATTAGAGCCTGTAGTTTGTTTTCTTGGGTTTGTTACTTCCTGTGTTATTGTTTTGAGATTCTGGTGCTATTTTATTTTGTAGTCCTTTGTCCTTCTCTTGTCTTGTTTTACACTTCCTTCCTTTGTCCTTTTCCCAGCGCTTGTTTAGACTGTCTGGCACACCCTGATTTGTTTCACCTGTGTCTTGTTAACCTTCCCTTCTTTGTGTATTTCAGTCTGCGTGAAGCCCTCTTTGCATTCCAGTTTGTTGTATTACCCTCTATGGCTTCGTTCTTGCTGTTTTTCTTGTGCTTTTGATACTGTTTTCTGGACTTATACTACATTTTTGGGGGGATGGGTGAATGGGATTTTTGTTTTTTTTGCCTGAACCACTCGGATTTGTTTGGTTGATTGGACTTTTGTTCCTGGTTTTGACCTCTGCTCATATCAACATCCTGTCTGCATTACACCTCTGTGTCAATGAACATCACTCAGCCCAAACAAAAGATTGTCATACAGGAAAAACCTTACACTGCACAACAGAGTAAATTTATGAAAAGGCTTCATAAATCTCTCCAATGACACATAAGCAGAAAACATAGATAGGGAATCTTTACCTTGTGAAGAAAACATTTGCAAACACAGATGATTGCTTCAACCACTCATAATTAGTAGTGGTAATTACTTAATGGTTAGATGAACGTAAACAGGCTTTGAATAAAAAAAAAATAATCCTGATACTTCTTGTTGAATAACTTTAATTTAAAGTGCTGTACAAAGCAAAAAAAAACGTATATACTTAAACCTTGCTCTTTAATATTTAACTAATCCGAATGATAAACTTGACAAAGTTAAGAGTAAAAACAAGACTCTTCTTTTTATTAGATCTGAGGTTAAACACTGATGTGAGTTTGAAAGTTCGAGAACAAGTGTGCTCATGGCAGTGTGGAAATGCAACTCTGACATGTGACATAAAAAATTAGATTTTATCACATGCAAACGTGACCCTCGTTAATTGAAAAATTAAGCTATTACAAAGAATGAAGTTGACGAGTTCACATTCAGAATGCAATTTCATGAATGAAGTCTCTACTTAACTTTACGGAAAGAAGACATAAAATTAATGATGCAGTCAGCAGTAATTACTGTTATTAAACACAATTCTGCCACTGCATTTAATCTTATTCCTGCTTAGTGGAGCCTCGTGGAATATGAACATTAATAAATCAAAAGGATATTAATTTTGAGAACTGAGCGTAATGACAATAAACAAACTAGAGGTTATTTCATTGGAACCCTTCAGCTATGCATGATGAAGCAAGATGTAGACTAAACACCACAGCTAATAAGATGTCACTCTCTGCTTTAAGGTGCGGCCATCAGAGGGGATGACGCTTTGTAAAGGTTTGAAATAGAAATCACAGAGCTCCTTCCCGAGTAGTCGTGAAGAGAACAGCCTTGTGAAAATAAGGACATACTTCTCTGCAGTCTGCGATGTGCCTGATGTCAAGCTTTAAAATCAATTAAACTATTTTGAAATCACCTTCGACTAGCAATTCAAAGGGAACATTAGTATGGACCTCAAGAGTGAAGACATCAGAGAGGCCATGAGTGCATGGGATGAAAACCTGCAGACTCTAAGCCCCTTCATGGCTATGCTGACATTGTTTTATTATGTGAAATGTGTGTGTTGGAAGGACAGATGGTAGGAAGAATGACAGATTGGAAATGATTTCCAATAGGTGGCTGTTGACAGTGAGGAGGAAATAAACCATGTAGAACCAAAAACATGGACCCAGTTGCAATTTTATTAGATATAAATGTATACTGAGACTTGTTCCTGAGATGTATTTCTCCAAGTTAAAAAATAAAATAACCACTAGTTGCAGCCAGAGCTTGCAGCACTGTTAAACTGCAAATTGAGAAGTGTTTCTAATAAATATTTTACATTTCTATAAATTGATGTAAACAAACTAAGACAAAATAACAGTCTAAGAGCACCATAAACAAACAAATAAAATGATCACCAACTTGATTAAACATTTGTCTAAAGTTATTTTAAGGCCTGAACCCTACAACAATCTTCATGATGGAAGGATTTATAGCAGGTCTATTACACTGGACCAGCAACTGAATTTGACAAAGTGAAATTTAGGCACGTTGTCATACCAATTGTTATTGATTACTGATAGAAAGGTGACCAAATGCTTATCATTTGCACTTTTAGATTTAACAAAAAAAAAAAAAAAAAAAAAAAAAAAAAAAAAGGTACAACATCCAAACCCTGCAATACAAAAACACAGACTTTGAAATTGACACATTTAAGTTTTAATTAGATTTATGTCCCAGTTTGGTCATATCTGGTCTCAAAGAACTTACACTACAGTGAAATATTTTCACCATTTGTCCTGTAGTCAGGAGAAAAAAAAAGCTGTGCAATTTTTATTTTAGCATTCCATATTGAAAATATGGAGAAACTGTCAATAAACTTGCTGGAATAAAGCATTCTGAATTCTTCTTTTAATTTTGACCCAAAAGTGAGTTAAAAATTCTGCTTTTTATCAGAAAACGTGTGAGCTAAGCCACAGAGAATGTGCTCAGCTCTAAACCCAGTCTTAAGCACAACAAAGCCCAGCTGGAGTTTATTAACCTGTTAGTGGCTTTTTTCTCTGTTTGGTACACCGCACACACACACACACACACACACACACACACACACACACACACTCACGGACACAACACACAGAACAAACACATCACACAGCAACATTCGCAGGCAGAACAAAGACAAAAAATCCTCAGCGTCACTCAAATTCAAAACTACAGTGCTAGAAGGATCCACAACAAAAGGTCGGGGCTGGGCCCTACACCCACACCCTCACACACTGACAATTAAAACCTTTCTAGAAGAGTGACTTTCTCCCCTAACAGCAGTGTTTATCACTTATTAATAAGTGCGCTCTACAGTTATATATTGACATCTCAATGTGCTAGCAGGACTGCTAAGGCTGGCATTACATTCTCTCAAAATGGCAGCGGGTTTGGTATCTTTACATATACAGCCACAGACATTTCAATTTCAGCTTGGCTTCTTGCAATATACAGTATAAACCACACCCAAGTCTGGAACACACTGACAGCATCAGTGCAAAAAGAAGAGAGTGGCTTGTGTTTGAGGATGGTAACAAACATCTGGAGTTACAAATAGGGTTTGATTTCTGTCTAATCGGGCAACGTGTGACGATGATGATGCAACAGATAAGAATCATAAGAAAACAACCCTGATTTTATAGGTTCTGACGGTGGAAGCCATTTTGTGCGGTGTGTTTATAGTTCAAGGCAGTCTGTGCTCTGTCGATGTTCATTTGTTGTGAGAAGGCTGTGTTGTTTACAGTGAGATAAAAGAATTTTGCTGGGGAGCAGGAGTGACTAAATCTCAGCTTATGTTTTGATGTTCTAGAGTTGTACCATGACCTACTGTATATAGCTGATCGTATATGAGCTATGCAATCTACTGATTGCTTGAGATATACACTTACTTGTCAAACCAAGGGCAAAACAAGGCAAACAGCAAGTGATTTTTACTAATTAAGCGATGTTATTCAAGGACTCCAGCTGGGTTGATAAATGCTGTCCTGAGCAGTTGTAACTGGAACTTGTGGCTAACCTTGATGTTCAGATCTGACAGATCAAGAAGCAAAAAGGCTTGTTCATAAAACAAATTTCCTTTGTTTCAAAATAAATTCCTGTCTCTAACATCAGCATCTTAAAGAACTATAAGTCCTAAAACCAAAGCCCTTTTCCTGATGTTTTAGCCTCTGAATTTTTCAAAAAATTCAGCTTTTTTTGAAAATTGCTTTAAGTTCCAGGACTGTTTAGCCCATCAAGGATATACAATGCCACAGCGCTGGGGAAGTCAAAACATTGGGAATAACTACACTCTAACTACGCTCAAAATGTTATTGCAAGTGTCTCGTAACATGGAGACAATACCTACAGTGAAAACACAGGGATTTTTAAAATTTAAACTGTAAACAAACTCTAAAAAATCTTTGTACAGACTGTGTTTCGCCAACCTTTCTCTACTCCCATTCAACCTTTCACTCCTTCTGAGGAAGTGTTTTCCAAAGTTACCTGATGTTTACGAAAGGCTTCATTTACTTTATAGAATTTTATTACATGCTGTGGTAATCTGCCAAATAATCAGACATTACTTTGAAATAAATCTTTATGAATTCATATACCTTTCGTCAGCATCGGGAAACTTTGAAAAACAGTACTCTGGAACAAGAGAAAGGTAGGAAAGGCCATATGGTCATATACCTCTTTATGACTGACAGACAGTTCTGTGACATGGTGTAAGGACAACCACCCAACCACCCAAGCTCAAATCAACAAAAGAGCCTGTGTGTAGTATACAGTACATCATATATGGATGTTGCTGAAAAGAAGCTTCAAATTCTCCAACGCAACAAGGATGGGATTTGTTTCTGGAGTTGTTTAAAACACTGAATATCCAATGAATTAATAATCATTGATTTTGTGGCTGCTCAAGAGGAATTGCCTGTCTAGTGTCTGGACTAGGTTAATTCACCCATTCACATAGCAGTGATGTGAATTGTATATGCAAGAACTGAATTACAGATTTTATGTGACGATAAATGCACAAGGGAGTCACCAATTAGTTCACTAAATGATTGTAATAAATTGACTGGAAACTGTTGATATTCTATCGGTCTTTTCTCTCATATTTCAAGTACAAATATCAAATACTCTGTGATTTCAAACTCTAAAGTTACGAGTATTTAATTATTGTCTTTGTCATATATGGCAGTCAACTGATTTTTTTGTTTATGTACTATGATGTTGACAATGAAACAGACAGACAGATGGCTAAACAATGACATGAGTCATGTCTTCGCACCAAAGCAAACCCTAACGCAGAGCTGAAGATGGATTTTTTTTGTCCTGCTTGGTCTTTAAAAATATAAAGAAGACAAATATGAGTGTGATCTACTGGGCTTAATAAGCAGTAGTGACGATTTAGTAATGATAAAACCCAGATATGTAGGTTTTAAAGAAGTCTCCAAGATTCAATAGAAAAAGCATAGCATGTAGTGTCTCATCTTTGAAGTAAGTGGGGTAAACACATGATTAGACCGGCCACACGACTTTCCTCCATTGTAGGAATATCATAGCTATTTTCCTATCTAACAAGCCATTATGCGCACAACGCTCATCAAACGCAAAATGGGTTTGCATCCTTTTCCTGAAGATATGGTGATTAAAGCATGTATAATGCATGTGCACCATAATGATATACATAATGAGTACAGTGCCATTGTTCTTTGTGGAGGAGAGATAATGATGGAGATGAGACTGGAGTTCAGCCAGTGAGGTCACCATGGCAATAACAATGTAGCTGGTAGAGCCAGGACTGTTAATCAGTTTGGACTAGCACGGCTAAACAGCGGGCAGACTAACCTTTATCCCACAAACTGATAAGACACAGAGAGCACAAGGCTGCACTGGTTTGGGGGGGGGGCAGAGAGAAAGGGTCTATAGGAGAAATAATAACTATGTTAACATGCACACTGAAAACCAGGTTACTGTGCAAAATCAGGTGAAGACAGAAAATCTGAAAACATGTTTACAAGCACTGTCACTCCTTGCCTGCTGCAAACCTGACTGTTAGTGCAGCTGATCAGTCACTAAATATCTTTTTGACCTATGATGTTTGTGAATCAAGTGTGCTATATTTTGTGTATGACTGTGCTGCTGTGGCTTTAAGAGTAGTAAACATTTGAACTGATGTCACAGGGGGAGGAACGGCTCTGCTGTTAGAGGGGGCTCTCCTTAATCAAGTTTCATTAATGCCTTACATTCTTCTCTTATAGTATACCTCCGAACACTAAATAAAATCAATTCTTTAAATAGAGAACCAACAGAGCTGCAGAAGAAACTACTCTTTAACAACCAACAAACCCACCGGGTATTGAATTATACAGGTACACATCAATTTATCAGCTCAATACTGGTACCAGTTAGGGACGTAACAATTCAGTCAACTCTTGATTCACATTTCTTTGCTCACGATAACATATATGCAAAATGAGAGTTAAGACAAATTAGAAATGAAGAAGTGTTCTTGCATTATTTGTCCAACAAAAAGGGAAAAATACTATAATTTCTCTTATCTTTTCTTTATTAAATTGGTGGAGAGACCAGGGAGATAAGAAAATTTACACTTTTTTCATAAATGAGATCTTCCATCTAAAAGACATTTTCAAACAGAAAGTAAGACATTCACTATGTCCCCTGGGGTCTTACACAAAAATATAGATACAAATACTTTTTATTTCTGAGACATATTCAAACAAAGCAAAAGAGTACTGCATATTTATTTGTGAAACCAAAATAAGTTTTTTTGTCAAAGAGAAACAGATAACAAAACTAAATAGAAATTTTAAAAGGAATCCCAAATCATTTGATACATTTTAATAGAGTTAATGAATAAGACACATAAAAGTAATCTCTTCAAATAAACAAACTAAGGCTACCATGAACACACCAATTCAACTTGTGATCTCTGTGGCTCTTGCACTCATTTCTGCGAGCGGGGCTGCAATTCTGCTTGACAGTTGTTTTTGGCCTTTTAACAGCTTTTAATCGCTCACATGGAGACCACTAAGGCTTGTCGCTCAGGTGCTGTTTAACATGCTGCATCATGCTCACCTTGCTCTTTACGCAGATCAATAACTTCTTGCAGTATTTGCACACCACTTTTGTTTTGGTGGTTATAATTACACCGCCTTCATTTTCAGTTTTTGGTAAGCCAAAATGCTTTAACAATAATGGAGCATCCATGTTGCTACTGTTGTTTACTTCCTGGCTGCTACGTGCATGAAATACGTGCGAAAATTGAGGCCACAGTATATAGCATCAGCATCATCTGGTTAAAATTTAAACCAATTAATTTAACATCTTAATCAGATGGATGAAAGACAACAATGTCTCAAATTTCATTCAAGTCGCAGTGAATAATTACATCCCTAGGACTGGCCCATATGGACATGGTTGACTGGCATTGGTGTATCGGTAAACAAGATGACATTCACAGATGCCAGTGGCTGATATACTGAATGTGTCTCATTTATTTTCGCTGGCTACATCTATTGTCCTTCACCTGGCTGCAACTTTAAACCAGCATTCTGATGAAAGTCACGTTTCCATTACTAACTTGTCCATATGGTGTTTTTATGTACTACGACACACATCATGACCAAAATAAGCACTCGTCATTATGGAACATCATGCAGCACACCTCGTAAAAACAATATTTAAAAACAACTTAATGAAGACATATTAAGATTTACGACCACAATGTCAGCATTATTACTGGATGACAAGTGTAAATTTTTGTCCAGTGTTACCCTCTGTTTTGCGCTAACCGGTAGAAAATGGATGGATGAAAACCATAACGTGCACCTTTTCAATTGAGAGAAAATCTGTGAGCTGTCAGTATGCGACCTTTTAATGTTTCTCTTTGTCACTTCAATTCCCAATGTCTGAATTCTACAAAAAAACCCACAGTTCAGCTGTGGAAACACACTCACTTAGATGCATTTATTCCAATCTATGTTATAAGTAACAATCTTTCCTTTTACTTCACACAGTGAAGTCTGTCATGCACATGCACTCATGATAAAAACCTTGTTAGAATCCTGGGTTAGCGCAGAGATGGGAGACAAATCAGCTTTCTCCAGCCAAAGCCAAAGCCAAAAAAGAAATATCTAGCAAAACTAAAGAACAAGCAAGCAAGTGGGGGAAGGGAGTGAGAAAAATATAAGAGAGGGAGAGAGAAAACAGGAGGCAAGGCAGAACAATGGGGGAGAGAGCAGCAATCAGTAGATCATGGAGGAAAAGCCGCGAATGAGGGGACTACAGCTGTTTTTAGAAAAAAAACTTCCCATGAGTGGGAAATTAGAATTAATCAAATGGTTTCATTACTGCCCTCCAATATAATTAAGATAAAGAGGGCTATCACCTCCAAGCTGCAGCAGAGTTTCATTTGTGAAGCGAATTTAAATTTTCAGCTTTATGAAACATCATGCACCCTCTTCCTTCAGGTTTTTTCCTCGCCTCAGTCATCTTTCCTCTCTGTCTGCTCCTCTGAGAACAATATGGTCAACATGCATTATTTATAGGAAAGTATGTTTGTGAGCTATATATGCAGTGGTGTGTGTGTGTGTATCAGCATGTGTGCGAATGATGCGAGTGCCCGATTCAGAATTAAAGGAGTGGAAGGTAGCTTCTGCAGGCACAGGTGTATGCCTGTGTGATTGCATCACTTTGCATGCAAATTTTAACTGAGGCTGGAGGAGGGAGGGATGGAAAGAGAGAGAGAGGAGGAAGAGAGGAATGAAACACGTGGAGGAAATGGACAGAGTGAGAAAGGGAGAGGGAAAAGGAGAAAGATGGCGTGATGACAGGGCTGCAGGCATTGTGTTTGTACATGCATCTGCAGGCAAATTAATCATGAGATGGTCTCCTACTCCATTAAAATGCTAATATAGGAAAATCTAGACATTTCCCTATATTTGCAATACATGCCAAAGCCCAGAGAGTGATATTACACTAAATGCTGGCTGAGTGTTGAATGGCACATAATGTCACAAATAATCTGACAGAGATAAAACCCAAAATTAAAAGTCTTAAGTGGTTAAATTAAAAATGAAGTGTGGACGCAAGGCAGGGTGATGAAAGTCTAGGTCTTCATTTTAGACACACACAAATTTCTCAATCTTTTAGCTTTTAACTGGAAGGATGTGTGTAATTGTGTATTACATTTCTGTCTCACTGATCTGAAAGTTGCTGGGTCACATTTGCAATCAGGGGATGTCTCATAAACTTGCACCAATCTGATCAAAACAAAAAAACACAGCCCTGATGGAACAGATCAGCAAAGGTTTGGAACTCTTAATAAACAATATATAGTGAAAAAGGAAAACAATGCTATTCGACAATACAATATGATTTTCCTTTAACTGGCTAGTAGGAATGCAAGTATATTTTTTTTGCAAAAAAAAACGAAAATTATCTTCTTGTCCAAACCAGAGATGTGTTTGGCTCTATTGACTCACGGATGTTTATCTGTTTGTAGAGGCTGTGCTTGTTAATAATAATAAACTGGCCACTAAGGCTAGGTATTGTTTGAATTTTAGCAATTCCGATTTTAATTCCAATTCTGCTTTTTGATTTTGGTTCTAAACAATTCTTGATTCCAATACTTTGACGGTTGGGGTCAAAAAATGTCAGATGCTTATTTCAAAAGAAAAAAAAAAAATTAGAAACCTTCAACAAGTTGACTCATATTTAATCATTTTCACATTAACAACTTATCTAATACACTTTAAAGAACCTTAAACCTTACAGAAACTGCTTAATTTGGTTTGGTTTTTGAGTGTAAACCTACATATCAGGCATTTTGTGAGGCAAGAAATCCAAATTCAAATTTGAAGGATTGTATATTAGGGATCTCTTCTAATTTTGGACTCACTACATCTATGTGTCGTGAGAGACATGATGATGCTACGCCGAGCCAGTGATGGACTATTTTATCATCAGTGCTGAAGAGTGACGGCTCAGCTACTCCACTCATAAATGCCTGGGCTCCCGGTGCTTGCTCAATGTAGTGTCCTAGGAGACGAGTGGCATTGTGTAGATCCCGGTCAGCACATTAGCAGGCATCACAAAACTGTAGCACTGACATGGAAACTCTCTATAACAAAGGCGCACAAAAATGTTTTCTCTGACTGTCATTAGTACTTATTTTAAAAAATCACATACTGACATAAATATCAACAACTTGTCGTTTTCACGTTTACTGTACAGTTTAGCAGTAAGGATATAGACAGGATACATATGTAGAGAGAGGAAAAAAAAGAGAGAGATTGTTAAAATCCCTGGACAGTTAGAACCAAATAGTATTGTGCTATCCTGTTGAAATTGGAGACCATGTTTTACTAGTGATTAAATTTATCCACCTTCTGTCATTTCCCCTTAATCTAACATCAAGTGTCACAAAAAACACTTTCACATCTGCACTCACCTAGACTGGTTGGCTTGATGAGCTCGTCCAGCATGTCGTAGAAGGGCAGCCTCTGAAGTTTGACATCTGGGTGGACCGGGTGCAGTGTGGCCGAGGCAGACAGATGGTGCGTCAGCCCGGACAACTCGTGTTTCCCAGGGCCAAGCAATGAGAGGGGGAGTAATGCCGCGGGTGATGGGGCTCCACCGTGACCTGCGTGACCCTCGTACGCCAGCTGTGTCAGGCCAGCAGGAAGGGCGGCGCCCCCACCACCGACCATTCCAGCTGTGGCCGGGTGGTGTGGGCCAGGCATGACCAGCTCTGAGTGAGACACCATTTTGGCGGGGAAGCGTCGTCGGTAGAGCTCCTTGATCTTCATGTGCACGGCAGGGCTGCAGCCGGCCTTCAGCAGATGCAGCGCCTTAGTCAGCAGCTCATGCTTACGTCCGTGTTTGTTGCGCCCAGCGTAGCCCAGCAGCACCTGCAGCTCAGACACCCGCAGGCTCATCACCATTTGCTGCGAAGATGAGAAATCAAGCCTTGAAATGTAACGGCAATGCCAAATTTCTTATGACTCTACTTAAGTAACAACTCAAAAGGTGGGAAACACTCACTTAAAAAAACTAATAATTGGTCACAGCTGTGTAACTCTTGAGCAATGAACATATGCTGATGAGCCTTTATTAACAAAACCGCATTAAAAAGGCACAAATGAAGATATTCTGTACTATGAAAACAAACTGCATTCAAAATTAACAGATAACATATGTCCAATTGGGACAGGGCATGAAAACTGTGTGAAAAACTTTGTGTGAATGTAATATTAGTCTTAGTGGTCTGTGGAACACTTACAGATTTGTCAAGGACAAGCTGAAGAAGTTACTGGAAAAAGGCTGCTCTGCCTGCCCTTGTGCCATTCATAACCTGACCACATGTGAAAATAAACTGATGGAAAGAACTTTAAATGCATAATTGTATGATTTCCATCTATATTCTGTGTCTTTATATGGATTCACTTTGGTGTGTTGTTTCTCAGCAATCCCCAAGTTTGTGCAGAATCTCTCCCTACAGTGAGATACACACTAGCGAAACACATCTGAAGGCAGAGCAGCCTTGCGGATGTAAAAAAAGAAGACGCAGCCTGTTGTGTGAATTTTCCTCAAGAAATCATTGCACTACAGTTCAAGCTCGATGTGAGGATAAAGGGATACCTCTCAGGGGGTCGAGGAATGCAGTTACTGCAGCAGGAACATGGGAAAGTGTTGCCTGTAATAGCTACAGGTTTACCCAATCTTGATTAAGTACTACAGGCTCTTCATCTACCCAAATTTTTATCTGATGTACTAAAAACAGTAGAATATCATGGAAAAGGTCTTTTTTTTAAAAATTAATTCAAAAAGTTAATCTTTCATATATTTTATATTAAGTACACATAAAGGGAAATATTCTATAGTTCTATAAAACAATTGAGATTTTTTTTCCTTTAGCTTTAAGCCATAATTATCACAATTAAAATAGTAAAATATTTGAAAGTTTATTTTACATTTAGTAAGCATAATATATTAAAAAATGCTCACTTTCTTAAATAAGTGATGAATAAATCACAATAATCTAATTTTTTTGAGATGAACAATTATATAAGATATAAAATAAGGTAAAACTTAAAAAAAAAGAAATGCACTAATATTGCATTTCCTGGAGTGTTTTAAATGTAAGAACAAAATAAAGCAATTTAACTATTCACCTACTACTTAGAACACAACAGCTCATATACTGTACTAGCTACAAGTATAGTAAATAAAAGTAGTATAAAAAAGTAACTCGAACATTATAGCTCATTAATATTAAAGGCTGATCCTGAGCAAGGCATGTCTAATTGTCTCGTTGGTTCAAGGCGTGACTGGAAATCTGTAGCTGATAACTGCTGAACATTTGATGCACTTAAAACCTCACCAGATAAAATAAATATATATATATATTTATTTATCTCTGATTTTATTTCCTTTCATTTTAAACCAAAGGAAGCTTGTGGATGTCCTTGCATTAAAGCAGATGACTCAAGAAAAACAGATAATGGTAATATACTGTAGAGAGGGTAATACAAAAGCTTTTGATGATGAAGTGGAGGTGGGTGAAATGGTAAAAGTGAAACCTCAGCTCATTAACAATCCATCAGTTTCCATCATAAGCATTCATTACCGATGTGGACAGTATATGGAAAATTATAGGTATGAGCCAGACCTTAAAGAAAGACAATCTTAACTGCATTACACAAGCTATAAACAAGGAGCAAACTGTAAAACACGCACACCAACAGGGCAGACTTGCAGCATGGTTGTGGACATACTGTACCGCCTCACTTTATCTTCTTTAAAGAAACAGCGGGGATATAAGAAACATACAGTTTAAATGACAAAGGACCCACAGCTGTTGGTGCCCACTGTGTCTTTTCACATCAATTACATACCTAGATATCATTGTTATGTACACTGTACACAATAGATGTGCTGCAGTGTTGATACAGTGGATAAAACCTTTACGCCTTTGAGATCTTATTTTTCTTTCGTTTAATGAGGCACATTCTTCCTGGCTAACACTGTGGTTTTGCATTCAATTGACATTTAAAATGGCATACATGACTGCTGTGGGCTATTCTTTGTGACCTAACCACAGCAGCGACATTTACGGCTTGAAAAACAAAAACACTGGAATGCACCAGTACAACTTAATTTCATTACTGGAACAGATATAATGAAAAACTATTCTTATGTTTGACATGAGGCCATACAGTCTAATTTGTTCCTAAATTTAAAAACGGCTTAAATGATTATCTGCCGTCAATTTAAGCAATACAGTTAATGCTTAACAATACAAAGAAAGATACATCAACTGTAGCACATTTCATTTTGGCAAGAAATACCCGGTACATCACTCATCTGCATTTGTTTTACTTCGTCTGAGCACATTTTCATGTTGATTTTGGTTAATATTTCCTGTTACTTCATTACTCAACAGAACGGAAGCTTATTGTACTTCTCTCTTAATTTTCTATCACTTAAATTTAAGAAGTTAACAAAACATCTGATGGAACTAGAACTCCTTTCATTTCAATCTGAGCAGTCCAGGTGAAAAATAAAACCTCTCGCTCTGGTGCAACCACAGAACTGCATCATATCATTAATGCTGACGTAATAATGGCAGGAACCAAAAGAAGGAACCAAAACCCCCAAAGTGCTGCACTTTACCATAAACTTGGTTCCATTTTTGCATTTCTAGCTTGTTGTGTTGTTGTTGTTGAATACTGTGGTTTTCCAGCCATTTAACATTTACTATATATCATCATATTGCCCAGGCCTAGGATATGATTTCATTATCTGCTTAACCAGTAATTTAAAATTTTCCACTAATGGTCAGAAGCTTGTGAATCTCAAAAAAATAGAATATTGGGGAATTTGGAAAAGCTCTTTAATTGAAATAAATACTGAAAATTGAACATTTAATATATTCTTGACTCATTATATGTAAACGTTAAAGGTTTTTTAGATTTATAGATATATGTGCTTCAAACATTTGAAACATCTAAAGTCTACATCTTTTCATCCATTATCGATATTCCCTCCTTTGCTCCAATTTGTCACAAAAAATGTTGGATGTGTTTTATTTCTTACAATAATTAAATGAAATGAGTGATTCATTAGAGAGAAAAAATCATTTACGAACAGCAATTATCCAGATACTTATTGGCAAAAAGTCTTAAGCTTTAGGAAAAAAACAGAAAACGCCGTTATGTGGCAAAGATAAAAACAACGTCTTAAAAAATGGACAATCCTGGTAGATTTCAACGTAGTCTTTAGGTCATTCAAGATTCATTAAGTTTTATCTCATTTTTTTATCTTTTATCTTCTTCAATCACTTTCAAGAGTTCCCTGTAGCTAAATTTTGGCACTGCTCAGGTTACATTAAATAAAAGCTCCAGGTGCTCTCAATCACAACTGGTCAACCACATGTGATGTCACATCAGCGGAGGAATATCTATAACCAATATCCAAAACCAGTCATAAATATCAGCACAGTGTTCCATTTTTGTTTCTTCTACAAAAACTTCAGTTTGATAGCAGCCCTTTTCACACAAACAAGCAAGACAAACAAAATCTTACAAGTAACTCTTGGTAGTCATTTTTAGGAGTTCTACATATTCATTAGGGATGTGACAATACATTGTGAACGGTGATATTTATATTGTCACGCCACAATCAAATCGTATTGTATTTGAAAATGTTTATTGTGATACTCCATCCATCCATCCATTTTCTACCACTTATCCTGTTAGGGTTCGTAGGGGGGGCTGGAGCCTATCTCAGCATCTTCGGGCGAAGGCGGGGGTCACCCTGGACAAGTCGCCAGTTCATCGCAGGGCTGACATATAGAGACAAACAACCATCCACACTCACATTCGCACCTTGGGCAATTTAGTGTGACCAATTAACCAACTAACCCCCAGTTTGCATGTTTTTGGAATGTGGGAGGAAGTCGGAGTACCCGGAGAGAACCCACGCAGGCACAGGGAGAACATGCAAACTCCACACAGAAACGCCCTGACCCGGAAATCGAACCCAGGACCTTCTTGCTGTGAGGGGACAGTGCTAACCACTGCACCACTGTGCTGCCTATTGTTGATACTCTTACACCATTAAATATCCTCCGATTCAATAAAGAAACGATGACTTATTTCACATGAACCTGCATGAATGGGTTACAAAATATCTAGCATCATATCTTTCTGAAATTTTAAATATAAGCACTATTCAATATACTACTGTACAAATAATTAATTAGTATGAATGTTGATACATAAATGTATTGTTTTGTATCAAATCAGGAATATAGTGTATTAACACTCCCCTAACATCCATACTTCAATTTGATGTTAGACTTAAAGGTTATCATTGATTTGATTTTCAATTTCAACATTTTTTTTCCATTACAGATAGAAATGCAGTTTTTAGACTACTGAATCTTGATTAGTAAAGACTGATCATTGGTCTTATGCCCTCATAGTCACTGACGTTTTTATACTGTTCTTGTCAAAATCCTTGTGGATTCTAACAGCTAAAGGTTTAATTAATCAAATAACATTTTCCAAAAAAAAACAAAAAAAGACAAATAAAACAAAACATTCCAGAGTTAACAAGAAAACCTGAGCACACCCTATTCCCAAACAGAACAAAATAAGTTTCTTAAGCAATATTGTCAGTGCTATGGCTCAGTCCCCCGCCACACGTAAACCATCTTCCCAAATGAATCAATAAAGGTTCTCTGAAAAAGAAAATCCCCCAAACATGCCTGACGTTGTCTGAGTGACCCCTGGTACCAATCATGCACACACATCTGGAAGTGCAGCTACCTTTGGTTGAAGTGTTGTTTGTGTGTTTTTTTTCCCCTAGAGGTGCACAACTATACATGGAGAAAAAAATAAAACTGTGAAAATTGCAGGTCCTGCTTTAGATTTCAATAACTGAAGCAGAAAGCTAATTTAAAATCTTTTTTGATTTAGAAATTGCAACACCTATTCATTACCATTTCTTTGATCAGTCTAATAATCTCCTGGTGTATAATGTGTCAGAATATAAAAAAATGAGGCCAAAAGAACTCAAAGATAGTCAATTTACTACGGCAGAAGAATAAGAAAGCCATTAAATATTCACATTAAATTTTGTGACCAGGTTTGCTTGAAAAATATGCTTAACATTTGATTATCAGCATTGTTGCAATAAACTTTCTATCAATAAACTAAGTGATTAGTGGCCCATTCTCTACTGACAAAGGTGTTCTTTTTAAACTTCTTGCACAGGGAGGATCATTTCAGACTAGACTACTTTAATTTTAAAGGACATAACTTTATTCCATTTATGCCGAGCATCCACACTGCTCTGGCATTTCAGGGCACCTAAAATGCTGCATGACCCAGTTTCCATATGAAAACTCTGGGTTCTGAACTGGGGTTTAATTGTGGACAGCAGAAACTGAGATACTTAGAAACAAAGATGCAGCCAATCCATGTTCTCTTTCTGATTGAATAATCAGTCATGACATTCCCTGAGTCGGCATCAGGAGCCGCTCCACTTCCTCGTCAGTCTGTGCAAAAAATATCTGGTCTTGCATTTGCCCAGTGCTGTATTTCTGCAAATAAAGCAACCAACCCTTGGTTACAGAAGCACACGTACCCAATGCATGTGAATGAATGGCAAACAGGCATGTGAAATAAGTTTTCTTATTTTTTATGTGAACAGAGTTAAGATCTGAAACTGAAGCTAAAACAGTCATCTGGATGGAGCCGTTTTTGTTTAAAAAAAAAACAAAAACGTTTTGAGATGAAAATGTAGTGGTTTAGATGTAGCCTCAGATAACCTGATCACCACACTGCTCAAAGTAACAGAGCAGAAGGTGCTGTATACAGACCAAACACAGCATCTTGTGTACTGCTGCCAAAAATGCAAAACCATACACACACAAAACACAAACAAGTATGGATGCATACAACATTCAGCCACAAACATCCGTCCTTGTCTTTTTCTCCATATTCTGTAGACATATGTTAAAAAACACAGTCATGGAGGAAAAAAAGTATTCAGGTGACAAACTCCCCTTTGATCTGAATTGCACTGCAGTTATAAGAGCAAATCAGTCAGGCACAGCTGGCTGTTCCAGAACAATGAGGAGCCTTAATCACAGGTGCAGCACGCACACGGCAACTGTGTCTCATCTTTCAACCTTTTCTAAACAGAGCACTAATTTAATAATTTAATAATATAAGTTTAGAATCACTAAACTTGGACAGCACACAAACAGACACGCATACAGAGTACTGGGTTGGCCGAGAAATTCTCCTGCCGGTGACATAAATGATCGTTTCTATGAGATATGCATGTGGTGGAGAAGAAAGTTGTGTGAAGACACTGGCTGTCCACCATTTCTCACGCAGACACAGACACACAAACACACTCTCTAAAGCAAACATGTACTAAAGAGACAGATAAGACACACACAAGCACAAACACTGGTTCAGATAAACACACATACATACTCTCTCCCTCTCTCTCTTCCACCACACTGTGGATGTGTAACATTCCTCTGGCTTCCAAAAAAACAGAAAAGAGGGAAAATAAATACAGGAGAGAAAACAGTGGAGTGGGTGGCGTTGAAGGAGAGATAGATGAACAGCTCACAGTTCTCAGTCTCCCCTTTCCTATCTCTTTTCTGTGCTCCTGTCCATCAATCAATCACTCTCCTTCCTGGGACAGCCCCTTAAGTCCTCCATCTTCCCAGCCAACAGAGGAGAAGAAATCTTCTACAGCATGCCAGACAAAGACTACAATCCATGGTAGAATCCATGAATGTTTGGCAGTTAAGCTTGAAAATGACTTAAATTTGATTTGATTGTATGAAGCACCACTGAGCCCAAAATGAATTTCCCTAAGGCGACAATAAAGTATATTGAATTGTATTGTAAATTCTAAATCAATTATTAAAATAGTTGCCTACCTGGGAATGGATACAAACAAAGCATTACTCTCTCATAGACTTTGATAAAATCAATCACCAAAAATATAACTTGTTGCCAATTATTTATAGAATTTTATCAGCTTCTTAAATGTTATAATCTGCTGATTTTCTTTGCCAATTTCGATATAAAATGAAGAGTCTTAAGACAGAGGAAACAATCTGATGATGACACTTTGGGCTCTAGGACATTGTCATGGGATCATTTATAGACTAGATGATTGTTTAATTTGTGAGAATAATCACCAGCATAATCATTAGTAAAAAATAATTAGTAATGGTGGCAATATTACAGACTGATATCCTCAAAGCATTAAATTAGAATTATTTTAAGCTAATTATTTAAAATTTACCTAATTTCTAATTCCAGTCACGGATTTGACTGCGCCGAAAAGGCAGGTTTAGACAAAGCGATATTTGTGTGAGAATTTGCGCTGCTGTACTGTTTACTGAAGCAACTTGACATATAGGTGCAAAGGGAAGCTGCAACAAAGGAAGGAGGGTGAAAGAGGCAAAGAGGATGCAATACAAAGAGAATCGCTGGTGGTAATGGCAGTCTTAACACACACAAAAGCACACAGCATACAGCATGCAGCATGCAGACCACTATGGGTTTTTTAAAGAGGAAACTTTTGTCTTGAATTTACCAGCATGTGACATTTTGTGACAAATAGCAATGGGTCTGATAGTGACAAATTTTTGATACAAAAGATCTCGACAGAAAAAAAAAATGTCTATATGCACTGAAGCTCATTTCAGAAAAACAATTTAATCAGACCTGTGCAAAGAAATAATTAGTTTACAGTAGAGTTACAGACCCTTGTAATCTAATACACGATATAGCAAGAGAGATACTAATATCTTGTGTCCCCACTTTTACTTTCAGCATTTGTTTATTTTATGGCATGATACTGTTAAGGAACTCAGGAATTTTATCTGCAGTAACCAAGTTTCACCCCCCCCTCCGGGTCCTTTGCGATGGATGGATGTACTGTTTGCTGGCTCCTGCACCATCATGGTGACTCGACCAGTTTTTAACTGCCTTGTAACTGCTACACACTCAGTGAAGCAGTCAGTCAGACTGCAAATGAGCAAATGTCACCACTATGAATTTTAGGACAGCATCAAGGTCCCACACTGCCATTCATTATGTTCAGATCTTTACCTGGTCAGTCACAAAGACAGATACCCCATATTTGAACAGAGTAAACAACAACTGCTGTTCCTGTAATGTGTAATGATCTTTGGCTGTAGTTGATCGAAACAAAATTAATCAACAGCTATTTTGCTAATTAAATAATCTTTTCAGTCTTGTTTCCAGCAAAATTATAAAACACTTGCCAGTTCGAGCATCTTACATGTTAGGATTTGCTGGTTTTATGTGTCAAATCTGAAGGACCTGTATGAAAAGTGGCTGTTTATGTAATCTCTAAATAAACGTTGAAAACTACCTTGATGTAGTTATAAATAACAGAAGCGTTATTATTTAATTAATTGAGCCCCGCCACCATTAGAGGCATGATGTAACACTGGAGCATCGACAAGATGCAGCTGTGAAGGTATGACAGTGCCTCATGTTGGATCTTTACAAAGGTCAAAACAACTAACCCTTTTCAAAAGTTTTGAGCAAACACTTTTAAGAGAGGAATGAAATTTAAAAAATAAAATTTTCCTATTCAAGCCCACTGGCAGAGCAGCAAGCAAGCAAAGTTTCAAGACAAAAGGCACATTTTAAAAAAGAGAAATAGTGAACATAAATCCCCTTTGATTTCTGAACTAATGATAGTCGCTCAAAGCTTTTAGATGCAGTGCTATTTTTTTTTCTCATTCTTCCTCTGTCTTGTGTTTAAGACATTTCGCTCAGCAGTTTTTTTTTTCTCGCAAAATGTGGATTTAAAACCCTCCCAAAACCCTCCCAAAATTTGCAAACAATCCATAATGTATCTGCCCCTCTCCTAATAAGATGTTGTCTTTGATGCACCGTTCTGGATTAGGGGGAATATATTTAGCCCTATTTCAGTGTGGACAAACATCCCAACACTAGGTACGACTTTAATTAGCTGGTTTACTGTTAAATTATATAACGGTACATTCTCATCTCTTGCAGTGTGTTTGGTAGATTCTTGTCAGACTGGAGAGTGGGGTGTAGGGTAATAATCTGGTATGTCCAGAGGTGGTGAGAATGACTGATGGAGGGATAAAGGGAAGGGGGATGGGGAGAGAGGGGGAGAGAGAGAGAGAGGGAGGGAGCGAGAAAGAGCAAGCAGGCAAGCAGCTGAGCATCCAAATCAAATGAAATTCTCCACAGCTTGCAGTGAAAGCACACAAGGGAAGGGTAGCAATAGTTTACTGCAGTTTAAATTCCCATCAGAGTTTTCTTTTTACAATATGATATGATGTTCCTCAACATTGAAACATAAGAGTCCTGTGGATTAGTTAAATATTGTGTATATTTATGTTATGGGCATCCATTCTGAGTGCACTCTTTCAGAAAAATGGCTAATGACACAACTTAAGACGGGATTTTTATGAACAAGTCAGGGACACAAACTGGAACTTTTGCGAATTCAAAGTGTTTCATTAGTATATAAAGATCTAGTTAGTAGAGTCCGACTAAGATGATTTTTTTGGGAGTAAAGAAGGTTCAAATATCCGATACTGATAGATACACACAAGTTGGTCACAATAATTCGTCAACCTTGATTATCAAATAATTAGCAAAAGATATGCAACGGAGGCAGAATGTTCTACAGATTAACAATGAACTTTTACTGACTTAAATGACAGCAGTGGAGTGAGGGAGACTTAATATAAATCACACTATCTGTTTCTCCAATGTGTTTGTTAAAACCATTTTTTCCTAATATTAGCCAATATTGTTAACATATAGGCAGATATATCTGTGATAGGCCGATATTGGCTGAACCGATATAACGTTCGGGCTCTACTAGTTAGTAAGACTATAATAACAAAAATCATCCAAAATAATGAAGGCTAAACAGAAAGAAAAAAACAAAGTGACGCACGTCCATTATTGTTTCACCACAACCATGGTTGGATTGGCATTGTGGAGTCAACAGAGGTGTGATCGGCAGGATGTATAACAAAATACTGGCTTGCCTTTGATGCAGCTTTGATACTACCTCTGGAGGCGGAGTACAGGCACATCGAAGCTGACCTCCCATGCTGCCTCCATAACTTTTACATAGATGACAAGACAGGGAAAAGGTTCATGAAAGGCAACTTGAAAAGACAGTGTAAATGGGACTCTTGTATTACCTGCCAAAAAATCCTAGACCTCACATATTTGGTGTGAATCATCAGATGTGAAATAAAGTAAAAAGAGAAGGGGTGAAAATCATTTAATCTTCCTGTTTGAAAAGCTTCATACAGTACTTCAAGGAACCAGAACTCTAACAATTGTAACATGGCTCCAAATATGTTATCTTATCAGAAATTTAACTAAAATAAAGCTTTACAAAGATATCACACAAACATCTCAAAGCGCACAGCAGTTAACTTGGGACATCCAGCCTTATGGGAGAGAGATTCAGAGTTACATGACTGCATCTGTCAGAGGCTTAGATTTTATTAAAACGCTGTATACACACGCAGCTTACTGAAACATGCAAACCAGCACTCGTATGCCCTGGCGGTTTACGCCGATTAGCAATCAGAGTGACTACAAAGCCTGACGACTGAAGAGAAGATCAGCAAGTATTTTAGTCACTGCTGATATTCTGGAGCTAAATTGCTATATGATTGAAAAAAAATGTGAAACTGAGGACCCAAATGTATAGTAATGATTATTGTTAATCATCTCAACTTGAAACTGAAAAACTATGCATTTGACAAAACTCTGCATATGTTGCTCACTAAAGCTTTGCTTTGTCTGTAACATTAATAATGCAATTCACCTCTTGTTGACTTTTTGTTAACAAATATACAGTAAAACTAGATTTGTGTGTTTGTAACTAAGGCTGCTCACAGAATTACCTCTGTTTAGCCCCCTCCCCAAGCTCTATGCAGTCACATACTGTCTTACTACCCCGGGCAAATTCACAATGCTGTTGTTCTTATTTCGAGAAATGCCAAGGGAACCAATCAAAACCTTAACCAGCGGTCATTACCAAGCTATTGTGCTTCAGATTAAATCATTATTTTGTCACTACCTTGTCTAACAAAATGAACAAAAATCCAGGACAATGACAGTAGCTGGGATGTGAGATTTATGTGAGACTACACAGACACTTACAAAGAGTGATCACAGAAAAAGTTTGATATGATGAGAGGAAACAGGCAGCACAGAGGCCCGTTTGATGAGAAGGGACAGGTTGGAACAGGGCAGCGGCTGAGCAGCCTTGAGTGGGCTGTTTTTATCTGTCAGGAGAACCACCGGTCTCCAAAACTGCAGAGATAGCTATGAGCTTTAGTTGCTGAGAAAGTCCTGATCAGTACACATTATAAACTGCCTTAAATCGTTTGTGATATAACATTTTTCATTTGTACCTCATCTTCTACAGTGTGTCAGAAAATGTAGCCATTTTCTTAAATAAAAAAACAAAACAAATTTTTTTTAATAATGTTTAGAGATATAGGGGCTCAGTTAATGAATTGGCTAAGCATTGAATTTTAAATCAGTGATGCTCTTGAAAGATAAAGATACACAGGAATGTTTATTATTGTTCAATCTGCTGACATACACTAAGTAATGGCATAAGAGACTATATAATAATTCAAACTTTAATTGTGCATACTTGTGCTTTTCCTACCTGTGTTTTCCTTTTCGTGTTGTCACCTTAAATCACACACAATGAGGAAACAAAGCAACAAACTTTAAAGGGGAAATGACCAGAAATAAACACAAACATACAATCCACAAGTACAATCAACAAACACACACCCACACACACAAACGCCAAATTTCACAGTTATCTTGCAAGGTGCTTTACTTCAATCAAGCTCACACGCAGAGTGCATTCACAAAGACTGTGGATACATTCCACAGTTGCTGCACACAAAGCGTTAGCATGCAAGGGAAAGTATACAGAACACTCACTCACACACACAGAAACAAACACAGAAAGCATCAGGACTTCCAGACCGCACGAGAGATCATTAAGCTCAGAGTAATCGCATGTGCTGACCAAGCGGCTGGTGTGTGAGTAAAACCTCAAATACACTGCTCAGTCACATGACCGTCATGTGAGACGCACACACTGACATTTTACATGTATGCGTGAATGAATCTGCAAAGAAGCTGAAAGACGACAACTAGCTCACAACCTTCCTTTCCTGGAGGCTGACAAAGACACGACAAAATTATTAATGGTAATAAGAATTAAATTTAGATCTAGTTTAAAATGGACTAGTACAAGTTTAGCCTGAAGAGGAAGATAAATTTAGAAGAACACAGCATACACCATAAACATTTTTCCCCATGATAAAACTAGGGTGTAATGCAGTTAAGCCTATGAATTTTAAAACTACAAAAACAGATATACTGTTTGCAAAATATAGAATTGTAAAGTATGAATACTTTTGGCAAGTACACAATTCCTCGCTTCATTTAAAAAAAGAAACCAAACACAACATTTACCTTTACAGCTTCCCCCCCAATCACACACATATAGTGTATACACACTCAAAAGCTAATGGCAGTGGAATACATTGCAATTTGCAGGACTGGCCATTGGGAACAATTAGGGGTTCACTGTCTAAGGACACTTTAACAAGTGAGCAGGAGGGGCTGTGAATGGAAACACCAACCATGAGATTAGCGAACATCCCCTTCCACCTCACATCCTATTCATAGGTTTTATTACAAAGAATGTTACTTAGCAAACCTTGAAGACTTTGGACATTGCTCATTTGATATGTTTTACGTCTTTGTTTTTATGGGTCTTCAGTAGGAAATTATAGAGTGAAATAAACGGGAAAAAAAACTGGGTGTGCCTTAACACAGCCCTGATATGTGTCAAACATTTAGTGAACAGTGAACTACAGCAGATTAAAGTGCACAAATAACAGAATAAGGGTGAAACTAAATAAAAAATATTGAATTCGGGCAGTCATTACCAAAGTATTGAGGCAAAAGAAAAAAAATCGCTGGTGTTGACACACAAACATGCGAATGGCCCTGTTACCTGACTTCAAGCCCGGTCAAAAAGACAAAAAAAAAGCTGCTGACAAGTAACTGACTCATTCAGATGAGCTGCCAACATTGCTTTTACTAATAATTTGACATGAGACCTATAACCTCAGCTAGTGGGCCCCTATACGCAGTGCAGGTTCTTACACCCAAAAAAGGTAGCACCTTTAGCAACCAATATCGTTTGAGCCCCATATTTGTTGGTGGCGCTAAAAATAAATCAGTTGCACTTTACTTGGTTTTGAGGAGGTGAATAGTATCGCAGTTCTTTGGAGTCCCCTGGGACTGAGAGATGGTGAGGCTAATAATGTAGTGCCAAGCAGTGTTGGTGTGTGGAGGTTGTGTAGGCGGATGGAGGGGGTGCTTGCGCACTACCTGGCCATTATATAAAGCTCCCACTCTCGGCTAGAGGTCTCTGTACTGAGTGCCAGCCCCCGCCCAATCCTCCTCCCCTCTCTCTCCTCCCATCCCCCCACCTCTTAGCCTTCCAGCTACTCTGACTCAAGCTCAACTCTGTGCCTGTTGTTTTCTCTCCCTCCTGCATCTGCGGTATCAAGATCACAGTGCACATTGTGGATCAAACAAAAGACAGAGTTTTGGGCTAAAACATGGATTCCAATGATCCTTCCCCATGGATTAGTTCTACCAACCAGAGGGACTGAGATCAGAACAATGTCTGTTTTAATCATTAGTACATAAATGCTGTGCCACCATACGAGAGGCTCTAGAGGTCTAGTCCCAGTTTGCCACAGGCAGATAGTGAATCTGAAACCTGTCTCCTTCAGTGCTGAGCTGAAAGCTGCGACGACAAAAGGGCATTTAATCCTGTGCCAAAACAGCGCTGGTACTTGCGGCTTGTATAGCAATCAAACATCACAGTTCACTGGCGTGTTTGTGGATCAAGATGGCTGCCAAAAAAAAATCTGTGATGGAAAAGCGTGATGGCAGATAAAGCAGGGGCAAAACACCTGTTAGCTCACCACTGACCTCAACCGTGTTGACAAAAGAAGGTGACAGAAGCTGAAAGGCTGAAAAAAAAAACATTTGACAGAGGAATCCCTTTGGACTGGTTTGGCGAGAAAATGAAGAGCAGGAAGAGCTCTAAGTTGAGCTCGCCCTCTGCACCCTTTTAATCCTGGCGAGCTGGCGGAGGTCTGCAGACACTGAGATGAAGGAGAAATGTGGGGACCGTATCCTGAGACTGCAGGCTGTGCAGCAAACATGTTGTAGAGATCACAGATGCCTTTTTATCATTACGGTCCTATCTCATGCCAGTCTCAGGACCACCTGGGAACTGCAGTTGCATTATTGGGGTCTTGTCCTGAGCTTCATTCAAAGAAATAAGGCAGTGCAAGCAGGGATATCAAGCTGCTCTGTGCTGAATGAAGATACCCAGCTTAACTTCTACTCTCTCACATTTTACTGCAGCTACATTCTAGAACTCTTGCTGAAGTCAATACTTCCTTTTGTTTGTACAATTCATTCAACATTCATAACAAGGTTCACAACTCAAATCATTGTTTCAGAGAATTACAAATTATCTTAAAATTACTACCTTTGTTAATAAGAAAACTAAGAGAACAAAAATTCAGGTAGACCATTATAGTAGTAGACATCATGAGCATGACAAAAACATGCTGCCCCAGTTTTTCTGCCTTTCCTCTTGTTTGTGTTAACTGGCTGATACAAACAAACTTTATAAGGGGCATTGTTCCTACTCCTCTACAGTGCAAAGATGTTGTGCTTATGTCAATGAAAGCAATTTGGCATCATATTACTACTCCATTTATTGGCTATACTATAAATTTCCCATTAGACCAATAATTTCTAGGTTAAACATATATATTGTACATCTATTTCACTGCCACCAAGAAGGACAAGCAAAATTGTATATAGTATGACCTGAAATAGCCTGTGACTTTGTCCATGTGTATCAGTTAAGCAGAAAACTGCATTGATAAATAGCTCCTCGTCAGCCATACCACTCTCTATAACTCATGTTGCATGAATTTAAATCACCTAAGGAAGAGCCACGTGAAGTAATTTGTCCAGTAATTTGTCGGGAACTAGTTGGCTAGATCCCCACACTGATTTGTTTATCTAGAGCAGATCTGCTTTTAAATGAGATTGTGAGAAGTTTCAAAAAGAAGTAAGAGGCCAATGTGACCTCTATGATTCACCTGAAAAAAACATTTAATAGATCTAATATTGTCAGACGGACCACTCCTACTGGAGATACTTTGGCTCAGAGGGATACTGACTGGCACTAATAGTCGTTCACCAAAAGTGTTATTTTAGAAAATGCTTTGAACTGCAAATGAGAATAGGGATGGAGATGATAGTATTTTATCATGTCAGTATACTTTTGAATCCCTTATCAACTTTTTGCTTGGTGAGGAATGGTGATGCCTATTATTTGTTTTACTGCATTTAACTTTAGTTCATAATCTATCTTCTTACAATATCAAAAACAGCGGTGATGTTAAATGTCATATAGAGACCGATCATGTGATTAACAGTAGAGCTTCCCTTACGCATTACCTTTGCAACGATTAATCCAACAATCATTTTTCAATTTGTTGATTAATCTAGCAACAATCTTTTTATTATGATCATTATCTCGAAAAAAAATAAATTTAAATAGAACCCAAGTGTCATATTTTAAAATTTGTGTAATTTACACATCACTGCTATGTTATAATATCATCAGAAAAACACTGAGGTTTAAATTCGAATGAATTGCTGAGACACAAATGGACTTAGCCAATTAATGTCATAACAATCATTTCCCTGAACTACAGAGTCAGCATTTTTAATAAAAACTTGATTTAAAACTTACAATGATCACGACATGAATTTATTTAATCACTGGAATAAAATGTAATTATAACCACTAGTAATTGTATTTCTGCATCAGTGTGGGGTAAGTATAACTGATGATGTATAAACTATAACAACAGACAAAGAGAGCAACAATGGACTGTAACGTTAGATTAAGACTGGTTTGTCGTATACGTTGTCAACAAAAAAAAAATCACGACTCATAAAACGGCCAACATTTAACAACGTTAAATGACACGTGGTATAATGTTATACTCGTGAAGAACCATACAACCTAACAACAGAAATTCAATTACTAATAACATAAACATGTTGCACACGTGTTGATAAAGCTAATATATGATGCTAATCTAATACATATGTGCCGGTGTGTCTGAGTTGCAGATTTCCGCTTTGACACACGCAAGCCACTCTGGCTCACTGTTGTGTCTTCATGCAGGCAGAGTAGACATAATGATTGCAGGTAGAGCTTCCCCTCCAGGAACACCTGCTTTCTGGCAAGGCAGCGCTGGACAAGAGGCTGGAGGGGTAGCCATTTCCATATCTAGCCTGCACACTCTCAACACAGAGACAGTCCAGCAGTTGACAGCTGGCTGCTTCGGACCACAGACAGGAGAGTCTACAAAAAGCAGCGCCGTGTTCATTTCCTTGCAATTTATTGATGCATGTTATGCAAATTGACATATTCATGTTATCAAGGACACAGATTATATCGACACGTCCGCGCCCTGATGAACAGAAACGAATGAATTACCATTCCTGAAGCAGAGACTCTGTGGAATTCATTAACCCGGTCCCGAAATATAGTTCCTTGTGTCCCTGTGGGGACAACACCATTTGCTCCTCACTGTAGAGCAAAAAAGAGGAGTACACAAAGCAAGGAAAAACTACACAGTGGAAATAATAGTCATTATATTTTACCATTCAGGGAACATCAAAAAATTGCATCTGCTCAACAATTTGAAGACAATATTGATGAATCCAGTATTAATATGATGGACATCTGTCTTCTCCATGAGTACATTTCTGCAAATACTCCATTTCACAGTTGTCTCTGTTGGTTTGGTGAACTGTATCCACAGTTGTGATGTTTAATCAGGTTTATCATGCTTGTTATCATGTGCATCATCAGTCTTTTTGTTTCAAAGGTACGCCTGTAGTTGCTGAGCAAGCCAAAAGATTAACTAACAAAAGAGAGATTGTTGAGATTCTAATAGATTCACTGGTCACTGAGATTAACAAATAAGGGTATACTAGCAATTTGGAAGTAGCTATGAGAATCCATCCCTTCATCTTAACGGTGTAACAATACCACATGTCTGCTATACCGAATAAGGATGCCATATTAACATAGTTAGTTCTGAATATTGCCACCATTTCATTAATTTTGTGGCCATACTTTTGGCAAGATGAACAAATGCCAAAGGACATAAATTAAAGCAATCTGAGGAAATCAAATAATTATATTTATAGGCAGGAATTTCATTAAGAACCTTTTTAGTTTGATTCCTAACAGAAAAATGCTGGTATCATGCATAATTTCCTGGAAATGTTTAATAAAAGCAACCAACCCCAAAGACATTATTGCACCCACATCAGGCTATATCTATAAAGAATATAGAGTGTTTGAAGAAACATTGTCTAAATCTGCAGTCCCTCGGGTTACAGACCACTGGAGAGACTACAGCACGTGCTCACTTTCTATTATTAGCCATTAACTGTTCAAGTCAACAGTTTGGCACTCAACAGAAACTTCCTTATAGGTGGCTTTAGTTTCCCAAAAAAATTACTATCACTTTATCAACCGAGGCAAAATGCTGTTGTGGCTGCAGGTCTCACGATACAACATTGATAAACTAATAATAAAAGGCCAGTCCATGAATGTCAGTTTTTTCTCAGCTGTAGCTGTGAGCTTTAACATTTCTTAGCCTTTCCACCAAGGATGCAGAAGACATAATTGTGTAAGTATCACAATATTTTATAGGACAATTTAAAAAATTGTTTCTCCCCAAAATATATATTTCTCTTTATCTTTTTTTATGGTAGCACAGCTGACAACAGCATGAGCTCATATCCACCTCTAAAAAAAACCAAGAGCAGCTCAAAGTGGAAAATGGCGGATAACGTTCTCAGTGTGTACTTAAGTAGCATTTTTATATGTACCTGGAATAAATGTCAAAGACAGACACACTGTCATGTGATGTGCATTGCTTTTGGAAATATGACTCATGACATACTCATGATTACAAATCAAGTCGGGACCCACATATTGTGATGCAATCAATGGAATGCAATTGGGGAAAAAAGCATATCGCCCCAGACCTAGTTTTCACCTTGTTTCTTTCAGAAAAAAAGGTTTCTTGGCTGCTGTCAACCTGGCATCCCAATGAAGTTGCCAAGCAGCTGACCTGAGCCAGGTCATTACTGGTCTTCTTTTGGCTTCTCAAAGAAGAAAGTGAGAGACTTCTCATCAGAATGTGAAAGTTTGCTTGGCTTTCCACTCCTTTTTCTGTCCATGATCTCCTCTGATTCTTCAAATTGCTGTGTAACAGCTTGAATAGCACACCTTGAGTTTGTTTGCTGATTTTCATTTGAGAGTGGCCTTGCTGATGCAAAATTTTGATTTAATTTCTGCAAAATCCTGTGATCTTTGGCAGTTTGCTGAATGAAATAATGTGGGTGAAAGCAGGTCTTATATATAAGTGATTGTCGAAGGAATTATTCTCTTAGAAGAATTATATATATAATGCCAACCACAAACAACCGATGTAGTTCAAACAATCAATAAGAGGATTTTAACAAGTCTTGGATAAACTTGGCAAAATACACAAGAGGATTATTGCAGTAAATCTCATATCATGAAAGTACAAGACGTGTAAGAGAAGCACACTAAATACTTGCCACTTTAGCCTATAGAAGCTTTGTTTTGTCTTTCTTTGTCAGTCTTTTTTTTTTATAGTTCATACATATTTCCTGTATTTTCTGGTTGTATTCCAATAGAGAGTGAGAAATAAATCATTATAACATTGCTAAAAACAACAAATCTAACAGTGGGCGAAGACTTTTGGACTGTATAGTAGCTCATTATCAAAATGGTTAAAACATTTTTTATAATGGCCCAATCCCATCACCAAACACCACAGAATAAATCAGTGTAATACTACATCCTGAATTAATGTTATTAGAAGCCACTGTAATGACCATCACACTTACCATGATATGATTAACCATGAACAGTTATGCAATTGATGATGGCTCAGTGTCCCATGGTAAGATACTGAATTACAGTTTTGGACACTGCCATCAGTGAACACATACACGTGAATGGTTATCACTCTTGATGAGGTGGCAACTATGATGGTAGTTGCTGCTATCATCTTCACAACATTTGAGAAAAGTGTTTTGAAATGTGCTGGAGAGTTGCTAGACTTGAAAAACACTATATAATTGCAAGTCCATGTAACATTACTAAGAAGATATGCTGTGAATTACAAACATTTCCATCCATTCCCTGATACCAGATATTGCAACTTTAATGCATGAGTTTTTTCAGTGAAAGCTGACAGTTCAGCTTGGAAATGCAGCCAAATTCTTTTCAAATTGTTGTTTGCGTAACCTATGGTGTAGGTGCTATCAGGTGGCTTTGGCAACATAATTGCTAACATACTGCAACAAGTTACGGAGTCATAAAAACCTAGCCTCAAGATTTATTGGAAAGTGGCAGCTAATGTTGATGCCTGTTGATACACTGCAGCAAATCATAAGTGAATTATTAGTCACAAATTACGAAAGTGACAGTGAAACTGAACTCTAAGCTGAACTGATTTATGGTTTTAAGGGGGAAGGCTTGACAAACATTCCAGACCTCTCAGGCCTGCAGCAGGAAAAGCAAACATATTTTAATAAGACAGGGTTTTCATAAGAGTTTTCGTTCATTTATTCCTCTTGTTGGCCTATAGAAATTACTGATCACACAAGTTTTGTATGGATTGTGTGAACAGTAAAGGTTTGTACTTTTTCCATTTATTCTAAAAAGGATGTAACAATGTAACATCATAAAAATACATAATTCAAAAATAAGTAATATTCATCTTAAAATGGCTCAAGCGCTCTTACCATGTGCTAAAATCCTAATTTACAGGTTAAATCACATATTCAAAGAGATTAACACTAAATTCATATTAGTTATTGCTTCAAGAAAATCTGTAAATGCTGTTGAGATTTGACATTGGATATGTTTTTATACAATTTCATATGTTCTGGTTGCTGCATAAGGCAAAGAATATATTCATCATATGATCAGTATTGATATTTATCACTATGTGTTGGTAGAGAAGAGAAAGTACTATAAAACAACATCTTGGATATACTATATATACGGCTTAGCAAAAATAATAATGTTAGCATGTTTGCCTTGAAACTTTTCAGTCGACGGATTTCTAATGTTTCCTGTCTTGACTGGCACTGACTGCTGATTTTATAGACCGTCTTACAGTCCAAAACACTTAAACGTCATGTTAACTTTCTAAGGATAAGCGTAAGCTCTCTCTCAGCAACTCAGGAGAGCTGTGTAAAACAAATGGGATATGGATGAAGAGGGCCACAGGTAGACTTTGACCTTGTTTGATATCCTCACACTGTCCCCTATTTCTTGCACTTATGGTTCATAAGCATTGCAGTCGACTCAGCTAAACCAATTTTTTCTATGTCTGTAGTGGCCTCTATCCTGAACTCCTGTGTGTGGCTCCTGTCTACTGTCTGAAAATAAGTTTCATTGACAGTAGAGGGAGATGAAACACAATGGCTGTCGTAATGCTTATTCCTGCTATCCACATTGAGGGATGACGTACAAAGTTTCCACCTAGCAGTACGGTTCAGTTCATTTTGGTATGGTAGGCATTTTTTTGTGTTTCCATTGTCAAAGGCAGTGAATGATACCTTAAAAAGCAAACCGTACCGTGCCAGTTTCGTCATCCTTCACTTGGGTTACCAACTAAAGCTAAATCAGCATGGTTTGGTACAGTATGCATTTTTTTTTTTTTGCATTTCCATTGTCAAAAACTGTGAATGGCACCCTTAAAACTGTGCCATGCCAGTTTTGTCACCCATCGCTTGAGGTACCAACCAGATCTTAACTGTGCCATAAAGAGGGGGGGGGCTAGACCCAATACAGTCCACTGATTGGTTGACAGAATCGTCACTTTGCTGCAACGGTTAGGCCGTCTTTTTCCTCACTGAGTGCACCCTTTTCTCAAACACAAAATGCTGGATTCCATTTTTTCCTTATTGTTTCATTGTTGACTTTATCAGAAGGACACACTGTTTTAAGTTTCTATGATGTCACGCTACAGGTACCCCGCCCAACCGGTAATGGTATGGTCGCCTGTGGAAACACGCCTGTATTGACTGTACTGTTCCCTATTGTGCTGCACTGAACTGAACTGAACCGTACTGCTTGATGGAAATGTGGCTCAAACACTGTCTATTTTCTTTGTCATTATCTAGGAAATCTTGTGTTCTAAGATTTCTATTTCGAATCTGTAAATGTAAATCAACAGAAATAGAATCTGAAAGCAAATGCTTGAGTCAGTGGGTGTAGCAAACCAAGCAATTTCCACTGAACTCAATGTCCTGTACGAAAAAGGTTTGGGAGTACACATCCCATTACACCTCTAACCTCTAAATTCATACCAAGATCTGTCTAAAGCTCCTAAATCCTAAAAATAAACATTTGCCAGGAGGGTGGCTGGGGAAATGTCTCCCTCTCTCATCTGGCTGGAAACACACAATTGAACTCCAAATGGCTACCTACCCCAAGTCTATCTCAAATGTGACATGTTTCCACGGCAACAAGGCTGAGAAACAAAATCACCACAGGAGTTTATGAAAAGCTCCATCTCGCCAAAAATGGTGTGTTGAGTGTCTGCAGTGCCAAAGCGAGTTCGTTATCCTTATCTGCCAGCAAAATAAACTTAATGCAGAGAACAATGCAATTCGATCTTTACAAAAGTTTTCTCAGCTGGTTCACCTCTGATATCTCGGAAACAGATTAAACATGTAAAATCTGCTGTATTTCACATCTTTCACTGTCATACATCTTAAAGACAATTATGACCAAAATGAATTTTGAATTTATGGTACTTTTGCGCCCATAATGATACTGCAAAAAATAAAAATAAAAGCCAACAGAAAAGAGCCGTTATCATTTACTCTAGTGATTTTCAAGTGAACGTCTAATTCTATCTAAACTGATAACTAAGTGCAGCAATAATGGCACTCACAATAAGAGAAATAGGCAGGTGCTGAATGGAAACAGGGGAGCAGAGAAGAGGACCTGTATCATTAGGGATTAACCTAGCCACAGGCTCTACAAATAGACTGTCTCCACCTATAAGCCGCCAGCGCACAGACAGTTATTTGTATTGCCAGGTTGCTGCTGCAGCGGCTCCGGAGAAGAGAAGAGACAGTTCAAAGGAGCTGAAGAGGACTGGGATTCCTGCAAAACAAAATGCAATGCAACAAGACACATTTGGGGCCTTGGCAACATTAGAGGTACTCAAAAGCTCAGATTTATGCAACAGTTCACTGGATAAGACAGTGCAGCCCCGGGTTCAATTTGGCCTGCCAGATATGTCTTGGGGAACAGCATTAAAAACTATTTCAGAAATTACGGTAATGTTTATGCTGTGTTATTTTGGTGAAATAAAAGTACATAATCATTTTTTTTTTAAATGATATGAGCACATTTATAGTTATTCAGGAAGCAATTTCAAAGACTTTGACTTTTAAAGACCAACCTCTTATTGTCAGGTGTATCATTCTAGAATGTTTAAATAATTTGCAACATTCTTACTGAAATTAAAACAATAAAGTAGGTAGTGTCAAACTTGTGTTACTAAAGCTGTCTGTTAAGTGATTAAAATAAAATGAATCACCAACTAACTTCCTTTTCTGCTTTCTTCTGATTTTCATTGTAGCACCTCACTTTGGATGGTTGGTTGGACACACATTTTGAAAGCATCACTTTAGGAACTGGAAACATGATGACTGATAATTATACAAAAATAATAATAAAATAATGAGGAAAAATGATTTGGCCTTTGAGTTACAGAAAAAATATGGATTATGTTTAGAAAACTCTTCATTTTTAATGCATCTTTTCATTAATATTCTCTGAGCTCTTTGTTTCTGGTGGTCTGATGACTCCTGTCACACCCTGTCACTGTTATTTGTTTGCAGCTGAAGCAAGAGCGATGCCACGCCAGTGCACAACATCACGGTCCACACACTGTGCATCTCTACTCGTATGGTGGTTGATAAAAACACCACATGCCGCAGTCATTAAAGCAACATTTGTTTTCATGTCAGGTGAGAAAAAGCGGCTAAATGCTATGACGCACCAGTGTGTGCTGGTAAAGTAAAAATATATATTCCCAATACATCATTATAACTGCTGTAACATTAAAACATAGCAATCTTTTGTATCATGGCACAATATAACTGTACAGCGTCAATCAAGGAGCTGACACATGAATATTAAGTAAATGTGATCGGTTATGATCCCACACATTTTTTCTGACAAACTCAAAACCCATAACTCCACGTGATCCATCAACACTGTGAACGAACTGAAGTCTCAACTGCTGCTTAAGCTTGCGTTTGCACCGGCCTTGTTTAGTCCAGTAGAACTGAACCCTGGAGCATGATCCCCCCGGTACGGTTTATGTGGGCTGAACACCGTCCAAGACCTTTAGTGCGAACCTAACAATGGGACACTGGTCTGCTTGAAAGTGGGTGTTCTCAGACCGCTTGTAAGTGAACTCTGGAGCGGATCATCACTGGTGTGAAACCCATGTGCACCAATCACTGCAAGCGTTCTACCAACACCAGCAAAAAAAACCAAAAAAAAACAAAAAACGCATCCTGGAAACATGGATAGAAAACAAAATTTTTTCAACTGCGTAAAAGTACGAAAGAACACAGAGGTGTTCAAAAGAATGAAGCAGAATGGATTTAAACAAAGTGTTACGTGTAAGAAAGTCCGTCAACTATACATAAAAATAAGTAACGTAATAGAAAAGTGGCAGCTCTTTTGACATCTAGCTCTAATTTATTTGGTATGACCTTGACAATATTTTGAACACAAGACCCACAATGAGCCAGCTGTCCTTGTGGTACATTCTCCTAATAGCAGAGCGTCTTACATGAAAGGCACAAAATATTCCTTTATTCAGTGCACGTTGTCCGATCATAAGTTCATGTGCCCCATCTTCTAAAATCCTGATATGCACTCTGGATCAAGGCGAGCAGGAAAATAACCTGTAGATGCTCCCTGATGTAGACTGCGGGAGAAATTGTGAGGATTTTTTCCCCCCTTTTTAACGGCTGAACGGAATTACGAGCACATGACTCTAATTTACAATTTTATAGTCCATTTGACATTTGCCTTCGTGAAGGGGAACCAAATCATCAAGAAGATTGTAGTTTTAAAAAGTGTACTTGTCCTAAGCTTGCAACCTAAAATTAGTCAATAGGAAGGTATAAACTAAAGTTTGAGCCGACCCGAATTCATTTAGTTTTATGTACATACAGTATATGAGATCTATTATTTTTTTTTTTTAAAAAAAAGAAGTTTAAAACAATCCAGCTTATTTCTTAAAAATGCTCATTTAAATACAAAGTGTCTTTTACATATTTAAATCTAAAGAGGGAAAGCTGTTTAAAATATCATGGGCAAACCACAATTTCCCCTTTTTCATCTTAGATGTTTGCATGGTTTCACGAGAAAGATGGACACATTGCTCAGTAAATGTGACAGGTCCAACAAAATTAGAACTTGAAACACCAATGAATCTGATTATGGAGTCACAAGTGGTTTGAACCGGTAATACTGGAGAATTATTTAGTTGAGGGTCTGGACAACTGCAAAACACCATCAGTCCTGAAAATGCTACATATCCCACTGCAGCTGCTGTTAACACTGTAAATTGGTGGTTTTAGTTAAAATTATATACAAAAAGTACTTGGTTAGGTTGAGGAGGAAAATTGATTGGTGGGTTAATTACAGTGCCTAGATTTTAGGAGAATTTTTTTTTATATATGAAACATGAGTTCTTTTTTTTACCATTACATAACTAACAAAGGAAAGTCTAGCAAATATACCAAATACATATTCCAGAAATCAATGAAATGTATTTGTCCTTTCACAACATTAAGTTGCACAACGAAATGACGATTGCATTTTGCCTTTTTCTACACACAGACCACGCGGAGGTGTGAATAAAATAGGATATCAAATATAAACTTGCACGAATACACTTATTTAAAAATTTGAGTCTGGGTGAAGGCAAACAAGAGAGATAATGATGATGATATGGTTAACATCTTTCACATAAAGCGGATGACCTATGGGAAATACCGAAAAAGCAAAACTGACACAGCACTGATGGATTTTAAAATAAAAACAAAGCTTGTGTGATGCATCGAAGTTCATGTCTGAACAGAGACACAACATGTTCCTATCAAATGAAAGTGAGATTCTGCATGCCCGATAACTGCGAGAGCTTAACTTTGGAAATTATGAATGGCAGTCGGCTGACAACTGTGGTTTACTTGGCCATCTTGTTTCACACTTTCGCGTTGTTGAAATGGGAGCTGTCACCAACCTCTCAAAATTCTTTATAGAGGTTGGTATGTCTATTCCTTGAGTGCTTTGCTAAATTTGTTGTTAGCACCTTCAGTTAACACTGCTCTGAAGCACTGCTTGCATGCGGGCAAGATTGTATTGTTTTCCTTTCCTTGATAATTTTTATATGTCAACCAAAACCAGTCACAGAAGCTGTGCACTTACCATCTCTAATGAGCTATAATTCCATGGCCAAGACCGTGCAAATGGGTGAGTGACACGAAGAAAGCACTCTGAGTGAGTGAAAGGAGATGGGGCGATGTGGGCACTGCAGCGATGCGTGTGACAACCGTTGGAGAAAGGAAGGAGTAAGGCAGCACCGCTAGTACTGCTGTGTCAATAAATTAACCATTTCAGAATCAATGTGCATCTATAAATCTAAATTTTTGACACCACTACTCTCTTTCTGGCATCAAAAACAATGAGACAAAAATAGGGTTACTCCCTTTAAGTTGTTTACCTCTCAAGTTGGTGTTTACATCCACGTCTATGACGATCACCTGAAGCTCAACATCAGCAAAACCAAAGAGTTTGTGGTCGACTACAATATGAATGCTGCAACAAACTCCTACAGGCAGAAGCTCCACACAGATGTTCAACCTATCAGCACAGAGGATCTTTACCACCAGCGCAGTTTCAAGGTTGGTATCCAACAGTCATGGCACCAATCCAGCATCCCATCAATTGTGAAACACATTAACAATGTCCCCTTCTGTTCCTCAGTTACATTGCTTAATAATGGCCAGCAAGGTGTGGCACCAACATGACAATTTTTAATATCAAGTAGACCTTTGACCTATCTGGTAAGCATTTTATAGTGATTTGTCATGATAAGCCAACGAATTTTTAAGTTATAATTTGTTTGTTGTCACAGTGATCTTTACACCTCAACTCAACACTGACAAGGACTTACAGTCATCAGTTTATCCTTGGGCCCAATGAAAATTTATGCCAAATTTGAAGAAACCCCCCAGAAGCATTCCAGACATATTATGTCAAAAAGAATGGAATGGGCGTGAGGTCACAGTGACTTTGGCCTCTGACCTCCAAAATCTAATCAGTACTCCCTTGAGCTCCAAGCGAATGTTTCCGGAAAATTTGAAGAAATTTCCACCAGGCTCCTGAGATATCCTGTTCAAAAGAATGGGAGAGACACCCTGAGTACGAAACGCCCCCTGCCATGATTTGTGCCGATGCGGAGGCATAAAAAAACTCCATGCTCTAAAGGTGGTGAAAACAAACCCAAAGATGGGGTCATCACCCATGTCAGGACACAGCTGACTGACTGAAAATTAAATAATTTCCCCCTGAAAATAATGCTCCAATCTATATTCATAGGCTTTTACAAAAGTAAAATATAAAACATAAAAATTGTTGGGGCTGGAGGGCTTGTTCAAAGGTCTCATTTTTGTGCATTTTCTATAAATATTTTGGTGTAGACTGAAGTTTCAATAGAAAACAGCGAACAGTTAACAAGAGTATTGTTTCTTTTTTAAGTATAATTCTGAGAAGTTATATTTAGCTCAGGTTGGAGATGTTTGCACCAGAAAAAGGTCATTTCATTGACGTTGCTGTTTCCTTCATTACATTCCTGTGAAAGGAAAAGGCAAGATCTCACAGCGAAGGTTTAATAAATGCACTTGTTTAGGGACAGAAAACAAGAGTAGATTTCAAAACTAATATGAATAATAATCATAGAAGAAATGATCAGCAAAGAGGTTTCATCTTTGTATAGAATCAAGCTGCATTCCTGTACTTTAGAATTACATTTCTGAATCAAAAAAACGCTCAGACAGTGTCTCTGTGTTGTTTTATTTTCTCTAAGACAGGCTTAGTGATTTAAAACATATGTATTATTTTAGCAAGAGCCAAATTAATCACCACTGCAAACCAGACCTCAGCTGTTTGGAATCCTCCAGACATTTTGCCAGATCCTGGTCCAAAGTGGTTTAACGGTGCTGTGAATGTGAAACCAAGATCAACCACACGTCTGTAATAGCTTCATCAAAGTGGGAGTGTGTGAAGCATCATTAAATGTTCATCACTGCTGTACAGTCAACAGCAAGGTGTGGCGTTAGCTCAACGACTTTCTTTATGTTCGTGAGCAAGATATCGTCAAAATATTTACGCCATTGTGACAGGCAGCATCTTCCTCAAAAGAACACCTATCCTCAATTAACTGTTTGATCGTAATTCTATTTGTGTATTAGAAACAAAATGACCAAAGCTTGTTAAAACTTGCAAAACCTCAGAGGAATATACATTTTTAATTTGATTGATAAACTTAAAATTCACAAGCAGACAGGAATGTGTCACTCCATTAATCAGGCAGAAAATCAACTGGTAATAATCAATTAACTGTTTGAGCTAAATGGAAATACAGGGGGAAAAAGTTGCAGCTTTCCAACTATAAAGCTGTGATTGCAAAGCGAACCAATCAAATTGAGCTAACAACCGCAAAACACCTTCTCCAATATATTCATGAAAATAAAAATAAAATGCAAAGCTACAATAGATGACTATCAGTTCCATTAGTACAGTATTTTATATCCTGAATTTTTCAGGGCGACAGAAATGTATGCATAGCGACCTTTAATCTGAAATGTAATTCTGAAGTTATTGCACACGAAGGAGGTCTCTTCGTGTGGACTAGTTACCGTTGCAAAACATCCTCAATATCTATTTTAATTGCAATGTTGCCGCCTCCCATCAGGTTTCTGACGGGTAATCAGACAAAAAACAGCAATTAGTAGACACGGCCTGGCCCCGTTCAACTTGCACTGAGCCAATGAGCAAAAGCAAATAAATGGCTTTTAATCAGTGAAGACTTGTAATACAGGGACAGGTCGCCTCTGCAGGACCACATCTGGCTTTTCAGCAGTCAGAGGTGCAGCTTAAAGTCCGTTTACCAGCGACCGGCACAGAGGAGCACGTATAAATCCACAGAACAAGGCGGCCAGTGGAAACACACTGGGGGGGAAACGCTATAAATAGCACAAGACTAATCAATGAATAACTGTTAGATATTTATTAACTGTGCTTGATGGAGTCAAATCAAAACAGTCGGGTTGGAACAACACGAATGAAACGACGAGACGCATTTTGCCACCGAACACACTTCGGCTGCACAGTTACACGTCTTTACTGTGACCGTATCAACAGGTAAAGTGAGTCACAGACGTTAACCTGTGGGCCAGGTGCGGTTCCCTCAGCCGGGCTCGGCGCGGACACGACGCGAGGGGTCGATTTAAACTTTGAACAACCGTCCGAGGGTGCGCAGAATACTCCGACCTCCACGAGGCGTGTTGTCAAACATGAACCAGCAAGCATGATGCCGCTGTCACATTCGCGCCGCCCGACACTCCGGAGGCTGTCGGTGCCACAGACACTCGCAAGAAAAAATGTTATCTCCCCTCGAAATACGGTCCAACTGCGCCAGGCAGAAGCGAACCGCTGTCCCCGCGTTGAAACGAGACGCGGGGGACGGTTTTAAAGTGAATACCAGCCTGACAGGAGCTGGTGTGCTGGAGAAAACGGTCCGTTCAAGCCAAATCAGCGCGCCTCAATATCAACATAAACACGCTCGCGCAAGCTTTGGCGCTCGTGCATTCAATAAAGTTGCTGCGGCGTTTGAGCGATAAACTCCGAATGTGACAACATCGCAGCACCCGGACGCTTAAATCATAGACGCGCCGTGTCACTTGACAGCAAAAGGCTCAATAAGCGAGTAAATTTATAATGATTTCGGGCTGCGCCTTACCTTCAGTTCCGCACTCTCCGCCATCTTGTATTTCTTTGCGCAGGCGTGCTGAGGCGGTGTCACGTGACTGGGACGCGCAGAGCTCCTGCGAGAGCGCGCACTCAGCGCCAGGAGTGCGTTCAGGGACACAAATGACGGGCGGAAAATCAGCAACAGAATGCCGTAGAACGTTACAAGATAGAACAGAAAGACGTTTACTTTTAAAAAGGCAATATTCGACGTGCACACACACCTTTGTTTCTTTGTAGAAATAGTAAGAACACATTATTCCCAATGACATTTATAGGCGCAAAAGGTCTTAAGAGGTGTGTTTTTTAGATTTAAATCTTACCTATCAGAGTCAGAGTGGTGCATTTTTAACTATATTCATTTTTATTGGTTGTCAGGTTAAAAAAGGAAAAGAAAAAAGACAAACTCTAATTCTGATAATCAGAAAATTATGGAAAGCAACTGGGGCCAGCACAACTTCTTCTCTCTTCTAGAAAATATATATACATTTTCTTTTATTTAAACTTTTGATACCTAAGTATATTTATTGGCAGAACATTTCTTAAAATATCAAAAGTGTGTTTAACATTACATACTCAAGCTGTCTTCATGTGGGTGACTTTCGCTTTTACCAAAGTCCTTGTTCAACATGATATCATTACTTTTACTCAAGTACAAGTTTTGGGTACATTATACAACACTGTATGATAATATGTGCTTTTAAAGTAGCTCAATATCTAAAACAGGTTCTACATTTAATTTTCCTTTTGCACATTACAGACATGGCTATGTTAGCGCATCTCAAAAAATCTGAATATCGTGATATGAAATCAGTTTTTTAAGAAAGTGGATATTTAATGGACTCTAGACTCATGAAACTTTAACTTTTACAATTGGTTCATGAAAAATAGGAACTTTTCCATGATATTCTTCTTCTCTGAGATGCACTGGTTGTCCAAGCTGTCACTTTGTAAATATGAAGCAATGAAATGTGATGAATGCTGCAGTGATGATGTTCCCCTAGGGTTTTAATGTGGTCATGCCAACATCATTACTCAAAAGCAATTTTGGTTTTAACTTTATGGTTCAAACACTCTATTCTCAGTCTCGAATTTCAAAGCAGACGTCTCAAAAGAGCCTCACCTCAAACTACTTGGCTCATGTATTCTTCTTGTATGCGCTGGTGTCAAAACAATGGCGGCAAGTGTCGAAAATAAATCACATCTAGTCGAGATCAATCTGCTATGTGGGTTAAATCATTCTTCAGCCAGCTATTGACAATCATTAGTTTATGCAAGATTAGATCTGACGCTATGGAAAGGAAAAGCTACATGCATTCTTTTTAAAAAAATTAGCTTTTCCTGTGACTTATTGGCCCTAACTTTTCATGGGGTTGCTCAAGGCAGTGAAACTTAAACCTGAACAGGTGTCCAAGTTATTCTGCAGCTATTTTCTATGCATGAAACAATCTGGAACTTACAGATGTGTTTCTATGCATTAGTAACAGCAAATGGTAGTTGGATGGAGGTAGACATTTCAAACAAGAGTATCTCAAAATTGGAATAATAAATCTGCACGTATAAATCAGAGTAAGTGATGGAATCCTTTTCTCTTTTTTTTTTAAATGCACAGGCCCTTTATAAGAGCTGCTATGCCACATTCCCTCATGCATGTATTTTATATGTGTTGCTTAAGGCCATCCCAGCTCTTAGTAACCGTTGGAAAACTGAAACTGACGTACAGCTTTTAAACACCGTACAGGAGACGTATTTTTCTTCCTTCATATGGATTTAGTGGCATTTATCATTTATTTAGAACAGACCTGTTGAATGACATATGCTCACAAATAGGCCAAAGATACGAGTGAGTCATTAATTTGAGGCGGTGCACTGACTAAACCCTTCTGTTTCCTCCAAGAGGTCAAAGTTTTCTCGAAAAAGCAACATCACTCCTGAGAACATTAAAAAATGTCTTGAGTGCAGGTAGTTCAACGCCAGCTGATGCTAACCTGAGTTACAATTATTTCTATTTTGCAATGGAAAGTGTAGGAGTTCATTTAGGTGAGTTCTTGCTTGAAAATGTTTCTTTGCTTTTACATTCATTTCAAAAACAAGTCGGCAGAGAAGTGACCCAAAATGATGACATGAGAATACACACACTGGGTATGAACTCTGAGGGGCAGTGAGCACATCTGATAGAGCTTCTCTTCCCTTCATATAGTCATTTCTGCTTCAGGTTCAGTTTTTGTTTATGACGGGGCGTCTGCAGACTGTGAAAACACAGGATGATGTCACAGATGTCTAAAGGAGACAAGAGACCAACATCTTTTGCAAATCTAACTTGAATTAGTCAAACAAAAATACAAGTGGTATTGTGGGATGTGTAATTATCAGCGTTTTTGGCAGATGCCATTATTAAATTCCACTTGTACGTCTGCAACAAGATTTATCCAACCTTTATTATTTGGAAGTGTGAACTCTCTGGAATGCGTCGACACAAAATAATCAGATGGGAAAATGTTAATTAAATTTAGTTGTATCAGTGTTCATTGGCTGTGCTCCCTTTGACAAACACTCGATAATTACTCTTTTCATTTCATTTTTTTGTTGCTCTGTTGCTCTTCTATTTCAGTGAGTAAACATCTTTTTATTAGGGGCTGAAAAATGACAAAACACAGAACAAAATCACGACCGTGGCTGAAACAGGATCAGGTTGTGTCCTTGGTAGAGTGAATTCAGAACTACATTTTATAATTATTAAACTAACAAAACAGTTGCAACATTTTTAGACTCTAAATTTAGATTTAGACTACCTTTCACCTTGCGTCCTTACTCAGCATTGTGAAGAATGATTTAAAACAGTATTTGGAGAATAATGGTGTGAAATGACATGTAGTGAAAATAAAACAGCCTAAAACTGAAAATGTGAAAGGGCGAAGTACTGATGTTATGACGGCAGTATTTGTAAAAATCGGATACAAATCCTTTGACTGTTTGACACTTTCTAGTTTATAGCATAATTATATAGTTTATAGTAATATGATGGAACTGCCTTCTCTCTCTAATCAAGTCCAGTGGGAAAGACCAGAGTGTGACCAGGGAATCGAAGCCATGAGAAGGGTTGAGTACTGGTATGACCAGTAGGTGGCGCCCGCTCATTTCAAATGAAGATGAATCCAAAGTTGCAGTTTTTCCTAATTTGCTTGAACAGATTTAAAAAATATATATATATAAAAAATTAAGACTGAAAGTCACTGATGAAAATGGCTCATTTAGTTTGGAAGAATCACAAGAAAATATGCTACAAAATCCAAAGATTTTATCAAACAAGATAACTTTGATATCAAATGAAAAGATTTCTCTAATCAATCATAACACAAGGAACAACAAAAGACTAAACACAGCTGTCAGTGAGAAAGACTCCATGCGTGCTGTACGCCTCTGCCATTTATTGATATTTTACATTGTTAGAGAAAGCACCAGAAATTGCTTTAAGGATTCTCCCACATTCATTTTATTCTCGTGTGCAGGTCTGACTGTATTTCTCACCCAGACAATACGGGAACAGAAATTGCTTATAGCACTTAATTCATTCTGTCTTCAACAAAGAAACAATAAGGAATTTCACTTTTAATCTTAGAAACACCCAGAAAAAAACAAAAAGGTTATTGTGCCAAGTTGAATTAAATCTAATGTTTTTTTTCCAAGCCGCACAGCAGTGGTATCAAGAAAATGATGGATGAGGAGTGAATTTTGGCAGAAAAAAAATTACAAACAGTCAAACTGCAGATGCAGTGGCATCGTTGCTCAGTCTAATGGTTTTATACTTCCACGCTGAACAAAAAATTCATTATTACGCCAAACACATTGGGCTTCAGGCCCAAATCCATTACCAGACGACGCTCGTCCCTCGAGGTCCGCACAAAGAATCTATTGACAAACTAGTTGTGCTGCTTGTTTCATGCAGAGGGAATCACAGAGGTTTTATTATATCATTATGTATCAGCGCCATCTGTTGTATTGTTGACGGCCAGCCGTGGGACAGGTGTTCACTGACCACACGTGTTTGTATAGGCAAGTAATGAAGCAGTGGCACAGGCTGCAAATACTGCCAGACAATATGTCCAAGTGGGGGATTAAACATTATTCTCCTTTTGAAGTGTCTGATACAATATTATACTCTACGGATTTGATGTTAGTTTGTGTAAGTGCACTCAGTGTGGACAATGTGGTATTTTTTTTCTGAGGGCAGCGGGAGAACGAGGAGCTGATTCTCAAGTGCTCACAGTGTGTAGAACAACACAAGTGAGCAAAATGAGAGAAATCCTCACATGTTATTTATATGCCAAGAAGGTGATGGTGAAGCTCAGTTTATAAAAAAGTTTGCTTGGTACTTGTTGAAATAAATCTGTGCATTTTGTGTGTTTTTTTTTTTTCTTTTTCCAAATGATTGATTTTAACAATGTATATACGTCAAGCAAACATCAAAAATATATCATTACATTGTGCTAATGTGGACATTTTGAACTTTTTTAGATATATGCACAGTTTGTACGTAGTTTATTTCAATGCATCAAGGTATGGAGGGCCACAAGTGTCATGGAAATAATAATTATTTCATTTTTCAAAACAACTTTTAAATTTCACTGTTCAATTAATAAACCATTGATGTGTTTTTATGTATTGTACTGTTTTGAAAAGCAATTCAAAAATCCCTTAGAAATCTAAACTGCATATTGAGCATATGATGAAATAATATTTCATTTCAAAGTTTGTTTTTTGAATTCCTCTTCCTCTTACCCATTCAATTAGAAAATAGTTAATTCATTTGTAATTTAATCTATTCGCAATTGATACGTAGATTAATGATTTAATTGCAAATATGTTTCTCAATTTTTAATGTTATTGCGGAATTAGCTATTAATCACGAAAAAGCCTTTACTATTATTTCCACGACACTTGTGGTCTTCCGTATAAGAGGAATGAAGGCACATGTTGAATGAGTGCCTTAAGCCCCATTTTACAGTTTGAAGTTACATAATGATGAAATTGTCATGAGATAATTATCATGTCATTTGTCAGAGGAGTTTGGGCTTCTCTGCAGACTCAGCTGAGAGGATTCACAGACCTTAAGGACCTGTTAAGGAGATGTTTTATCCATTAGTCACAGGTCTACCAGCCACAGACCCAAGAGTGGGCCAGTGACGAGGGGCAAAGCTACTAAAAAGAGGGGTAAACTGACCACAAAGAGACACAAACTGAGCAAAGAGACTCAAAATGAGCACAAAGGAATACAAAAATACCTGCAAATGGACATAAAATGATGGAAAAGAGAAACAAACTAAGTACAGATAGACACAAAATGAAGGAAAAGAGACGCAAAACAACAACAAAATAGCAAAAAGAAAATTCATAGAGACACATAATGACTGCAAGGAAACACAAACTGATGCCGAAGAAACATAAGCTGACCACAAAGAAATATCAATTGTCCACAAAGAGACTCCAAATGACCACAGAGGCACAATCTGACCACAGATATACAAATTGACTACAGAGACACAAAATGACTGTAAAGAGGTCAGAATTAACTTAAAAAAAGAACACATAAACCATCCTGGCTGGCTGCTGCGTATCAAACATTGACCTCGTATGGAACAATTAGACTACATGTAAATAGCATAAAGCAGTCAATCATTCCAACAGTAGCTCGATTCTTCTCAGGTGTGCAGGCCTTGTTAGTATTCAAAAGGAACCGGCTTTGGCACGGAGGGCAATTACGTTCACAGAAAATTAACATTCATTGTGTGTCAGTGACATTATGTGAGTATCTGTCTCAGCATGAAGCATCCAGGGACCAGGGGCCGCGTAATCAATATCTATTAGTCCTTCCATCTGAAGAATTAGATTTCACTATTAGGCCAGGCCGCTCCCCTGACTCGACATCAAACATTGTAAGTTGACTGGACATGGCATGGCACTGATGTGGCCGACTAATGAAAGAGATCACGTTGGACTCAAATCCAATCAGACGAAATCTGAGCCGTGTCACGACGAGTTGTTGCGGGTGGAGGCCAGTAGGTGGCAGGCTTACACCATTGAGAGACAAGCACAGACACGTGGCTTTCACGTTTTATTATCGACATGGGTACATACATAAATGGATAGGTTGTGTTAGAAATCTTATTTTGTTAATCCTTTCACAGCTGCTCCTTGTGTTTCTTTCTTTTTGATTCGGATTTTTGATTTTTATTTTTATATTTATTTTTATTTTTTTTTTACAAACCTAATCCAACAAAGCAGAGGGAATACAACCAAGCTGTGTGAATGGCAGCGCACACACACACATTCAGTATAAAATCAGATCATCACATGGTAGGAAAAAGTTTTGGTTTTGTCTGCTGTGACTCACAGAGAAACGGAGCGATAGACGCCAACCTGAAACAGAAAATCATGGGATTGAACGTGCGTCAATACTGTCTAAATGTATCATCATCAACACATCTGATGGCTCGAACTGAAGACAGAAACGTTCCATGTCTGACCTGAACGGCTGTTGAAGTAAGTGCTCGTAATAATGTGCTCCTTTTTAAACACAATTCATATTTTTGACGAGGAGAATTTGGTATCGGACGGCATGGTCAAATTCGGAAATGTTGCCCATTTAAAGTGCTTTCAACAACAACAAACACAGTGTTAAAAATCATCTAAACAATAAGTTAAACCAAAGGCAAAAACAACTAATATATGTAAAAGCTCAACGTCCAAACAAGCAACAAAATCTAAACAATAATGAGATTCTTTTTTTTAACTTAATATCACAAGTATACAAGCCATTGCACATCGTCACGTGATATATATTATATATGTTATAGTGTTGTTTTCTTTTTTTCCCCTTTCGGAGTAGCTGAAGAGCAGACGACTTTGATTCAGAGAGGTTCAGGCTCGACAATCATTCGACTCACAATGTAAAATAAGCTCAGCAAATCCTGGATTTTCACTCAAGAGTTCAGTTTGTGTAGTTGCTGCCAAAACCCCCCTCCAAGTCTCTGTGTTCTCACTCAAGTGCTTGTGTGTCTGTATAGTTTAATCCTGGGCTGACAGGTGGGAGGAGGACCTGTGAGAGCGTGTGTGTGTGTGTGTGTGTGTGTGTGTGTGTGTGTGTGTTTTTGGCTGGTCTGGGGTCAGCTGAAGGGGCCGTGCTGGGGCACTAGGGAGGCAGCAGCGGGGGCTTGAAGGTGCAGGCTCCGGTGCACTGGCGAGGCGTGAGCATCTTGCAGGAGAAATGGTGAAGGGCGTCGTGAGCTTCTGGGGAGGAACGGATCCATCAGTGAGAGGATGCACACACACACACACACACACACACACACACAGACACAGACAATACACAGACTCGGACACGTTACCCATCACTTTATTGAATATTGGTGTTAAATGACGGGTCAACACCTTGTCGAGTCTGCGCTGAAACAACGCTCACAAGTCTTGTTAGTGCAATGAAACAGCTTCTGGTCATCGTAGGCGTCCTCATTGGCTATCATGAGATCTGTTCTGAGCATAATCTTAATGGAAGTGAATGGGGATCTTTTCAAGCCTTCATGCTTCCTGTAGGTCACGATTTAATTCACCGTTTGTTCCATTTTTACTTTCACCTCTTGTCCCTGTGCAACTTTTTTGAGCAGAATTTTTAGGGCACATTTAGAAGACAACTTGTGAGCGATGCTCCTTTGGCCTCTGGTGTACGTAAGAAAGGACAAAAACCTTCACTCAGGGTTCATTTACTAGCTCTTTTTTCTGCCTCTATTGTAAAGTTTCAGTGTGGAGGTCAAACGATGAAAGCCCACATTCAGAAAAACACAGTTTACAGACCGTGCTCAAACTGCATGGTGGTATTTCTTAAATAAATGAAAGGCAGTAAAAAGCAATACATTTTTGCTACTTTCTCCTGCTATACAAGTAAAATCTACAGTTAAAATGAACATTTACACCTTTGGCGATAACAATCACAGTGATATTTATTACAATGAAGCTCTGCTTTAGTCAGGAAAACAACTATGACTGGTTACAAGGCGAGTTGTGTTTCTTACACAGGTTGATTCTGACACACGAGCGTCATTTCGAGACAGATTTGAGACCTTCAGCGGCGTCTGACTGTAAACATGGATCACGCTGCTCGCAGGGGGAGGCTTAATTTAAAAAAAACTAGCACTTGCATATTTATGTTGGAGGATAATTTTTTTTTTTTTAAATGACATGTTCATTTTGGTTGCTTTGGACCAGATAAAATTAGCTCTCGGCTTCTGCTGTAATGCATAACGAGCCTCTCTTGGTCCAAGTGTCAATTCAAAAAGAAAATAATCCAAAGAAAAACATCAAAAAGAATAAAAGGGAAAAAATTAAAAGATGTTGTGTGTTGCTGGAGGAGGGTAACATATGCCATTTACCCCCGTGGCAGTTAGACTGACCCCTGAGCGTACTCGAGCCCTGTATTTAAACTACTGTAACATTAAACCAATCCTTTAGCGGGTGGCATTAGTTGCTGTCTGCCGCATGTAACCGATACAGCGCCACATTATGGCCTGTCTATTCAATTTTCCGGAGCTTGATTTAGGAGGAAATAACCTTTGCGAACAAAAGTTGCACGGCTTCAGTTTCACCCTTTGATATCTAGTAATTCGCTCGACGGCGGCGGGAGACAAACATGTAGTTTACAGGAAGAAAAAGGACACAAATGGCCAATATTTCAATATGCAAGTGTCACTTTTCATGTATTTATCTATTTTAGTTTAGAGGCCATTTGGTTTCGGATGGACTGTGTTATTTAAACCATTTTTGGTGGCTCAATTTCTTTATCCCCCCATAAACTTAAAGAGCATTGATCTACATGTGCTTCAGCAACGTTAAGAGGGGGGGAGACTAACCTCGAACAATCTGCAGCTGCTGGACCATTTCCTCCCTGTAGGACAGCTCGCGCTTCATTTGATCCTGAAAATTATCTGAAGAGTACCGAAGGCCACATCAGATGGAAGCTCGCTGACATCGTGGAGGTAAATTTAAAGGCACATTCCATGGTTTATTAGCACAATAGAACTTGTTCTCCCCACATCCAGAGGATGCAGATGGGGATTAGGATCCAGAAAATCACAGTCAGAGCCACTTTACTTCCCTTTTTCCTACCTTTCAGATGCTGAAACTCTCTCTCCAACTTCTTCCTCAGCTCCACTTGCTCCACGAGCTGCTTCTGTAGCTCTTCTGAAAAGCCAAAAGCAAAAAAAAAAACGGGGCCAAATTATTTCCCACCTGCAACAAGGAAATCTCATTACCCCCCCTGCAAGTCTGAGAGCCTCCCCGTGTGACACCTTCAGGAACCCTGAATAACAAGCTGGGCCGTGGCACGCTGAGAAACGGTGCAGCTCCACGCAAACAAGCGCGCACACCGGCACGGAAACTCTCCCACCTCCTCACATCCAATTCAATATGATGCATTTTGAATTTCCCGCACGCGAAAGCGACTTCGGGTGCGTTTGGGTGCCTGATAGCCACCATTTAACCGCAGTAATTGCGCACAGCCTGGAGGCTGAGACGGCAGTAATGGAGTCCCGGGGTTTTTCCAAGCGTTGTAAAATAATTAGCCGCCGCGCCTCGGGGTTATGGCTCCGTTCGTTAAAATATTAATAGCCTCTAAACGATTTCCTCGCTCGCAATAATAAGTCAAGACTCCCACGTCTCGTGATTAAGTGGTTAACAAATAGGGAAACACTTTAGGCCCTGCGAAAATGTGAATTCCCATTTGGGCGTTGGATTGTCATGTTTAGCGCGCCGCGGGGCGCCGAACAGCATTTTAAATCAGCCTGTAATACAAATTGGCTGCTTATGCTTTTCTTTTTAACATGTGTGATAATTGAACACACTCGGTTCGTTCTGAGTTTAAGGAGTAAGAGGTGTCGCCTAATTTTAACAGAAAAAAAATGGCAATTAATTCATTTTAATTTCAAAAATAACAAAAAAAAACACAAAACAGACAGAGTCTTTTATGGGGACACGTGAACATCAATATAAATGAAAACTGTAACAGCTGTTGATGAGAATTCATTTTTGTGCTTAAACCAGCCTCTTACCTCTGGCCATGCTCTCCAGAGCTCTCTCACGCACGCTGATGTCGATGCGCAGAGCTCCATCGGCTGCGCGCAAAAAAACGAACAATTAATCACATTATTTAACACAAATAAAAGAGTCACACGTGTCCGATGAGAAACAGCTACACGAGACATGATATGTGGATGTTCATTTTTTTTTTAATTCATAAAAAATGCAAGTGAAGATGGAAAAAAACAGGTGAAACCTTGTCGGTCCTTGTGCTCCTGCTGGGACGCAGCGCTGCGCTGGTTCTGTGCGTCAGGCACGTGATGGACGCCTGCGCATAAACAAGCCAGCCCCAGTTACAAACAACAACAACAACAACAACAACAATAACAGGCCCAGCAGGAAACTGCGGTTGGATAATTACCGTTGGATCTACTCGAGTGTTTTGACCCGAATGGCTGAAGAAGGTTGAGGGGCGCGTGGCACACCTGTAAAAACCAAGCGGAGCCTCGTGCTGAATAACACGCACCAATTACATGTCATTTACTGCAATTTCTTGGTTTAATTGAGGCCTTTTTTTCTTCCTTGGCTCTGCGTGGAGACGCCGAAGTGACGGCAGAGAGAAAGCGGAGAGGTCTCACATTCATGTCGCCTAATTAAACTCATTGGTGAGGAGGAATAAACACAAATAAACAAATCCTTGAATGCTGTAATTATCCCGATTTAAAAAGAAATGAAAGTATGAATGATAGCGGCTCTTC